>JACDOX010000005.1:11327219-11485242 GCA_014549065.1 Cardinalis cardinalis
GGTACAATGCTAACAAATCTGAAGTACATTTTAGTATATAATAGGAGTCAGCACAAACTGTTCTGAGAGATCTTCACCAAAATAGAGGCCCCAAAGAAAGACAAAAGATAACAGACCTTGCCCAAGAGAGCTTACAATTAAAACAGAGGAATCTAAAACAAGAGAAAGGTAGACAATGACAAGATTTTCTAGTATAGCTCTCTCAGGACTGTAAAGAAACTAGTGGTCAGCAGTGAGATATGGCCAACAGATGCACAAATGGATGGGCATGGAGACTGCAGGTCTTGTGAGAGGCAGAAATTCTGCCCTCTTGCTAGTGCCAGGCTCTGAGTTCAAGAGCTACTGACTGACAGGCAGGAGCATCAGTCATAATCAGGTGATTGACAGCATCTTGCCTCTCTGAGAGTCAGCAATTCTGAACTCCCACTGAGTTTCTATTGGCTTACTTAACCTCTAATTTGGAAAAGAAAAATAAAGGCTGCGACACCACCTTGACATCTTAGCCCTACCTTGTGTAACTGTATCAGTAAAAGACAAAAACAACACAAAAAAATCAACAAGAAAACCTTTCTGCTGGCACTTTCTTTGCCACAGAGAGTAGATGATTTCACTGTTTTAGCAAAATAAATCCTTTGCCATTATGAACTGTTTGTCCACTAGTGATCTTAACCATTAATATCACCCTCACAAAGTCTTTGTAATGCTGATGCTGACATTTTAAGGGTGATCCATCAAGGTCAATCATACCCATAAGGACTGTAAATTGTTTTTTTCCCTATTGGAGTCAGCAAGTCATGCTAACTCACTCCATGGAGACAGCTGGTAGGTAACATCAGTTAAAAATTTGGGCTGAAGAGGTTAGAGTTACCCCCAAGAGTAGTTCTAGGGACAATAGGCTTTGTCAAAAAGACCATTCCTTGTGTCATAACTGCCAGAATAGGAAATACATGAAGTGGGTGAAAGCATTTTTTTTTCAGGGTCTCATGATGAATCATTTCAGTGTTTTTATAGTCTGCATGGCAGTCTTTGCGTCTCCTTCCATTTTGTTGTTCAATGAGAAAGTTGTTGGTCACTGATTGTTATTTTATGCTCAGAAAAGCTTCCATCTTCCTTCCTTAATTGCTGTTGAATTTACAAAGTTCTCTTGTTACTGTGCTAACATATTGTCTACACATCTCTTGTACCTCAGCAGCAGGGCTTGCAAATGCATGTTAATTTTCCAGCCTGSGGGGGTACTGTGCTGGTGGAAGGATGCTAAGTGCTACAGACAGCTCAGCACCCTGGACCTTCTGTGACCATGAAACCCAGCACTGTCACCTGACTCACAGAGAAATTTGGTATCTTCTTTTCAAATGCAGATTTTTTTCTATTCCTTCCTGTGTTGATTATGAATTAATGCTTATCACCTTCACTCCTGGGCAAAAAATGCTTTGTCCATGTCTGTCATTCTGCAGACCCTTCACTTGCACACAGCTCCGCTGTTGGTTGATCCACACTGTTTTGTCAGGAGGRGGTACCAAAACTTTCCCACACCACAAGCTGGGCAGGAATGTCAAGGGCACTTTGCAGCTGTCAGGCTTGCAGACCAGCTGGCTGCACCTCATGCACACCTGGAGAGGGCAGGGCCATGCACTGGCTGTTAAACACATGAATCACCTGGCCACATTACCACATCTTCTGCCAAATCACCCTTCTTTCCTGGAGCCTTTAAGGCTCTATATCCTCCTGTGCCAGCCCAAGCTCACAGGACCCCTTGGGTCTCCCACCAATCAGCCAACCAAGTCAAGTCACTATTTTGAGGGGAAGTTGTGGGTGTTGAGTAACTTCCTACAGCAGTGAGTCAGTTGTGAGACCTCCCCTTTCTTCTCTCTGGCACTGGCACTGGTATGTTCAGATGACTCACAGATTCACCATCATCAGCAAGCTCTCTGTGAGAAAGTCATGACAGCAATGTATTTACACCTTAAAAAATGCTGAGAGAATTCACTGTTTCTCAGGCACAGGACATCAAAACTCGCATAATGGTGGCTTTACCAGTGTGTTACTCTTTGTTAGCTGTATTGCCTTGGTGCCTTCCAGCTCCTGACCTGGACCGGGTCCCATGGTGCTAGCTGCTGAATTGACACAGATCAAAATGGCAGTGCCTTTACATTCCAAGTATTGYTAAATCACAAATTCTTTCTGGGGATTCAGCTTTCACCTCTCCTTYTCTCAGATGAACAAAACAGTCACCCAGCCCAGGTACAAGGGTTAACTTACAGCTACAGCAAACATGATCTATGAGGTCAGCAGTTAAAAAAACTGAAAAAGATCCAGAAATCAGATCTTTCCCCACCTCTGTTCAACCACAAGAATTGGTCTTCTGAGAGTTTAGATACCCCCCCCCCCACCCCCCCCCCCCGTAGGTACTACCCTGTAATCGTAGATGCCAAGACATTTATCCTATTTTCCTCTATACCTGTATGTGAAGGTGTCATTCTTTATCAAGTTTCACTGAAAATATACCAACATCTGCGCAGCAAACAAGGGAAATTAATTACTCTGGAGACATGGGGGAAAACAAAAAGAAATAATATMAATATCAACATTCATTCCAAAAATGTGATATTGCAAACAATTGCCAAATGCAGAAGGTAAGCAGTGCCAGGAGAAAAAAGTTAGGAGACGAAACACACACATGAGAGAAGATGACAATAATCAATATATTAATATAAAACAATAATACAGCTGGTACAATAAAGTGGTACCATGGGGAGACATGCAGTGTATCATTAGTATTCTGCTCTAATGAAACCCACAACACACAGTGTACATTAACTAGTGCAAAGTCTTCTCAGCACAGTGAATATTCCACCACTTTACTGGCCCATTTATTTTAACTGAAAGAGAGATGATCCTGTTGCCAAGCTATCAGATGGTAAAAGGGATATATTTGATGGATAAAAAAAAAAAAGAAAGGGCTGCCACAGCTTTGCAAAATATATTTCTCATTTAAATGCGTGTGGTATACAACAGTCATACCATACCTGCAGAGACAAATAGAGGTGGGGGTGGGTAGGAGAGAAAGGGGAGGGGCAATGAAGGARGGGGGAAATATCATTTTAAATAAACAAAAAAAAAGTCACAGACATCACTCATTTTTTTTTTTTTCAACCTGTTCTTGTGATACAGATTGACAGCCCTTTTAATATGAAATAAATCAGCCAGGATAAGGAATGTCTCGGAGAACATACAGATTGAGCGCTGATTGACAGAGCTTCTCTGAAACCCATTCTGTTTGTGCTCGGTTTTTTAGCAGCTAACTTGAAAGGATGTCAGGTGCTTTGAAATGTTTCCAGTGTTTTGAACCCAGCAAACAATTGTAAAATGTGCTTATTGGTGCTCAGGCTGAAGCAGGAGCGCGGAGGGGCTTGCACGAGAACAATGCTGAGGAAGGCAGGCCAGGAGAAATGAAAGCAAAGCTTTCCTCTTCCATTCAGGCACTGTCCAGCCATCAGGATTTTTGGAATGTYGTCAACAACCATAGCTAGTTAGCAAGATGTTTTAAAGTGAAGATGCCATGTATTGGAAACTTGAATCCCACCTGGGGAACATTCAGCATTGCATTCCCTCTGTAGACTCCCAGTCACTTTTAACCAAGGATTGAGTAGTTGCATTGCTGATAACGAGACATGACATTTTTAAAGCTGTGTGTCCAGTTTGTACCGCTGCTGCTTTCCTGTTAGGCTCAGACCAGCATTATGCTGGCTTTGATAATGTTGGAGATATTATGGTTAGCTGTCTCCTTGCATTTCCTGAAATGTCCTATGTCTGTTTTTATCTTGCAAAGCAAATACCAGCACATGTCATAGTCACACTGAGAGAGAAAAGATGAAAACCAAGCCCAATGGCATTTTCAGRCTCTTTTAGCAGCACACCCTTGAGAATGACAATTTAGGCTTGTATGGGTCATTTTTGTATGAGTGTTTTCTGAATGAATGACTTTTTWAAAAAATGACTTGACGTTTTTGCTTTTATGCATGGTGCAAAAGTCATCCAGAAAGGAGATATTTGGGTTCTCCTGCTGGAAAATCACCTCACTGAGGGAGAGCACTCAGTAACACAATATGACTTGGTTAAAGCTCTTGGGTTCAGCTCAAATGCTTCTCCCAAAAGATTCAAATTTTGTTCACAAGGAGTGAGACACCCCCAAAGACAGCAGGTCCACTTGCACAGTTCCATTCTCAGGCCCTCCAGAGTGAACAGGATGGATGAATAGCCCATGTGCCAGGATCTTGCCTCTCACTATGGCACCTTCTCCCATGGCCTTCACTTCTGGTATGGTCAATACCTCATGCTGGGGAGACGTCTCTCAGCACCCACATCCCTCTGCATCCAGTTCCTCCAAACATCAGATCCCCAGAAGGTAGTTATTCTCTGTGTAGTCTCTTATTTGCTCACTGATAGTTGTCTTTCCAACCTCTGTAGAAAGAGAGAGAGAAAATGTTCCTATATACTGGAATAAAATCTGTGCTATCAGGAGTGAGAAGAAAGAACCTTTTTGTCAATGTGGAATCAAATGAAAACAGTTCTTTAAATACTTTTCTCTTAATTTTCCCTTAGTTTTTGCCTTCTAGATCCAGATTGCCAATGTCCCTCTGATTTGATTTGCTCTCTCATTGCCCTCCTTGCTTCCACCTCTGGCAAGGACACCAGCATCTCTGTCAATATCCCTTGCCCTTGCAGCCAGCATCCCTAACCTGTAACATGCAATTGTCATGTGATTGCATCCAGATGTGCTCAGAATGCAGCTCTGCTGTGGCTCAGTGCAGCTGGGTGTACTGGACAAGAGAGAGATGGACAAGCACATCCTGGCCACAGGAAGAGTGGCATGTCTGATGGATCAAGGATGGGTCAGTCTGTTGCAGGTGAGCTGACCAGCTGGTCTGCACCTGCACAATAACAGCAAGGTGTTCAGACACACTGGATGCACTGGACAAATCACACAGCAGTTTGCCTCCAGGGCCTTGGATGAATTGCACAAATTCTGCTTGATAGAAATATGAGTCCTCTGGTTTTTGGCTTCAAGCAGGAACATCCTCCTGCCCCATAAAGACATGGTTAGTTCACCTCATGTGCATGTCTATGTGCAAGGTTGCCTTTGTAAAAATGAAATGGGACTATGTACTGCCAGGCACTACCTGGGCACAGAGTGAGTTACTGAGTCCAAGCACTCTCCTCTCCTCTCCTCTCCTCTCCTCTCCTCTCCTCTCCTCTCCTCTCCTCTCCTCTCCTCTCCTNAGAGCTACACATCCACCCCACCTAAAATTTTGCCTGCATTTGAATAAAAAGAAAATTCCAGGGGAAGAATATTTTATCTATCTCTATAAAACCAACAACACAGGGCTTACTGACCAGCCTTTCCATTTCTCCCTCTCCAAGGCCTTCCAGCCACCTTGTACTGTTCACAGACCTGTGTCTGTTAAATCTCACAACAGAAGTCTCTTGGGATTCCWTGGCAGTATTATTTCTGTCCCTTATTTCTAGAAGCTTAGACTGAAGCCTTCACACTACTGTGAGTAAAGGGCAGGAGCCAAGCTGTAACTCCTGGAGCCATGTATTGATCCCTGTTTTAACAGGTGTTTCAAAGAAGATATAGTGTGACCCTGGTCTGTCCTAGCACAAATCACTCCTTAGCCTTCCCCTTCTGCTCCACAGCAGGGAGCTGATGGTGCAGGAGGACAGTACAGAGCTTCCATCCCCTTTCCAGTTCTCTCTGTGGATATCTGTGCTACTCAAGGACTCTGGCTGCTTGGGTATCCCATACAGGTCTGAAGGGGGACCCTCTATGATTTTGCTTCCTGCAAAAATGCACACCAGAGCTGCAGCTCTATGCTGGAAGACATAAAGCTTGGGAGGGCTTTAGACATCCCTGCCCATCTCCATGCTGCAGGTATTTGTCTGCAGCACCTGCAGGTATCTGTTTGCATCCTGCACCTGTGGGCCCTCAGCAGACGTGCCATCAAAACCAGGATGCTTCTTCAAGGGAACAAACAGCACCACAGGAAATCTTCTGCTGGCCCTTCCTCTTTCCCATTCTTGCTTTAGGCAGCTTTAGTCCAATATTCCCATTGSCTTTTAACCTTTTAGCTGCTTATATTCATCTCCTCTGAGGGGGTGTGAGGATTATGTGGAAGTCTGCCCAGATGGAAAATAAAAGTCAGTTTCCCTAAAAAGACTAACAAGTCTCTCATTTGACATATCTATATAAGTATGYCACCCCTTTTTGATATTCTTTTTGCAGGTTTCACTTGACATTTGTTTTTAACTTCCAGCCTCAGCAGTGATCCCTCTTGCTTGCAGCTACCAGAGCCCTACTGTGTTCTATAGTCAGTCATTTTCCTGTGGAAGTTGAGTGGCACAAGGTCACCTAAACATCATCCTGCCTCTCCTCACTCTCCTGGCATGGTATACAGAGACACTGACCCCCAGAGGTCTCAGCCAGGAGGCAGCATTGGGAATCAAAGCTCAGTTCTTCAAGAGCTGGCAGGTTTAAAAGGTAGTCCCCTGGAGTGCTGAGCCACAGTGTGACGAGCATCAAATCTATCTTAAAGTTGGAAATATGATCCAGTTGGGAATGGCTGTGATTTAATGCCATCAGAGTACTATGGGGGATATTCTTAAAGAAACTGCTGTAAATTATTTGTGGCTAATTCCATGTGGATGGAGAGCATGATATGTTCACAAGTACAAGAGCCCTGCTTGTATCTAATAATTGTTATATCTTCTCTGAAATTTACTGCCGATGTCTCAATTTTAACAATTTAAATAACAAGCCTAACCAAGCAGAACTAGGCGAAGGCAGGCTGGCTCCCTTGATGAAAGCAGGACAACTCTTATGTCTGAGTACATTTATACTTTGACATGAGCAGTGACACACAAAGATGAAATCTGRTTAAAGCTGCAGCTTTCTCAGCACTGTGACAGCTTCTTAGTCTAAGCAAAACTGTTTCCRAAGTGGGCATAGCTGCTAACTTTACTTAGAAGAATGATTAGGAAAAAATGACTCTGAGAGGCAGGATTAGGGAAGATGCACTGCTGGCTACAGAGCAGCCACAGGATCCCCAGGCTGTGTAGGCTGTGTTGGCTGTGTGCTTTGATGGCACAGACAGCCTCAGACAGCCCTGGCTGTGCTCCATGCATGACTGCAGGGCTCAGGAATGACTTAAGCCCCCGTGCAAATCAGGGAGGTTTGATAAAAGCACGTGTTGCAGATGCTGGAGGGCAATGTTGTGTGTGTTTTAATGGTATGAAAAATAATTGGTTATTAAGGGATCTGGACTGAGGAAGCTGATAATGGGGGCTTATGYACCACTGCAGCAAGGAAGACCTTGGAGAGTAAGTTTTTCATTGTCCCTGGGACTAATCCATCACAAGAAGAACCCTCCTAAACCATTAGCAGCCTCTACTTGCAGAGTTTCCAGTTAATTCTGATAAGAAGAGGAAAAGGAGATACTCTCATTCTCCCTCTGCACAAAACTACAGCGCTCTTAATTTAAAATTCATACAGGAATCAGTGAAAAGTTCCTTTACCAAGATATTGMAAATCCCACAGACTTCTGTCTCAGTACATAGGTAAATGACACAAATAAACATACCTAGAGCTCACTGTTATTTATTTATTGATCACATGCTAAAAATCTTCCATGGGCTATCTTGGGGTTTCTTTCACTTCTGTTTTGTTGGCTGGGAGACAGTTTGTCCTTGCCTGTGTATTCAGAGAAATCATGCTAGCACTTTACTGTACATTTACTATAAGTAGCGGGCGATTCTTATAACAAAAATAGGAAAAAAAGTAAAGGAAATTCTTGCCTCCTAGAAATGGCTTGCTGTTAAAACCATCTTGAAATACCTGAAGCAGCCGGTCCTACTGATAAAGCTGGCAGAATTCCTGCTATTGCTGTTACTTACATGAAATCTCCCACCTTCCAGAATAACATAAGTTACTGGAGCAAAATGATTTTATTTCCAGTAAAATCACTTCTATATCAGGAGACTTACTGGCACAGGCTTGTGAATTACTGGGATAATTTTTTTCCATGGCTCTCACCAAAAGTAGCTGAGGTTTATAGTACAATCCAAGCCAAATAACATCACCAATGAGAAGGAATGCACAGGAGAATCAGGAAAGGCTTAGTGAATGAGAAAAGAAATGGTTCTGTGATGGGCACCAAGGATATAAAATGAACTAGAATGGCAGCTATTGTATTATTTATATGATTTATTGGCATAATTATTCATTATTTATTCTGGTCTTGAAGAGACATAGGCATCAGTCAATTTCAAATCCTTCAAGATGCCAATCTTATAATGAGAAGGTAGACTTTTCTTTAGGTCAGCTGGTTTCAAAATATTAGCACAAATGAAAGATAGCCCATCAGGTTTGTCAGCTGCCTGGTTAATTCCCCTAGCTTCCAACCACATTCCTGAGGGCATGTTTCCTAAACCTCAGGTATCCATGAAGTTATAACTGCTGTGCAATTGCCCTTAACTGATTACAATCTTTGGGTGTGTCTGATTTTCTCAAAAAAAGTACATCTTTTCTCCAAGAAGTTTTCCTATACATATTGGGTATTTCGGAGAAGGAATAACAGGGAGCAATCTCAGCCTTCTCTGCAGGGTCAGCCAATAGCTCACAGCACTTTTAGACTAGAAGGTGAAGTCACAACCTAGCTGAGAGACAGCAGTAGAAACCCAAGCAGAGACAGGATGAAGATCTCTCTGCATGGTGTGTCCATGCCTTCTTTGTGTACAGACTCTGTGTGCTTTCAGTGGAACTTTGGTTGTTGAGCAGAACAACAGGCAGCGTGATTATCATGGTCCCTAACAAAGGCCCCTTTCTCCAGCCCCCTTCTGCTGAGCCCCTCTCTTGAGCCAGACATTTTCCTAGCCCAGATCAACAATTTCTTTAAGTTGCTGGCCACTAAAATGTTAGAGGGAGGAAAATTGACAGACACTTCAAAACAGTTTGGGTGGCGCCCAAAAACCGATAGAGTGTGAAAACCCAGCGAAGAGCAGTTTTGAGGTTTTGTTTCCATCCCTCCCTTCTTTTCCTTCTTTTCCTCCCTTYCCCTCCCTTTCCCTCCCTTTCCCTCCCTTTCYCTCTTCTCTTCTCTTCTCTTCTCTTCTCTTCTCTTCTCTTCTCTTCTCTTCTCTTCTCTTCTCTTCTCTTCTCTTCTCTTCTCTTCTCTTCTCTTCTCTTCTCTTCTCTTCTCTTCTCTTCTCTTCTCTTCTCTTCTTCACTAGAATATAACATCAAAATACTTGTTGCAGTACATATAAGTGATAGCCACTGGTTAAGCAGACACCATTGGTTAATGCATGCAGTACATTTTTATTTACTTTTTTCTGACGCTAACATTTTTATTTGGGGTCATGTGCTTTTACAATCCTTCATTTTTATTCTCCTTTTGATCTGAGTTTATGAGATCCCATCAATCACAGTAAATTTCAACCGCTGAGGAGACAGCCTTCAATTCAGACAATTGTAACAAACAATCATTAAGATTATTTTGCCTTTAATGCTTCACCTGCATGAAAATCAAAACTTTCTCTCTTCATTAGAYCTTGCTATAGCTATGATATTCTTTTCTCCCTGGATATTTTTTCAGCTGATGAGACATGAACGACCAAATATTTGAGTGGTTTAGACTGCTGTGCAAGTCTGTCAACCTTGCCCTGCAGCCCCCAGCTCCCCACAGGGAGTARGGGAGTCCAGGCAGGAGGAGCAGCAGGCTGAGAGCCTCTTGGAACAAGGAGGGAGCATGAGGGCAGAGGTTTGCCCAGCAGAGCCCTCTCCAGCCCTTCCTGGGGCAGCCTGGCATGCCATGTGGACCAGCTGGTGGGGAGGGTTAACCCACAGGACAAGGGCTGCTGGTGGAAAGGGGCTCCAGGGCACATCATTCCCTCTGTGGGATTCCTCTCCAGGTCATCCTGTAGGAAGCATGCAAAATGCATCTTCTTACCAGAACAGCATGCCCCTTAGGCCTTCCTCATCCTTTAAATTCCCTTAAAGTGCATTATTGTCCATGGTGCTTACAGACACGGGGAAGGAGAAACAGGTCTTTATACTTACACTRGCTTTTCATTTTGTTTTCAAATTGCCGTGCAAATCTCCTGGCTTTTCATCTCATTTAGTTTAACCCCCAAATTCCTCATGGGCACAAGCACAGAGCCTGGCGTCAGATGAAGTTACTTAGAGAGCTTTATGGCATAACTACTGAGGAAATTGTAGTTGTTGTTCCCTATTAATATTTAATGTTATTTGATGCATTTATTAAATAAGAGTAGCAATAATTTAGACCAAAGTATTTTGTAAGGTTAATAAAGACAAGAGACCAAATTTCTCTCTCATGTAGTCCTCAGTTCACAAAAATGTTGTGCCAATAACTGTGATAATAGAATAACTCAAAAGAGATCCTGGCACAAARCATGGCTGAAATCCTTGTCCCAAGAGTCTACAGTAACACAGTCAMTGTCTTTGCAAGGACAGGATCTCAGACAAAAAGCTATTTCTATTATGGGCTAAGGAACATCCAACTTTGAATCAGAGATTAACTCCAGCCAGAAATTAAAAGCAAAAGGTTTTCTTCAGAAGWTGATTGAAAGTTTGATTAGCAGAGATAATAATTCAGATCATAAACATTTCTCAGACATCAAACAAAATGAAAAAACCTAACACAAGCAAAACCAAGATAGAACAAAACTAAAAGATAACTATCTACTAAATCAAACATTCCTGCTGCAGTCATTACTCYAGTGAGACCAGGGTCTAAATGATCATGGCAGATGTGGGTGTAAGTAACCCTGTTCTGAGGTTCCTTTTGAAAGGTGGCAGTAGGGTTCCAAGATGCAAAACAGAAAAAAAAAAAAAACAAAGGTAGCGGAAAACAATTTTTCATTGAGCCAACCCTCCTTTTTTCCTCTCACTGTCTTTGCACTGATGACTGGTATGTCATCTTTGTCCRTCCAAAAATAATTCTTTATAAACACACTGAATAGTAATGACCAGTGTTGTAACGTTACTGACTACTGTGTGTGGCTGTTTGCATGAGAGAGAATTTGACCTTCTTAGCCCCACTCTAAATTATTGGAAACAAATTGAATTTATAGTTCTTTTATAGCATAAATACATGCATAAAATTTTGAGATGTTTAGGAAAGCTTAATAGCAGAGCTTTGTGTAACAACTTCCCTAGACAGCACAGATAAAGGCCACTTCTCATGTTCCTACAGAGTTTACACAGAATACAAAGATTCCTTTGTGTTTTCTTGCCTTTGTCTTTGCCTCTGATACCAAAGTTTCTTGGTACCATCTTAAATAAGAAAGGGTTGCTTTTCCAATCCATCAGAATTGCTGTATGAACACATTTTGCACTGTGGCCTTAAAAGTAGTTGAGCTTCTCTCTTTTGTTCTTTCATTATGTGAGACTCACAGTTATTCAGTATTTTATTCTCATTAGAACACTGCTTGTCACATGTTTTCAGCAGAAACATTCATCACCAAGGTCAAAGGGTGAATATTGTGATCTATTATGCTTAGAGGAATCTAATGAAAAGCCACATAATTATCCAATTTTAAGAGAAGCATGTAAAAAAAGGAAGGGGGGGCACTTGCTATAATTTAAATTGTTTTGTTTCCCTGAAGCAAAATTCAGCACCTGATTGACAGGACATAATGATAATTCTTATTGATATGGTGATGTTAATTGTGTAGAGATATTTAATAAGTCCCATATTCCTGAGGTAAATGCATGCTCTTAACCTGCACCTGAACCTGATTTTTGATGCAGTCTGAGGATGAGGCAAAGATACAGATAACTGAGCACAAGTGGATTTTCAGTCTTGTGTGGCAGAATGGAAATTGGAATCTTCAGAATCTATTAGGAGAACAATTCTGCAGTTGCTCACACTTTTATAAATTATGCTGTATATGATGCTAAGACACAAAGTCAGGAGTTCCAACTGGGGAAAATTACCATGACTTTACTGCATCTGCAGGAGTAGGCTTTTTTTTTTCTGTTCTTTTCCCAGAAGAGGTTAGAAAGCAGTTTACATTTTAATAGAGACATACTTAAATAAGATGAAAAACATTCTGTCACTTAACCCACTGACTGGCTTGTCCTCTAAAAGCTGGGACAAATAGCAGAAACAACACATACAACAAAAATATGTAAGGCAGAAAGCTGAAAACAGCAGAGCTGCTTTAATGTTTTTTACGTTTAGATTTCCATTYTGGTGATGATGGTCACCAGCTGTAACAAGAATAGGGCAGAAACAGTGAAGGGCTATTGAAATGGCTGAGATTAGGAGTGGGTTTCAGAAAGAAACAGATTATATAATTGCATTTCCCTCGAGGGCATATGCCTTGAGTGGACTAAGTTCTTCAGTCTTTTTCCAGTGTGAAGTTGGAAGGCCCACAATTTGCATAATGTGTTGGGATTGATCCATTTGGGGCTTGATAGCCCCAAGATGCTCAGCACTTCAAACACTCGTTCATATTTCAGCACATGCCTGAAGCTCACTGGGATCATCCATGCATTAAAAGCTAAGCACATGTTCTGCTGGAAGGTGCCCTGGGTGTGCTGCAGGGGTAAGGCTTCAGTTCCCCCTGAGGACCATGTCAGAGGGCTTCCTGTGTTTGGCTCACTGAAACTACAGAACTGATGTCCTTTGCTGCTAGGGTTCATCTTTCAGGAGCTGTCCATAATACTGCAGGCACTCAGAGGGGTGAGAGTACCTCTTGCTTTTCACTGCCCACCCAGGAGAATCCATTGCTGGTTCAACAATGTGCTGATGTGTAAAGCAAAGCCACATCCTTCCTTTTTCTGGGATCTGAGGAACTTGGCCATGTGTATGCTTGCTGTATCAGAGTGCCTACAGAGCTACTCAAGGTGCCTGAGCACAGCACCAGCTCCTGAGGACCTGTCTCTGACACCTACCCCAACACTGTCACCCTGCATCTGATACCRGCTCACTGAACAGGGCTGTGCTTTGTGCTCTCTCTCCACCAAAGGCAGAGAGGGGCATGAGGATAACACAATTATCCAAAAGAGCTGAAGGGCATGAGACCTCCCTGCACAGCTTCTCTGACAGCTGCTGCTACTATAAACTAGAGTGTATGCTGCCCTGTGCATGTTTATTTCTCTCCAGAGGAGGAGGAGGTGGGTTGGGAAGCCTGGAGCTCACTCCTGGCCACCCACGGAACAAAGGCAGGGTTGTCCTTCTGAAATCCAGGACGGAAGCAAAATTACTTCCTCCAGAGAAAGGTGGAAACAGGGTAGGCCCTGTGGCTTGGAGAGGAGTCTCAGGGTTATAATACCTCTCTGGGATGCTCTGGGTTTGGTACAGTGTGTGTCCCACCCTGTGCTGGGGCACAAACCCAAACCCAAACCCATGAGCAGGGCTGGTTCTCACCCTTCAGGCATAGCCACACACTTCTTGCAGTTTCTGTCATCTGGAAATCTATCCAGTTGACATCTTTTATTCAGAAAGACTTACAATTTAGGACTCAGACTGTTCCACTGTGGTAGTAGAAGTCTCTTAAGGAGGAGCCAAGATTAATGAAACAATGAGGGACAAACCTAGAAAGARGCAAGCAACTTCAAAAATTATATATATGTAGTCTGAACACAGAGGAGATGAAGAAAGAGTGTTTAAAACTGAGTCAAACACCAATAAAATAACCCCCAAATCACATTTCTAAACATTAATAACACTTTAAATAAGCTGCTATAAAACTGACAAAAAATAATATATTAACTTTGAAAATAGCATTTACAGCACTTGCACATAAAACTGAAATGCACTTGTGGTCCACTGTGTAGTTTGCTCATTAGATGAGCAGCCAAGGATCAATATCTCTGCAGGACAACTGTTAAGAATGGCTTAGATAAGATAATTTCAGCCTCTTTTTTTATGAACATGTGTGGCTGAACTGCTGCTTTTTAAATTAGTTCGGAGATACGKCACCTAACAGCCTCCTAGCTTTGGTTTGGTTTTCATTTTAGTTATACCATGCAGGCAGGAATTACTATGTTTTAAATGTACATCTTGCAAACAAGTATTCCCTTGTTAAGTGAAACTATCATCAGAAGATGCTGGCTGCTTAATTTCAAAGGCAGTCTCTGGATAACAGGACAAGGARTGAACATTCTGAAGAGAAAATACATAATTAACTATGTGTCATAAAGGTGAGTGGACATAGGCAGGATAACTGCATCAGCCTCAACCACTCCACTGAGAAACCATAGAATCATAAAATCACAGAATTATTTAMTCTGAAAAGACCCTTAAGATTATTGACTTCAAACATTATACTGAAAACAGAGTACAAAATATATTATTTTCWTAAAGAGTTAGTCACGCAGACTCCCCTTCCAGAAAAAATAGTATGAAAATTAAAAATAAAAACTAAACAAAACCCAAAACTATTTTGGCTAGAGAAAAATCAAGCCATGGACCACGGATAATACTTCTGAGTACTACAAATAGTGTTAATACATGCTCCAACTGGGAAAAAAGAAATGCTAAACCACTATTTCATCTTCATGTTTTTGCACTGATTGTTTAGCAGGCTTGTACTTCTTTCTATGAGAACTGGCATATCCTTCTAAACAACCCTTATGATCAACTCTTTAATACAATGGACATCTTTCTACCCACTGAGCATATCCATAAAGAACTAATAAATATATCTATGGGACAGGACGATTGATGTGTAAGGAAAAATAATAAAATAAATTSGGATTGATCTTGAACTGATGGACTRAAAGYAGCATATTGAAGTCAGTAGGACTTTACTATTTTAGATCCATTGTAAGTGAATAAAGGCCCTTTATTATCAGGCTTAAAGATAAATGGGAGGAAGTTACTGTAATGAAAGATGGCCTATTATGTCAGAGAGACTAGAATATAACAGTTTGCAGGGTGGTAAATCTATAAACAGTATCCTKAAAGGTATCATAGAGATGTTGCATGAAAGGGTCTCCTTGAAATCCAACTACCTGGGCAATGCCTACATTTAGCTTATAGGCCCAAGGATGTACATATCCTTTGGTGGCCTACAKACTGCATTTTTCTTTCCATGAAATCAAGTGTGAAAACAGAAAAGAAGCCAATATTCAKCCTATTCTGAGATATGAATGAAACATATACCCACACTCATGAACTTTGATATGCTCCTGGATCACTGACATAGACATARTTCTGATTACCACATGAAAAGGATTCAGATACTGAAGAGGCAAGAGGGTCCTGGAGCAGGCTGTATGGTTTTCCCCAGTAACAACTTCAGTATGGGCCAGTATCCACTGTGGAAATTGAGTGGTCAAGGATATTGCCTGCAGAGACTTTGGGACTTTTGATAGATCAATTTTCTAGGCATGACTTGCTGTACCTGAACAGAAGCTGCATTAAAAATCCCCTAAGCTTTATGGCGTTGYTCTTCTTTGCTTAGGCATCTGCTGGATATCCTGGCAGGAGCAGATCACTAACTTGCCTGGCTCCACAGCTATGACCAGCTCTGTATCAAGGTTTATCACCRCTAAACAAGAATTCAGAGTCAAAATTCTCATACAGGTTATTTTGTGCTATTGGTATGATGTGACCCTGAAGTTTATGGGTAAAAACAGCAGAGAAATCTGCCTGTGCAGAGACAGTGTCACACAGGCAGCCAAGATAGTACAACACCTTCCTGCACCAGCTTTGCCTGTAGTTCCATGGATAACAAGAAGGAACACACCAAWATGGATTCAGGAGAAGAAGGTGGACTGAAGAAACTATGTTATTCACTACAGTAATTTTTCCTTGCTAGATATCCATCTGTTATAAATTAGTTTGGAGCTGGAACACTCTGGTGCTGAGTTGAGTTTAGTAGAATGATGAATTAGGGTCTGCATCATTCAAAACTTGTATATCCTTCACTTYTTACCATAGAAGAGTGTCAGGTCCAGAGAGGAAGCCTTCATTAGGTACAATGCAACATAACTGGATATAACAGTGTAAATGATGGCTGGCCCAGCAATTTTATGAGGTCTTCAGGTTCCTGGCCTTTCACAAGCTTTTTGTGCAGCCTGGAGCAAGGTAGCTACYTAGATATCCTTGATGTTCCTTCCCCAAAACTGGGAAAACAGTGCTTTCTCTTTTTATGGGATGAAAATTATTATACTGCTGCAGAGAGGATCTTCTACTTGAAGGCAGCTTGACAGAAGGATTTCTTCAGGTACAAAGTTGACCCAAAAGAGTTGTGGTAGAAATCCTGTCATTCAAACTGTTTCCAGACAGAAAGAATATGACCTAGGAGAAGCCTGTCTCAACAGGCTGTTACAAGCAGCTTGAAAATTAAACTTTTGCACCTTGTGGACTATCCTTTTGTGCCAAGACAACAGATCAGATAACTTTGATTTATGAGAAGCAAATCCTGAGATGTGCTGAACGTGCCTAACAAATTGATGGGTGACACCCACCCTGAAATGCTCCTGGACTCAGAAAACTGTGCAACTCAAAAGTCAAGAATACAATGAAAAGCAGATAACTGCAGAGCTGACTAGTCTTAAGAATCATGTACTGAATTCCAAACCCCAGCCAATGCCCTCTAAATCATATTTCACTTTAGGAATCCCTTTGCTCYAGGGATTAGTTTAGTCACCTTGCATGTCACAGCCCAAATCCATAGGGAACAACTACCAAAATAATTGTTTTGACCAGGTGTCATAGACTGCAAGCTTTTATCACAGTAGACTGTGTACTTGTGGCATAATAGGAGATTAGGACTCACTTGAGAAAGAAATAGCTTGTCATTCCATCGATCAGAAGGTCACACAAGAGACCAGCRTTGCCATCATTTTGGAACAGGAGCAAGTTTGAGGAGGGACAAGGAAATTACTGCTGCTATTGAAGAGACATAGATCACCTCCCTGCTCACACCTGGCCAGCTACTTTGACCATCAAGTTAAGGCAGAAAACTTCATGACAGATTGAAGATATATCTACGTCAAACTGAACTCCATTTTGTTCTATGAAACCTGTTTTGAGTCAAGGCTTCTATACAGTGCTGTGACCTTCACTGAAGAATGTCACCCCATGTTGGAATGCAAACTCATTTGTAGATTACAGCATAGATTTTACTGCAGAAACAAACAAGCCATCAGACATGAAAAGCTCTTTCCTGTGGGAGCAAATGCATTTTACTGGATTTTGTCTTTGAATAACACTCCAAACCACAGCTAAGGAGGAAGTTGTTGGTAAAGTCTGGAAGAAGCATATGGAGCAAATAAAGCAGAGCCCAGATGCAAGAAGGCTGGAAGAAAACTCAACGACTCTCAGGTTTATATGACCCGCTCTGTATCAAGGTTTATCACACTAAACAAAAATTCAGAGTGATTTGTTGACAGTGAAATATTTGGGATCAAGAACATCCTTCCCTTCTGACTCACTGTTCTTGGGATCCTGCTAAAGCTTCCCTGCATGTAGACCCTAGGGAAAAGAGTCTAAGCAGACAAGGAATCAGGAAAGCAGAGAGATTCATTTAGATGGGCAAAGATTGTGCTGATGAGTGTCTCTGTACTCAGAGGATCATACCCACAAGGGTTTTCCAACTTGGAAAAAACACCAGTTTCTAGAGATGTATKTACCAAATTTAGAGGGGAAAATGATTACAACAAATTTCCTGAGAGGATAACTACCCACTGCAGGTGGTTCTGACCATTACATCTCTGCCTGTGCAGTGCTCTTTTCTTAGAYTGTGCATCCAGACTTAGAGCAATGGCTTCAGAGTTGAACCAAGAACCTCTCCCTGTGCTTGTGTGAGGAGGGAAAGGACRTTTACATGCTGCTCAAAGAGAAGAGACAAATGGGCTGCCTAATGCAGGGGAACGGGTTGTAGGTCGCCGTGCTGATCACAAGAAGTCATGACTACCAGGAGACCTTTCTGTGAAATGCTCTTGGACAATCCCTAAGGGCTGCTCCTCAGCAATAGCCTTCTGCCAGTTGTTCTGACTAAGAATCAAGGAGGGTTTTAGCAAAATCTATGAGGGACAACTCAAAAACTGTTGAATTACATAAAAATAAAGGGAAACGGTCCCTTCTGCTTTAGGATTTGTCTCCCCTAGTGTCCCTTATAGGGCCCCTGGACACTATCTGTATATATTGAGATTAGAGTCAGAATTTCCCTGTTTCGAAAATCCATTTTCATTCTTTCTTTCTCCTTCTATGGATGAAGACAGAAAAAAACCTGCAACTCAATCTGGAAGTGGTATTGAGGCAGCTTACCCATCAGWGACAGGAGGGACTGGGGGTCCTTCTATTTTATAATGTCTGATCCTGGTTTGACATATTCACAGAAAAATTTCTGGGAAGAAATAGCACAGTCATAGCAATTTCCTTAATTTTAAGGGCCCACTACATAAAATTAAAGACCTTTATTTAGTCTGTCTTTCTGGGTAGTCATATCTATGTAAGCCAGAGACTGAAGGGAAGCATTCAGGGACSATGTTATAAAGCTCTATGTGTCTTCTTGTCAGATGCCCCACGAGATAGAAATGCCTTTCATTACCAGTCTAGTCCATGGAAAAATAGGAATAAGATGAGAGAGAAATATAAACAGATAAACCTGCCACAAGTCTGGATGTATATTTTTTGGAAAGTTTCTCAGGTGTCTGTGCTCAGTCACCTGGAGTCTTCAGCAGTGGGATGAAATAGGAAGAATTTTTTTWAAATCCACAATCACATATCCAAACTAATTCTGCCTAACTCGTAAGCAAGATGTGAGGTAGGACAAATACGTACTGTCAGATGTAATACAGTGAAACAAATCACATTTCATCCTTCTTCATCTGATTATTTCCCCATCGTATTGTTTATCCTCATAGGCCACACAGGTTTGGACTCAGAGCTGGGATATGCTCTTGGTGATACTGTCGGAAATAGGAGAAATGTTTTTAAGTCCATTTAGGTAATTTGTAGGTTTTACTTCTCCCATTTGCACCCGAGGGCATGTTGTGGCTGAGTTCATCCAGGGCAAGAGACARTGAAGTGTGATTCATGGAGATTCATGCTCAGAACACAGGGCTGGCTAAAAGGGGTGGAAGGACATAGCCTGAGTAAAGGCAAGAGTAGCCAATGGAAGTTCACTGGAGCAAACTACTCAGATCTGAGGAAAACTTCTCAGTGAAGCATAACAGCAACCACTTAGCTATTTTTACATTAAAATACTGTGGAAMAAGTATTTGTACAATACAATGTTTCTCAGTGCAAAAGAAACACAAGGCATCCATAGGAACAAAGGAATGTGAATAATCTTTGTTTTACCATATGGGTGTATGGAGCAATACTTACACAAACTGACACAGGAGGTCATGTTTGGCAGTGAATATACACCTGTGAAAATTCTGACATGCTCCTGGGGTTGCAGAAACACCTATGTTCCTGTAAAATGGGTTATAAAAAAGAAGAAAATGCCACAGAGTGAAGTTTCAAACCTAATCAGACAGCTGTAAATGTGGTGAGCCTAATTTATATATATTTAAAAAGAAAACCTAATTTATAKATATTTWAAAAGAAAATCTAGGATYTATTACAAATAATGTTTGCTGTAGACAACACATACTGAATTTTTTTTAAGCCCTCATTCTTACAATCTGCTGAGCACATAGTAWTCTACACCTGCTGCTGCTACCTCTGTAATACTAAGGTACACTGKGGGTAGCTTAAGGCCAAACTCTCAATGTACAGGACAGAAAGGAAGACTGTGTTTGCCACCCTAGCATATTTGGTGAAGAGCTGAACCTCCCTGGACTGAATCAGAACAGAAATAGAACTGAAACAGAAAAGACAGCACAACCAGCTGGACTGTTTGTCCTAAACTGAGGAAGTTTTCTCAGCCTGAGGGTGCACCTTTWGGGCAGGACCCTCCCTACAACCAGGGACCTGCACCCAGAGAGCATACAGTGCTGTAACTAGTATATGCACTTAATGCTGCTTCTGAACATATTCCCCATGTGCCTGGAAGAACCAGTCTGTTATGACCTTAGAACACATATAGCCCATGCATTTTTCCCTGCCACTGGGCTAGAGGCTTTACCAGTATGATTTATCCAGTAATAAAGTAGTGCTTGGTCCTTGGTTTCTTTAAATGAAAAGCTTGTTTATAATCAGAGAAACAACAGATTTCTCCTTAAAGAATCCCGAGGGCTTGTCATGAACAGCTGCAAAGTTGGGGCGYAGATTTAAACTTTACTTGTTTTTCCTACTGCTTTATTTGCAGGAACAGTATGTGCCAACCTTTATTTTGGATATCCTTATTGTAAGTATTAAATATTAAATAGTGAAATTTTCATGATATTCATGGAGAGCCTTCTGCTCTTACACAGGCTTTTACCTGGATATCTGTGAGATACATTCATGCRTGCACATGCCAAAAGCTAGACAGAYGTACATTCATGCAGTCATTGTTCATCCTGCACAGACTATGCGTCAGCTGGGGTCATTCAGACCTGCTCCTCCCTGTAACAATGCTGATTTACATAATCAAGGACCTGGCCCTGAAAACACTGCTGATCCAGCCATGGTTGCCTCCTGTTTCCCCAGCCATTGCTGAGAGCTAGAATAACACATTACGGGATTTTCAGGCTGAGTCCCCACACCAGGAAACCCATTGAGCTGGGAGTGCCAACTCTGGACATCTGTGCTGTGGGGCAGCCTAYCAGTTATGAGCACTGACTTACAGCAACCCCCCAGTGCCCCAGAGAAGACAGACTGCTCGGCCCTGCCCCCAGAAGGTGCTCAGGCACTGCTTCCTCGGAATGCCACTTTAGCAGTGGTCTAACACAATACATCTCAAGGAGCGTTTATGCTGTGKTCACTGCGCATTCAACTGTGGCCACTTCAAAGGTTTAACCAAGTATTTTATGGCCATGGTAAAGGGTTCTTATTGATTTAAATTGCAAGCCTGGCTCCCGTCAGCTTCACTTGAGGGCAAAAATGCAATAAAATATCCCACATCAGAGAGACAGACATATCGCATTCAAAATCTTAAGACATCTTTTTTTGTATAATCACCTTCAGTGGCATGCTGTTTTCCTCTTTTTTTTTTTTTAAGGACAAGTTTATCTTAGAGATTTCTCCATCTCTATAGATTTGTGATGGGCTGCCTTTTAAATTTGCCAGCAGGTTCATCCAGTGGTAGGCACGAACCAAGCCTCTTGGGGTTTGGGTTTTTTCCTATTTGTTGGACACACGTGCAACATTGATGCATTGGCAAATGTTAGCTCAGAGTCGCAGAATTTGGTCATTAAATTATTTGCATATGCAGCAAGCAAACTCTCAGAGGGGTGTGTGTTGGGGGGTGGCTTTCCTGTGCCCCTGGGATCCTCTGCCTTCATTGGTGTACCTTCCACTATTTCAGGAAACCCTGCTCCAGACTGGGAAAGTCCTTTACCCTCTGGCACAGTTTTAATAAAGGAGAGACATTGTCAATTCAGAGCATTGTTTACTATCTTCTCATCATGGAGAGGCTCTGTGCAGCCATAAAGAAGGTTTCGTCACTGGGACAGTGCAAAAAACCAGAWAATACTTTTTTGTGTACCTCACAAGTAGTTCCTTTAAAATAATTTATCTGAAATGTATCTGAGGTGAAGATAACCTCCGGACACATTCAGAAAATAGCAAACGATTGCTAGGTATCTGACATTTGAAATAACATGTTTCTGGAGGGTTGACATTACAAGAGTCATTTCACTTCAAAATGTTATTCCTAATGTAATTTTTTCAAATTCATAAGAGGCGCTTGCTAGGATTCAGCGCAGCGCCGGAGTCACTCGAAAGACAGAGGTCAAATTCATTTCATTTCTTTTATGTTTTCCTCTCCTCGCTAGATGAAACAAATGATTGAGCCAGGAGCACTTGGCAGGTCGGTGGCTGTGCGCGGCGGCGCCGTCGCAAGATCGATTTTCCCCATCCGGGGGGCGCGGGCGGCATGGGTGACATCTGTCGCGGTTGTCATGGCAGCCCACGGCGCGGGCCGGGGTCAGGCCTGACAGGGAGGGCCTCCCTGCCTCCGCCCGACGCGCTTCAAGGTTAACAGCCAATGGACCAAAGAAATAGGCAATTATAGTGCAGTCAATTCTGGTTAGGGAAATACCCGAGAAGTAAATATATCTGATCAGCGGATGAAAATGAAGCAGCCCGGCACTGTGGGTGGGGGCTGTCAGTGCCCTCTGGGCGCAGGGCTGTGCCCTCCCAGACTCGGCAGCTGCCTTCGCCCACCTCCAGCTCTGCCTCATGGAGAGGCTTCCCCCTTTCACCCATGGATGGTCTCTGTCTGGGTCCCCAGGCTGCCAAAGGCCACCACCACCTCCAGGAGAGACTCTCCCCCCTCACGAGCTCTGTTTCATGGCCGGCTACTTGTGGTGCCACCCACGGGGCCTAAACAATGGCTTCAATAAATTATATCTCCATCTAACCAGGTATTACATGTATATTCTAATGTTGATATCTTTTCTATGAGTGGCCTGGTTGTAGATCCAAGAGGGGGAAGAGATGAAGGCTCCTCAGCTTCAGCCGCTTAGCAGGAGTGGACATTGCATTCCCTCAGCCATCAAGGCAAACCGAGGCACCACCACRCCCAGCAGCTGACCTCAGAGCTCAGCTCCTTCAAAGCCTCTCAGTCTGCTTCTGCTCTGTCTTCCCTGAACAGCAGGGTAAATGCAGCAGGCTGTCCCAGAGCAGCTGTGGCGTGGATGGGGGAGGAGGAGGCAAGCAGCTGGGTCCCTGGGCTGGTGAAGTCCCCGAGCCTCTGAGTCAGCTGTAATGTTTGGGATGGACACCGTCTTCCACAGCGGGAGGGGTGGGTGAGGCATCAGGAGATTGCACTCAGATACATGCAAGGATACCTGGGCACAARTCCCACAGCATGTCCAACCCATCTCCACTCCTGAGTGATTTTGGAGGTGATGCAGTTGGTTCTRGACCTCCTGTCCATCAAGCAATGTATGCACCAGTTACCTCCAGAGATCCCCCATTTCCTGCATGGGTTTCCAGCTGCTGCTTCCAAGGATAGCCTAAGGAGGGTGGCATAGAGGCCACCTTGGACAGCGGGAGAAGAGCGGGATCAGCTTCACGGGCTGTCTCTGCATGTCCTGTCATCACAGGCAGGCTGGAAACACTTTTCTCTGCCTCTTGATGCTTGTGGAAAGGAGAATCCCCCTGGCTCAGTGCTGCAAAGGCTGCTCTCACTGAAATGCACGCACCAATTCCTGTACCTTTGGGTAAGAGTCTGCCCTAACCAGAGCCCCTTGTCAATCACTCCTGGCTCCCAGAGGAATCAGCACAGCAGAATGGAGGCTTGTTTGTCCCGGCAGCTGCAGCTCCTCCAGAAAGAAGCTATCTGAATCAATGAAAACATTCAGTTTTAATGACCACAGGAAACAAATCCCTGAAGATCATGAGTATGTTTCAAATGATGTATCAAAAGCAATACTGCCATTTCCTTCTGAAGATGTTTTCCCAGTATCTCAGTGTGGTAACACTCTTTTCCCCCACACTTCTAACTTTAATCCAGAGCTACAACTTGAGTGAGATGAAACTTTTGACTTCCAAGATCACGGAGGAGCTAGAGCAAAATTTTCACAATTCTGAATTGTGTTTGCAACCCCAGTTGATTCATCAGTTCTTTCTGCCTGTATCTGGTTCCCACTCGATCACCTGTGGTGCTCCTGTGGTGTTCCACCTGCTCTGCTCTGCTCAGCCATGTGTGGACATGTGTGGGTTCAGGGCAGGGAAATGAGACTCAGCCTTAATCCTCCAGCCTCAGTGCAGAGGTCCAGCTACTGCTAATCTGCCTTAACAGTGTTCATGGTGCCAGCAATTTCATTGCTGGAGTTGATGAGATCTCACACCTCTTTAGTATTGCTTTTATCTTGCACCAAAAAATTTACACATTTTTGCAGATTTTCTTTTCAGGAAAGCCAAGATTTGCTGTCTTTTCCACTGAGAAAATCTTTCATAGAACTAAATGCTGTTTACCAGACTCATTATCAATGACAAAGGGAAGTACCAAATACTGAAGATTTTATTTCTYCTAGTTATTAGTGTCTTAGCTGTCATCCTGGTCTGGGATTCTGTTGATCTCCTGTTGCCCTACTACATTCCTGTCAATCTCCTCAGCACACTGCCTGGGTACCAAATTATTTGGCATTGCCCCTCAGATGCCCTCTGGACTCATTACATGGGTAATAGTGTTTTCTGTATTACTGTCTCCATCTGCTAAGGAATTACTTTCAAAGTATACCATGTTTTCCTGAAGATCTCCCTCTGGTATGCTAAAAAAGAAATATTTATTCCTAAGAAGGTCACCACCTCTATTTAGTCACCTGTTGAATGCATTCAAGATGCTTTGATTGCAGGCTTTCTGGGGCAGGTTTTCTTTGTGTCACTCATTGATACTCAACACCTGCTAAAATGATCCTGTTCTTCAGAAGGAGTCTTCATCTATTACTGCAGCAAAAATAATAAACACAAAAAAATATGCTTCCCAGATCTGAGGTCACAGYGATACAATTTTTCCTCATTTTGGTCACATTTGTTGTCCCACAGAAAYTGATTCATGAAGTCATTTAATTTTTCAATCCTTTATGTGATCAACACAGCAAAATTTATAATGCCCATATACTGTGTGGAAGGCACCAGTATGTTGCAGCATTTTAACCTTTTAAATATTCCGTATTTCAGCTGGCTAGCCATCCTACCCCTTCTGCACAGTTCACTGCAGCTGTAAATAGTGGAGGGAGAGGAACAGACAGCCAATCAAATCACAAAAAGCTGAAAAGGTCAAAACCGCACAATTTACTACTACCTTTTCCAAAATACAGGAGGCTGGAAGATCCCATTATTTTCTCTTGAAACACTTAATTAAAAGAAGCAAAAATTGTATAAAAGGAGTATGTGGATGGAAAAATAAGTAAGGCAGTCCTTGTATAATACATGTCACCAGTGTAACTGTTTCTTTACAGTCTTAATGTCAACTACTTCTAGTCTTTCTCTGTTATTAAGAGCCAGTCCTGCAGCTGCCTTCTTCAATTTTCTGTAGGGCATCCCAGCGACTGGCTAGCTGTCAGCCTTCCACCCTTCTTCTGCTTTTCATCTGTTCTTACAAGCAATTGAGCGAAAACCTGGCAATTTTCTTCAGGGAGATAAATTTYGCAAACACACAAAATTCACTTCACAGCTTCCAGCAGACCGGAGGACACCAATACGTAGGAAAAGGAAGAAGACAAGAATTTATCTTGACATATGCAGCCCCCAGACAACACTACAATCTTCTTTGAATAATATGMAAGGAGCCCTCTTTTAGGCTGAAGATGACACTAGAAAATGTCTCTCCCTCTATATTTGAAACACCACCATTCATATTGCAAGTCCATTTGCTGTTATTTCTGCCAGGATCAATGTCTATAGCATCACAACACTGTCCCTGTACTCTCCCCATGCTGCCCTTCTGTCCATTGCAAATAGTTTAAAAAATTCCTGCTGTAGACAGAAAGCAGCACCACCCCTCTGCTCCTTGGTGTATGGAGAAACAGCTCAAGGATGACAGACTGCCACAGCTCTGTCACCTCCAGGTGTGGGCTGGTGTCCTAGGACTCCATGATTTGCAGGCAGAAAAGGAATTTTTTGTTCTGTGTAACTTATTCATCCTGTTCAGCAGGTGAAAAAGAGGCCTCTGCTACTTGGCCAGCTGACTGGTCTTCTCTGTGGAAACACTGTCAAATAATTGTTAGAGTGTGCTTTCCAGAGACTTTTCACTTTTTTCTTTCTGTTGAAGTCATATTTATGTAATTTTATGAATTTTGCTTGGGAATCTTTGAGAGTAAATTAAAGCAAAAGCAGCAGACAATGAACAAAAGATAGACCCTTTGGGTTTTGATACATGAGAAGTAGGGTAAAAAAGAAAAAAAAAAGAAGAAGAAAAAAAGTGGAAAGAAATACCTCCTCTCCTGTTTTTCCACAGCTATTTAATGGAAAATTTTAAAGAATACCAGAATAGTTTTTCTTCTGTCAGGCCATACGTATATTTTCCTAAGAAAAAAGAACTAAGATCATATGGAAGCTTAYTCACTTCGTCTTATTTTCTTTTTCTGCAAAAAGGATCCCCACATTTTATGTCTGGTCTCTGGACTGTACATGGAAGAGGAGCCCTGGCTGAGGATGTGTTGCTGTAGCTCTACTACAGCCCTGCACTAGGGCGATAAACCATCCCAGTTCAAGCGTGGTTTATTGGAGCCTCCCTCTTCTTCCAGGGCTGAGCAGTGGCCCCAGACATGCAACTGGGAAGGGTAAAACTCTGCTGGGGCTTGGATGAAAGGCAGCTGCTGAAATGAAGCTGGCTGAGGTGCTGCCAGTTTAGCTGCCAGGGAGTGAAGCTGGCGCTGGYGCTGCATTGCAGCCATGCAGCCCAGAGGCAGAGGTCAGTCACACAGTCACACAGCGTGGGTGCCAGCCAGGAGGCAGCAGTGTGTAACCTCATGCCCAGGATACAAGGGACTACAGCTCACACCAGCCTGGTGAGCAGCAATTTGTCCGAGGTTACCTACTGACTGAAGGTTCACAAGTGTAACGTGGAATCACATCATTAATAGAAAGGTGCCATTTCTGGATTTTTTCACAAACAGATCTTTCAATTCACTGTGCTCAAAACATTGAACGCACAATCCTCAGGCATCATATTTTGCTAGAAAAAAACATCTTAGTCTGGATTTCACATGSTCAGCCATGGGGAAATGGCCCCCACTCCCAGTAAATCATTCTAATGGTCAGTTTCTCTCTATGTAAACACTTCACTKTTTATATGATGAAAGGGAGCTTTTGTAATTGACTTGAACTTGTAGCCATTTCCTTCTCCTTCCCATTTCGAGTTTTCTGCTTCCTCATGTCATTTTACTCCCAGCTATTGTTTATCTTCTTTCCCCTCAGCTTTGCTTCCTACCCACCTTCTATTGTTTCTGTTTTCTCAGCCTTTTTGACCCTCCATTCCTTCTCTCTCCATTTCCTCTTACAACATCCGCCTTTTTCTGAATTTATCTGCTCTGCAGAATTTCACAGTGTCCGAATACAACCATGGCACAAAGCCTGCTGTGATTTAGTCACCAGCAATCTGTCACTCAACCATAATGAAACCCTGTCACAAACAAAATTCCATCATATGAGAGGAATTTCCTGTATGGAAATTATATTTTTGGATGAGAAGGGCATTTCTCTTGTGGCAACTCTCCCCACAACATCCCATTCTTTGCAGAGCCAAAAATTGATTTACTTTGATATAAGAGAATGCCAAACAGAGCCTTTTGGGGAGGGAAGAAGTAGTGCAAACTACTGATAATCAAGATAAATCAAGCCATGACGTAGAACATAAGCACTATGCTCCATTCAATTCGGCTAGGGAGCTCAACTTGTTCAGCACTGTAGGTTATTTTCCATTTGTAATTAGAGCAACAAAGAAACAGCCTTTCCCTGTTCTGCTCCATCAGCACAGCCCCAGCAAACATCCTCATTTTCAATAACTCTTCCCCTTTATCTCACTCTGCCTGATGCCTAATAAGCTGATTGCTATTTACTTTGGACCAACAGCTAATCTGTTAATGATTGATTTTAAATTTTTACAGCCATTTGTCTTTGGCAGGACTTGAGAGTGYGAGCAGCAGTCTTTCTTACCTGATGAATTGGCTTTTCTTTAAAAAAAAAAAGGATTTAAGTCAAAAGTCTTCACTGTTATGTTTTGCTGACAAACAGCTGACACRCAGTGAGCAAAGCTTAGACAAAAGGGTAAATCTTCATCAGAAATTTCATAAGCCTTTGAAACCACCAGTAAAYAATATAAGTGGACAATTTGTTAATAGTTGTAGAGGGGTAAAGACCTACTTACGAAGTAAAACATAATTGTACTATAAATTCACAGGGCTTAAAATTCTTAATTAACAAAATTGATGCTTGTAACAATGATTAGGTAGGGAATAAGAACTAATACTGCCACTGTGCTYGAAAATGATCTAAATTGTATACCATATGATATATGTATTACCATGATATATGCCTAAAAGTGAATTTCATTTCCCATTAAAGGACTGCCAAATAGACAGTAGTTATTTTAATTGCTACAACACAGCAGTGTGGTGCAATTTAATCGTTGATTCTAAAAATGGAAAAGTGAATAATAACAGCTTAGCCTGTATATTCTGAAAAGAATAGGAAAAATTCTATACCAGGAAGCTATGCATATTTATAAATGTTGTTTCTTCAATGAGCCACTTAGGGACAGGCCCAGCAAGGAAATAAATCATGCTTAGAATGCCTATACTGTGTCTCACCCATGGATCCCAACGCTCTTTAAAAAGCTATGCAAGTTGTGTGATTATCATTTTACAAAGGGGAGAAGCCAAATATCAAAAACTGATTTCCCTAACATCTAGAATGTTCCAGATCCAGAGTTTGGTTTAGGACTCACACTGGAAAAGCAATCCCTGTTCAAGAAACCAAAAAAGCCACTTTGTGCTAAACTATCAGCAAGTTCTAACAATAAATGCCTTTTAATCAGTCAACAACTGATTGATAAGATGATCTAAAAAGCTGTATATTCATTATACATGCTGTATATACATTATATATGCATCCAGGATCCAGGCACATAATGGGGGATAGTCTGACAGAAACAGGCAGGCAACCTAATAGGTTGTTCAGCTGCTCTGTCCCCTTGTTGACAATGAAATAGCAGCAGAGAAGGTTGTTTAATCCTCACCAGTCCCACACCACAGTTCTGGTACCACAGGTAGCCTCTCTCAGGCTTGATTGTGGAAGCCTAAGAACTCCTCCCAAACAACCCCAAAAGCAGACTGATGCACATGGAAGTTGTGACCCACCATTTCCTTATGTATATTTTGCAAAATTTGGCCAGGACTAATAAGCTGTAACCAAACATAAACTCTGTATATACATCCAAACCTCTCAGCTCCAGGCTGAGTTACCCAAAGCTTACTATCCTCCACAAAAATTTTGAACTTATGGCTAGCTTAAAATGCAAACTGGCACTTTCTCACAGGAAATGAACACTGGGGTAACCAATTTTGGCAATGCCAGCCCAGGCCAGCAACCATCGGTGCAGAGGTTTTGCATTCCATGGACTGGATGCAAAATTGCAAAGCACCGAAAAGGAAGCACTGAACTCTTTGAAGGATGCARGCTCTAATCTCATTAATATTTTAGATGCCACAAGACATGGAAGCTCCACCTGCTGTCAGCAATATCGTGAAGACAATCAAGGTGACTTGGGAACAGGACTCATGGGCCTCCACAATGGTCTATTGACCTTCTGGTGAAGCAGATACCGTGTGACAGAGATTGCCTATCTCAGCAGGCAGGATGGAAACAGGAGAAAGTGTTAAATATAACCAGGTAGACAGTGATGAATTGACATGCTGAAAAATCGAACGCTTCAGTAATCAGCCTAAGGATCTGATATCAACAACATTTTTCAGTTTTGTCTGAATTCATTGAAAGGTGTAGTTTAGCAAGCTCACTTCTCATTGGTAAGACCTTTCATCTTTATGCAGGTTTTCTGATTGGATTCTGAGACATCATCACTGGGCTCTGTGTCTTGCTGTTCTTTGCATAGAAAACAGAGAAAACATTTGCATGAGAGTGAAGCAGCCTGAGCAAASCACAGAATTGGAGAAATTACTGGATTTGTGACATTAAAAAGTGTTACTCTGCTCCACTTACAGTAAGAAGTCAGGGCCAGATTCAGCCCAAACATTCCCACACATGGTTGTGCAAGGTCTCCAAGCAATTTCCAAAAAATACCTGTAATCCTCATCTCACACGAAGAAAACATGAGGCTGAGAAATTAGGGATCTATCTGAACCTTTGTTGCAAGCTGGAGGTGACGTTTAGTTGAGATAGGCTCCACAGCAGCCCTCAAAGAGAGGATCTTGGAAGGTTGCAGGGAGTCTAGGAGCTGGTCTCCAAAAATGTAGTTCTGTGGGTTATTTGCCCTGCTTGACACTCAGAGCCCTCTCACCAGTTTGGAGGTGAATCCCTCCTCCACAGCTCTGAGTTCTTCCCTGGATGAAAGCTGTTTATTGAAAGCTTGAAACAAGTAAATGTTGCATGTATACTTAGCACTCTGAAGCCTTCATAGCTATAATTCTAATTACAGAAGTCTAATTAATGTCTTTATGGCTTCATTAAATCTTTGGGATATTTATATTATCCAAAGAAATAATCTCCATCCATTAAGAGTGCATAAATCCTGAAGCAGAACTTTAGATATTGCTACAGATATGCTTATTTCATTGCAAAACACATATAGAGAATTTAAAGAAATCCATTAACAGGATTATATACCTTTCTTCTAAAATATATTTTGAGCATAATATTTTATTACAGAAGCCTGACTGCTAGCAAAGCAGTAGAGGAGAGGAAATTCTAAMGTAATTACTCAGATGGTCAAATGGGCAAATATTATTCAGCTAATGTTTGAAAGATCTTTCATAAGGAAAAGTTTAGTGTACTTTTCATCTGTATATTATTCATCTCAAAATTAAATACTAAGGGTACAAATGTCAAAATCTGTGAGTTTAAAAAAAAAAAGAAGAGTATTTTTCAGGGTATATTTATCTCAGGCATGTGCACAGGACTTAAAGGTTGTCAGGACAGCTATAAATTGCACATGCAAAGCACTAGTTTTGCAACAAGACCTACATTTTTTATGGGATTGAATCTRTTACCTAGACAAGGAGGCTGATGTCATCTGAGAGGCCCTTGGACAGCTGGGATAGGCTTCAGCTGCCACTGTAGACGGGCAGAGGTTTCCCACAGACCCCGTGTCAACCCACCCAGCCTGAACAGACCCCTGAAGTGGCTAAGGACATCTCCAATGAGAGGAGGCAACCATGTACAGATAACTGAGATTCAMCCCATCCATCTTCACACAAATCTCATGCACCTTTATACCAGAGGGTGTCAGGAGGYGTCCCCAGACCCTGGGGAGCACTTCTTTCAAGATACCCACTGAAAAGTGGGTCTTACCATCTGAGAAAAAAAACCAAAACAAACACTTCTGAGACACAGATGGATTTCTTGCATTCTTTCCTTAGATCCCAGTCTTTTCCCTTTCTTCTTCCTCACTTCTGTGGAAAAATGAGCCTCAGATCCTTCCCTGACCTGACTCTCTCAGATGTACTTACTGATTGCCAAGCTGAAATCAACCAAGAACTTTTCCTTTTTCCTTMATTTCTCCATCTATTTCAAACTTGGACTTTCCATTCCTCCACATATATCACGACTGTGGCCATATAATTTTATTCTTTAACAACTTGAGATTTGGAGGTTTAATTTGCAGCATGATTTCAAGCTCAGTACTAACTGGCATTGGTTAGGTTTCTCAAGAAAGAGATATAATATAACTATTATCCTAGCCTTTCAACTTCTGAATGCATCAGATCCATGTTAGGTTTTACTCTCTTGCACCATTTCCCAGTAATATTGCAAAGAAAAGCAGTATTCTCTCTCAAATTGGCTGAAGTGTGCAGTATGTCTAGGAGCAACCTCAGCAGGAGATAGATAGTGGCTGTCCCCAGGGTATTCTGCTGCTACTGATGAGGACAGATTCAGCCCTGTTCAGACATTATATGGTACTACTGAAAGCATACTAAGCATCTCTGCACTGAACATTTTCAGAAAAATAGGAATTTGCTGTAAAATTGTGTGTATGGGTATTCATAGATCTCTTACTGGGAATAAACTCTCTGGACCATGGCAGAAGGTAAGGGCCATGGCAGATACTAGGGATGTCACATGTCTTCCTTCTGCCTTCACTCTTCATCTTTCCTAACAGAAACAGGTACCATTTGTTGTGCTTTAGCCCAGCCCCACTGAACTATAATGATGCCTTGTAGTTTCGTCAGCTTGGGTGAAATTTTTAGTTCAATTCTACATACTCCAGGGAATGGCAAAAGTGCCTCAGAGCAAGATATGCAAAAGGCTCATTCTGGTTAGCTTATCAAAACAATTATACAATTATTTTTTAAGTAGTGAATACTGTGGGCAGTATATTTTTTTTCTTTTTGATACTGCAGTTTCACAATGCACATATTTACAAGCAAAGGACTATAGAGGAAGATTGGCTAAAATTGGAGTAAGATTTGTGGAAATAATGTTCTTGAGAAGAAAAAGTCTTTATCAAAATGGGTGAATCCACAGTCTGTATATATACATATACATATACATATACATACATACATACTTTTTTTTTTTTTTTAACAGAGCGTGCTAGAGATGTTTCCTAGTAATAAAGTAATGGTTTGTTTCACCTGGAATCAAGTCCCACAGTTTCTCCTTAAATGCAACAAGACATCACCCCAGTATCTGGGATCTCTGAACATCAGCAGAACCACCAGCTGCCAGCTGAGATGGGCTTCTTAAGCCTCTGTGTGGAGGTAGATTGTGAAGAAGTCAAAGATAGATGGTAAGAAGAGCCTTTCCAAAGATATATTTCCCTTGTTGAAGACTATATGATTCTTCTGTATTTCCAGTACTTCTTTAGGAAGTCTCCCCTCTACTTCTGCCATCTGCAAACAGTGTGGAGTGCCAGCCTGCAGCCCAAAACAGATTACTCAATACCCTGATTTCCTACTGCATCTTTACTTTGCTGTCCAAGATGGGGTCCCAGTTTTCACTACCTTAGCACTAAATAACATTTACCAGTTGACTTTCTATGGCAGAGAGAGAGGCTGGTTGAATAACTGCTTATACCTTTTCTGGTTTATATTTTTTGAAATGAACCATTACCAAGCTGAATGTTTGCAATAATTTCTGTTTCTCAAATATCCCCATTTGTCATCAAAAATTGTCAGACCTTTATGGAAAGGGAACTTCTAAGAACTGGGAAACTAGAGTAGTTTACTCCAGAAAATCAGCTAGGATTTTTCTCCTGGGAAGAGAAACTTTTACCCCATACATTATGAAATAAAGCAATTCTTCCACTTAAACATGATTAAAGTAGTTGTATGTATGCTATAGATAAAGTGATATCTTCCATTAAATGGTAAACTTAATGAAATTTGTAATTTCAGGAATATAAACAGTGAAAATTATTTGGAATTTAAGCCACCAAGCATCAGTGATGATCCCTGGACTTTTCTCAGTAGCACATATTTTACCTCGGAAAATAAAATGGAAGTCACACTTCACTTTCTGTGAAGGTAAAATTATGCAGAAGATGGAAATATTCTTAAAAATCTTAATATGTACCTTTTTCCCTGACTGTCAGGAGTCAAGGAATTTAAACATTTCAGAAGATCGTATATTACAATGGAAATTTTTATAATGAATGTCAGTGGACCTGAAAAGCCAATATAATGCATCTATAAGCAGCATTTCATCAAAGAATCCAGTTGTCAATGTATAATGTATTTGTATATATTATAATCACAGTCAAAAACTTTCTCCCTTTTTTTCAATTAAATGTATTCAGATTATTATGAATTTCTTCTGAGATAGCTCTGTGAAAGCTGATGGAACTCCAGTTTTAATTGTATGTTTAAAATTTTATATTTTTGTTTCAATCCTCCAAAATTGTGKTTTTTAATATTTTTGACTCTGCCTCTTCTGCTGTTTCATTTGCAACCTAATTTTTTGATGTCCTAACTTTTCCTCCACCATAGCAATTCTAAAGCTTGAGTAGCTGAAGGTGAAAATGCTGACCAAGGATGCTGCATGCCAGACAATTTCTGGATGACAAACACTTGCTAACACTCTCTTCTTACATGTCTCTGTCTTCCTGACTTCTTCTCTCCTGTCTCCACAGAAACAGTACAAGGACTAGACAATATTCTTTTCAATGTGTTAAGCCACTGCTGTTGGTTTTGAGGCATATTAGGAAAAGCTGTATTTTGCTCATAGTTGCACTGTAGTCACAGGTTTACCACATTAAATGTGTTATTTACCAATATTCCCATTTGTGCAAGGGGAGGTTTACAACTGTTGGAGAGGCATTTTCTATGGAGATGCAATAAACAGAATAACTAAGCATTATTATGGTTTGGGTTCTCATTTCSCCTCCTGCTCCCCTATCCTGCTCTATAGCAGGGAGAACTCTGCTCTTTTGCATAGGAAGTCAGTCTGTATCTAGAATGACTCTTCCTCAGTTTGAGTCTTGGTGCTCTCAGTGACAAAATTTTAATGTGACAGTCTGCCTCTCTATGAAGAAAGATTTATGCATATAAAAGTTATAAGAGTGCACTTGTCCATTTTTTTAATATGAACCTGCATATGTGTGTACATACACAAGCAGAAGCCACCCAGACTACAAAACTGCACCACTGAAGACAYTCCTCAACAGATACAAAGGAGGAGAAGATTGTGAAAACTTTGTCTATGTTCYTGTAGCACCCAAAATAGTCAAAATTACTTAAGTGGGACAATTTTAGCTTTTCCTTTAGGAACCACAACAACTCTGGTCTCAGTGGATTTGCACAAGACACTGTCATTATCACCGGATCATTGACACGATAGACCAAAACAGCTCCAGTCTATCGTGTCAATGTGCACTTMGGGAGCCCTTAATCCATGGATCATTGGCATAGGATGCTGTAAAATCTCTGTAGGAGACGTTATGGAGTAGCGAGTCAATGCACACCTAGGGACTCCTCCATTTGTGAATCATTTACAGTGCATCATGCCAATTTATACTCAGAGAGCCTTTAATCTGCAGGTTGGTGCATTTAGAGTAGCCCTGTATACTGGAAATTCTTGCAGGCTAACTGTGGTACTGTAAACATAAAGTTCACTTTCTTAAATAAATTTTGGGTTCTCCAAAAGGAGCTCCTGAAGGTATATGAATTCCAATGATGTATCATGCCACGAAAATTTGTTGCTCGCTGGGCTTCTAGGGAATCTTTCAGAATCTCAGTGTAAGAACAAAGGCCAAAAAAATGCTGCTGCTGAAACCTTTGTGGTTTTGACCCTCCTCTAAGTTTTTAAAAAATGCTTGAACCAGTCTTTTTAGCATGCTGCTTACAAAATAAATTAATCCCAGGGGCCTTCTGTGCTAAAGAATCATTGATCATTTTCATAAGACCACCAAAAGTACCCTTTTCTGCAAATAATGAATGAGTTGCTGATTCAAAAATAAGACTATTGAGGCAGCTAAATATTTACCAGTGTGATGAATTTTTTTAACGGTTTTCTGTTTCACAGTGTGTATTTGACAACCTGCAGATTCCTATCTACCTAATGACATCTGCCCATCAAGCCTAGAAGCTATGATTTGTGACCACAAGTGGGTCCAGTTACTGAAAACAGAGAAAAGACAGCCTTCCTGTTAAGTATCCATCCCCCAAGTCTTCATCCTGGTATAAATCACTGTCATTCCATTGACTTCAGTAGGTTTGCACCAATTAACACCAGCTGACAGCCTAGCCCCATATCTAGTAAAAGCTAGTTTCCAAGGCTAATGGGGTTGATTCAGACCTTTTGCTTACCAGGCAGCTTTGCCACAGGGAATTTTTAAAATTCTTTTCCTCCTAAAATGGATGTAAAATTTACCAAAGGCCAGTTCTAACTGCCTTGTTATTTATGATCCTGTGGTTCCCWTTATGAGGACAAGGTATTTCTGCAATGCCCTTTGCCAGCATCCCCTGGTGAACACGAGTGCTGGGTACCACTTGGTTGCTGCCTCTCTCACAGTGTATGCACAATTTGCACCACATTCTGCTCCTCCACAGCAAAAGGGCATGGTGGATACACCAAGCACAAACATGCCACCTCACTTTGAAAATCAACAGAAATGTGAAACCCTTCTCTTCTGCTTGATCACARTGAAGTGCCCCAGACATTCAACCTGAGATTAACGCGGTGTTTTGGGAGCTTTCCTTGCAATCTTGTCAGGACTGCTGCTGCAGGCAGGGCCATGGTGTGACTGTCCAGGCACTTCAGTGAGCCCTGACAGCCCATGTGCGTGGGCAGCGTGGGCAGTATGCGAGGGTGGGCAGCGGTGTGCAGCCAGGCTGGGGCTGCCTGCTCCCTGGCTTGGAAACAAAAGCACTTGACAGGGGCAAGAGTGCAAGCACAGTCGGAGCTGGGGAACCAGCCAAGCAGTAATCCAAGAAGTCAGTAGATCAGCTGTGGGGATGGGGGGAGAGCGGGGAGCAGAGGGCGGTGGTGAGGAGAGGGGAGAGCTGGCAGGTCTATTTGAATATCAGGCTCTGCCACACTCGAGGCTCCGCTGACAACTTCATTACCTCCACATATAAAAATGACTGCAGGGTAATGCAAATGGCTTTTGCGTTGTACACTCGCCTGCGTTYTCCGTGCCGGCTGCAGGCTGAAAAGACCTGGCAATGGAGCCTGGAGGCAGACGAGCTTTTGTCCAATTTAATAGGATATCTCTTCAAGGCATAATCCTCCCCTCCCACTCCCCATGCATTATGGAGTCCGGTGACCTGGCTCTTCAGGCACGGGGAGAGAAGGGGGGCTGTCTCCGGCTTGACCTCATCTGTCAATCACAGAAGAAAGAAAGCGAGGGGAGAAGGAGGGAGGGATGCCTATCTATCTATAAGAAATTTCTAATGAATGTTAAGCAAATTTCCTACAGCCTGACACGGTGATCTAATTAATATTATAGACATGTCGACGGAATATCATTCTGCAGATAGGATTTATCATCTTGAACTGCTGTATAACTGATGGTGAAGGAATGGGCACCCCTGTCCCCCCTGATGCTGATTAAATTAGACATAAGCATCAATATGTTACTTATTGGAGACTAGAATTTCGTGCTATTACTCTTCAGTTAATCAGAGAACTGTATCTTTTTTTAAAAGATATCAGACTCCCAGTTCTGCTTGTCTGATAAAACAGATGAACGGTTTGACTATACGACACTCACTGTGTGGGGAAAAAATTCAAAGAGAAATCCCACCTAAAGCAGGCTGAAAGGTCCTGCAATGACTTTGGGAAAGCTCATTCTGAATGCACCTGACCCAAAATTCAAGGTCGTGTTGGTTCAGATGAAAGGAGCAGAAGTGTAATATTATTGCCCCCTTACTGAGCATGAAAAGAGACTATTTTGGAGGAGGTCTGCCATTCATTTGCCCAAGATATTTGGAGATAAGTCTTTTTCTGCTGTACAAGATGCATCCAAGTCTTATTTCCTGAAGCAAGGGCACCTGAGTGCCTGAGAGCCCTGAGTTGTAGCACAGTTCTGCTGCCTCTTCCTGAACCAGTCACAGCCCACTGGGCTTTGGCATTTACCTACCTCCTAAAACATGGAAATACAGAGTAAGCCTCAAGCTCTTCTTGTAAGGAGCTTTATCCTAATTATTTGTTGTTAGGGGACTCATGAGTGAGTAGCAAACTTCTCTTTCCACAGTAGTGCATAACACCTGAAAAGTTGGTGGGTCTTTTGTTTCCTAGACTTTCTTTCGTTCAGCCTTTAGCATCCTTCTTCAAAGGCTGTGAGCAGAAAACTTTTTATCTTGGAGCAACTTCATTCAATGCAGAATGATCAGGTCACATCAGCACTGGCACTCCACCAATAATGACAACCAGTGGCTGAAATAATTGACTTTTTTTTTTTCTCTCCTGCTTAGGAATTATGATTAAAAAAAAAGGGGGGGGGGATGGTAACTGTGGCTATAAAAGAAGATAGAACTGTTCAAGAACATGTAACTACGTAAAAAGGCATGAGTCTAAGCATAGGAAAATTGTGGCAGAATATCAGGAAACATTTCCTCACAGTGAAGGTTTCAATTGTGCAATGGTCACCCCAGGGAAGTGATAGAAGTCTTGGCACTTGAGTAATTTAAAATTAGAGTGGGTAAAGCACAGGGGAATATACTGTTGGGAACAATCCTGTATTGATAGTTGAATAGACAGAGTCACCTAATTGGTCTTTTCAGGGAGAAGTGGGAGTCTGTGATGACTGATCTGTCCCTTAGGCATTAGGTTTCAGAATGACCATTTTGCATCACTAAATGCCTGTTCCTGATTTTCTGGTTGGACAGTTTAATGCATTTCTAAGCTTGGCTAGCAGAGATGAATATTGTTGCATCCTACATGAAGCATAAAAATGTTAAGCTTGAACGTTCTTATGGCAAATAAGAGGATTTGTGATTCTGATCCAAAATGTTGTGATTAAAATCTAACAGCAGGATGCAAAATTTATTGAATGGGTGTCAGCATCCTTTTGCTCTAGGTTCAATTTCACAATCTGTTTAATTTTGCACCGCCACCAGCAGCAGCAACCCTGCCACCTCACAACATCGGCAATCACTGCCTTCCCATCTTTCTCCCTTGTGCCAGCACTAGTGACTGTGGGGCTGCACAGTCAGCTAGATCTCTAAAAATGAAAAGTTACATTGTGACACCCCCCCAAAGACTTGTGCTCAGCCAAATCTGCTCTCAAAGCAGCTGCCTGCTGTTCTCTGTGGATGCTGAGGCCAGCAGAAGTGAGGGATACGGATACAGCAATGCAGCTTCAGGCTGGGGGCTCTCAGTGACAGCCCAGGCTTAGGTCAGCCGCTGCTGATCAGCAAATCCAGTCCTCTTCATTTTAATATTTTGGGAAAATAAGGCACAGCCAGCATAAGCACTTTGCTATGGTTGTGTGCTCAGTCTCCCAGAACTTCAGCTACCTTAGGGTCATCATTTGATGACCTTCCCTTAAAGATCCTCAGCAGAAGTCAGATCCAGAGGCATAGTGTGTCATCTCATTTAGCAGACTAAAAGTTAGGCTTCCAGTATCAGCTTCCTGCATCCCAAAAAGAAAGCCAGCATCTCCTGAGAGTGATTCACCTCCTGTAACTTAGGCTTAGCCTCSAGCACCAGTTTCAGGCTGGGATGAATCTCAATGACTGTGAATGGAACCCAGATGACTAATTGAGACTAGATATCTAATTTTCCACAGCAAAAGTGAGCTAGGGTGAATGCCTATGTTGGATATAGAGAATTAGCCCATGAAGTGCTTGTGATAATGATAAGCTTCAAAATGATATTGAAATATTGTTTTAAATATGCTTTTAGCAATCAAATCTTCTTTCAGAGAGGGAGCTTTGAAAAATACCTTTTGGGATTGAGAAAGATTTTCTGCGGTCCCACAGCAACACTTCTCTGTCTCAAACAGGTGTTTCATCTCTCACACACATTCTTCTCAGACCCCAGAAGGCGTAAACTCACAGAGTAATTTTGTTTCGTTTTTTTATTAACTAGAACCATTTTCCCCTTAATTTGCAAAAAGCAGAAACAACTTGATAGCAAGCTAAGGTGAAGGAGTGGTAAGAGTGACATGGGACATAGCTCCACTTTTAAAGCTTTTTAGTCTGGSTAACATTCTCCTGAGTCCAGGCACAGCCACGCAACTCCTCGCCCAGGTCACCACCCTTGGCAATACGCTAAGGTTTGTGTTTGTGTGGACCAACTCACCCACGGCCCAAGAAGTACTCAGATGCACTGCTCCACTCAAAATAGATGTCTTATGGTTGTTACATCTGGCTATAAACTTGGACCACTAAAAGCTGAGCCTTTCTAATGCCCCAGGCAGACATGCATGGTGTGAAGAGGTGTCTGTGTGCCTTCTGCTAAGGCACGACATGGCACACGACTCGAGCAAACACAGACTGCACCACCCACCATTTTGTGCCGCTTGTGTCCTCCCCCCAAACAAATGTTCAGTCATATTTGTGCTTGTGTGTAAGCATTCATTCATCACCTTCAGTCCTAAAATGCCAGGGGATAAATACAGTSCAGTTCATCCCTTTTAAACATTTGGGAACTCCTGTGTCCTAAGCAAAGCAAGGGTGGGGTATAACATTGGCTTTAATCTACACAAAGCTGCAAAACCTCTCTCCTTTGATAGCTGTCTGTTTGCAGAGATGACAAAGTGCACCTTCCCAGCACAACTTAAAGACTGCTATTCTTACACATTTAAAACAGAGATGAGGAAAATATATAATGATTTACTAACATTCCAAAATGATGAAATACAGTAGGAGAGGAATGATAACTTTCCTTTTCAGCAACTGCTCTAACCTACACTAATGAGTAGACTGTTAAAATTTTCTTCACTTAGCATTTCTCATTATTAATAAATTTTGCACTGACAACTATAAAGTGAACACTTTGGATTTATGCACCTAACCTAATTACATATGCTGCATGTACGCATTTCATTATTTACTTGACAGATTCATTCCTTGATACCATAAATAATTAAAGAAGGATCAAATATTAACAATCAGATACATGTTAATTCTCCTCAAATCTGGGGAAACAAACACATTTTATTTTCTGTTCAATAAAAAATGGAATAAAATAAAATGCTTTCATTAGAAAGATTAAAAAAAATAAAGTTCTTGAGAGTCATTTTTATTTTGCATAGAGTGAAAATTAAAATGTCCGGCTGGTCCCTAGTCCCTTTACAGGAACACATACAGCAATTTTAACAAGTATAAAAGGTTAGTAATTCCCTTTTGACAGTTTCTAAATGAAGCACTTTGGTTTAGTGTTTGTCAGGCAGTTTGTCAGAGGGAGGTGACTTCAAATGTAAAGTCTGATCCTGTTCCCATGAATGTCAACAGCAAATTTGTATTGAACTTCAAGCAGGACAGCATCCATCCCATTATTTCGTACGTATTAGTGGTTCATTTTTTCCAGACTAAAAATCCAAGCTTGCCCTCTCCCATCAAGCACAATTAGTTAAGCAAGGGCCTGATCCTGCTCACTGAGCAGCCCTGCTACAAATAAAAAGTGAAATTCTGCTCCTGCCCCTCTCTGCTGCGGTGTTGCATCCTCTCTGGAAGCATCCTACTCCGGGTTTGGTGGGGTTTTCTGTAGAGGGCATTGCACAGCAGGAACCAGGCAAGGCAAGGAACTATGTGGCCTTTCCTGCACTGCCAGATAGCCCCAGGAACTGCTCAGGGCCTCCAGAGTTAGGGTTCTTCTCAGAAGAGCTACTGCTTAAGCTCTGAGTTATAATTAAATCTGCAAKAGAATTATTTGTGACGGAAAGCTGCTCCCAGTCACAAACCCGTACAAACTGTCTTGCCTGCTGTGCAATTTAAATTGATGCTTAAATATTTCTCTACACATTATTCAATATCTCCATTTGATCAAAAATATTCTCCAATTTGAGCAAATTTACTTTTGGATATCACATTCCACAATTTTATCATTTTAAAGGTGTTAAAAATTCATAGATTGCCACATTATTCATCATACAAGATTAATGCCAGCCTGACAGGTTTTGCAAAGATGTGGGGCTTTTTTTTCTAAGTRCATATACCATATCTGTATGAGATGTACCATGGTTGTTGAATATTGATTATTCACATCTCCTTTCTTATTTCTGATGCTAAAGAGAGAATATTAGGGTGTGATTGTCAGGGTTAGCATCTCTCTGACCTACACATGTACTATTAATAATTTATGAGTTGATTTGAAATAGATCTCTGTGAAATGAGCTGGCAATAAGCAGGGCTGTCTAAGATGACAAAGATTCAGAATAGGCCAACTCATGTACATTAGCTTCCTAGTTTCAATCTGAAAACAAAATGAAACAAAACCTCACTGTGCCTTACGCAGCAGTTAGGGATATATTATTTGAATACACAAAGGAATATCACTGCTCGTGTGAATCTGTGTCTGAGTGATGCAAACTTTAGTCAAACTTTTTAAAGTATTACACTTTTTCAACTATATAAATATATCTACATGAGTAATAAATGAGCAATACAAAGTATGGCAATCTGTTGGTCAAGCCAATGAACACAGCCAGCTCACAGACTCCTAATTCCATTTAAGAGTCATCTCCCTGCATCCATAGAAGATAAAAATAACAAAGGTCAAGACCTGCAAGTGCAGCTGCTGGATTGGCTTGAGGTTGCCAGCATCTAATGGGAGCTCTTCAAAGTCTACTAACATTATGCAGTTTCCTACATTAAAAGCAATCTTTCTTTGCACTTCATCCCTTAATCTAGAAAGCAGCCCTGCTTATGTCCACAGACTTACTGAGGATGCTGAGATTGCATTTAAGGGGTGTTCTCAGGAGCAGACCTGGAAAAGGCAGCCTGTCCCCTGGTTGGTGGTAGCAGGCACACCCTGAGGAGGTGCCTCTGGCAGAGCTGCACCCTGCCAGAGGTGCTCATGGAGAGGAAGGTGTTCCCTGGCAAGGGGCAGTGGGACCACAGAGTGTCCCACCAGAGCAGGGCAGGGGCAGCCACACTCAGGACCTCCCAGCACCGGCTTAGGTGCAATGGCAGCAAGTGAGACACAGCTAAGAAACCACAACAGGGCTGCCCACTGCTTTCCAGAGGGCACTTGTAGAAATTTCATCCTAACACTGACTTCTGCCAGCTCCCCCAGAAGTAAGACTTCTAGTAAACCTCAGGCCCCATCAGCTAATATTTGGCTCTCTGTGTCTATGCCCTTCTTTTCTTGACTGCTKGGTTACATGTGTTTGTTACTCACTAATGAGGGGTATTTCAGGTTTCCCTGTCCCATGAACTCTTGAGATCCTGAACCCTTAACCTGCATGGAAATATGTCATATAAAGTTGTTTTTGTTATTTGGTTTTTTTTCTTTTTTTTTTTTTTTTTAATGTGATGCAAAATCAAATGGTAAAAGCAAAAATCCAGCTGACCTGAACAGGAAAGAGACATTTATTTAAACAGCAAACGGCCAACACTTAGGCATAGGGAAACTAGTTAATACCTTGTTGCAATTTTAAAATAAAGATGTTCAACCAAGGAAATTACATTGAACTGCACAAGCTGGGGCAGCACAGAGCAGTGTGTCTGAGTCACAGGGGTGTTACAGTGACACAGAGACAATGAAATTGGATGACACCAGCTCGTCTCGGTGGGAGGGTTTTCTCTGTCTGTCTCCTGGGAGTTTTGCTGCACATTCTTTGCAGGGAACCTTTCCACCCAAAGTGGCAGCAAGCCTTTTGGAAATCTTATTAATATTCTTCCTTGGTGCTGTGAAGAATGCTGCAGACAGGAGATGACAGTTGCCTTACCATGAGCAGGGGAAGAGCAGGGGACTAACACCAGCACTGACATACTCCTGTAAAACTGCCTTGTTGGTATCTCAGAACAAGAAATGAATCAGGAGGGAGAATTGACTCRTAATCCCAAGCCCAGCCAGCGGCCAAAGCAGTTATTTATTATTTGTGGTATGGCACACCAAACACATTCTTCTCAGACAAATCGGAGGGCAAGGTCCTTGCCCTGAAGAACATACAATTTATGGAGCTGACCCTGTGAGATGCGGTGGGCCCTCCCGGGAAGAGCGGGGCAATTTCATCTCAGGATGATTTTGGCACATCTTGGGAGGTCTCACCTCTCTTGCTAACACAAATTGTTCTTCTGACCCCAGGGGATGACTTCTGTAAGTGAGGACAGTTTGGTTTTTAATCTGTGACTCACAAGAAGCAAAATCCTTTATCTGGCTGTAGAGTTTCTGCATGTGCACAGTATTAATACCTGCATAACTGAGAGGGAAGCTTGAACTTCTCAGGGGAGCTGCAAACCATCACGCATTCAAGTGGCAGAGTTCAGCATACATTTCTCAGCGGGCTCCAAAGCACCATTTTTTGGGGGGTGATTTAGTCAGGACAAAACCACACTAAAAAAAACAGGGAATGAGCAAGAGAGGTGATTCTCCTGCTGCTGACATCCCTGACACTATCCACAGCCCTTGTTGGGTCAGGAGAGCTTTAGCCAGGGGCCCCTTACTGTCCTCCCTGCTACGGCAGACAGAGAAACTGAGAAGTGCCACAGGAACCTTCTGTAGGAACAGCAATTCACATTACAAAAGCAAATCTTCAAGGTCTCCTTGAGTTGTTCCCACAGGGGAATTTGGGTCCTGTCTTCTAAGAAATTTCAGGGGGTGCTGAGGTTGATGGTTATCAGTTAGTGCAAGCACATCACCACCACTGCCATGATGTGTCTCACCAACTACATTTAACATTCAGATCTCTGCTTTCTAGTGTTGCATCCGGAAAAAYAGTACTGAGTACTCAGTTCTCAGACCACCAAAATTCCTTTTGGACTTCTAGGCCCTGAAGTAGCCCAGAATACACTTCTTACAGGATGCAATGCATCAGGGAACATTGGGCTCATCAATCCAAAGCATCAATGAGTTGGCCATCTTCAGAAGGAAACGTAAGCCTCATCTTTTTACAATGGCTCCAACATCATCCAGGAACAAGGAGGGACAAACTAAACCAAGGAATTTCCTAATGGCTCTCCTCTGTGGGAAAGAGGAAAGATAACATTGTACTTCTGGCTTTTGGAAAGGACAAAAACCTCTCTTATTTACAGGCAGTGGCCTGCCTGATAAATGTGTTGTAGGAAGCCACTGTGATTAGTAAGGAACAAAGTGGGAGGGAAGAGCCAGTCAAGCTTCAGGAACAGCACAATGCCCTGTCCTTGGCACAGTCTTCATCTCCTCCTCAGAAGTCATCATCACTTTCTACAAACAATACAGAATTAAGGATAAACTTGAAGAGCCTTCTGGTGAAGTSTCTATCACTACCCAAAGAAAAAAATCTSCTCAKAAAGCAAAATATGAACCTTGAAAGATTCTGCTTGGATTTAATCAAATGGGTTGTTGTAACATAGAAAATTATATTTACCTATAGTGCTTGCATGTCATGTCGATTTTTGAGAATTGTTTTTACTTATGAAAGGCCAGATCATACATCCCACCAACAAAATAAATTCAGATGGAGAGGAGGTCTGCTGAAATCAGCTGAATAGGCAACACAGCTTTGGAAAAGGAAGTTTGCAGTGCCCACTTACACCAATGGTCTTTACTCATGCTAGCAGTTCCAAATTGTTTTAATAACTAGAGTCATGGATGGATGAGTAAAGACTGAAAGATCTGGCCAAAATCAATCTTTCCTATTCTTTTTAGTCAACATCAGCTCTCTTTCCTTCAGTCTGGTTCCATTGATAACGCCATCTAATATCAACCATACTTGCACATCTGCAAGTGTCCCTCAGAGAAAATCCTGTCAGTCCTGCTTATTTAACCAAGCTAAACAAGGTACCCTAATTACCTCTCTCTTCTCACTTCCTGTTTTTTAATTAGTGAGAAGAGTGAGTAACTCTCTTTTTCCAAAATTGACATGAATCTCTGTTATAAATGCTGCAGCCCAAAAGATAATTAGCCCAAAATTAACAAATGCAATAGACGCCAGAGGGAGTTTGGTTTCCAAGTGCCAGAGTGCATGGTGCTGGGAAGCAAAAAGCAAATCCCTTTCAGGTTTCAAGTCAAACATCAAAAACTGGGACCCCCTGCTACCTCTCTGAAGTGCTTTGTGCTGGCAGCTGGGGGTGAGATTTTCAGAAGGAGCGTGGCACTTCATCCCTACCAGCAAGTAATGCAGTGGAGCCCAGTGGCAGGAGGAACACTCCTCCTCCCTCATCTGAGAGACATGTCCTCTGCATCATTGTGGTCACCTTACTGTTCCTCAGTTTCCTCAGCTGTAAAAAGAGTAGATCCTGTTTATTGTAAGGCTGAATTAATTCCTCATTGCAAAAGACTCAGAGACTCTGGACAGGAAAGCTTTATCATAAACACAGACAAATKATTAACTTCCTATATCCAGCTCATGATGTGTGGACTCTGGTGCCAAGGTGGATGTTGATTTCCCAGCAAAACTCAAACCATCCAGGAGCCAAACTTGCTTTCAGACTTCTTTTTGTGTGTGACTAAATTGGCAGCATTTTTATGGACAGACACTTATATCCCACCTCCTCTCCCAATGCCTCAGATCATTAGAAGCAGCAACAGTCTTGAGCCTTTTAGAGAGCAGGAAATAGTAATAAAAAGATTCATATAAACAGCACTTAAAAGGCATTTCTTGCCAAAAATTAAGAAACTATTTTATATAAAGGGGCTACTCTTCCAACAAAGTTACTTCTTGGGGTTACAAGCATGTCCCAAGGTGGGCATTCATATGGTTTCTTTTGTGTCCTAGGACCAGGGCTCCCAAAGCTCTTGCACATCAGGGGAGTGATAGGCTTCTTCAGTCAGTGAGCCAGGGTAAATACATTTGTTTAGGAACCAAACTCCCTAGGTCAGTATGAGCTTCTAAGAAAAGCTATCCCCACACTTTTAGTGCCTCAATCTCACCAATCAACACACAAAGCTCTCAAATGCCCATCGAAAGTAAAAAGTGTTCTGCAGACACAAATGGGAACACAGGAATGAACATTGTGGGTGAACTCCTGTCCCACACTGAGGATTCTAATTAAAGCTCAATTTCATGGGATGAGTGCTGGTCAGACCAAGTTCTACATTACTGCCTGACAGCCATTGCCTTCAAGAAAAGTAAGAACTGGGTGAAACAAGCAGGTCCGGGGACTCTGAATCTGCTCTTGGATAGGGGCTGCCAGACTGCAGGGGCAAGACAGGATTAGGGTGGTGCCTCTCTCCTGGGAGACCCGCCCAGCTCTCCGCCCTACACTGGCTATTCTTATCCACACACAGGGATGAAAACACAAGCCCAAAATTTATCAAAAACCAATCAACTCCAAAAAATAATTGTATGTCCAGAAACGCATAGGTCAAAGAATAAGCTGCTAAAATACCTCATCCAGGCATAAGTGAGGAGTGTTATGAATAACTCAGGGCTGCATTTTCAAGTTTTTAATACCCTCATCTGACCCAGGCTTTTAAGAGCCCTGGCCACCAATGGCTGCTGACTGCCTTTTCCTTGCAGAAACCTTTTAAGAATGTATTGCTTACACARGAAACAAAACAGAATCAGGATTTCTGACACTTGGCTCAGAGGAGTGACTTCAGAAAAATCACAAGTACTCTCTTTCTGAAGCACAAGGAGATACTGTTCTTTTGAAACCGTTTTCATTAACTGTGAAATAACAGGAAATAACTTATGAGAGGTCTTCGAAACTGGAAATATATGGCATTTTGAAAGCATGAACATGAAAAAGGAAAGAATAGACTTTGTAGTCCACTTTATCATCACTATTATTGATCCCATAGGACAAAGGAAATAGCTKTAAACTGAAAGAAGGTGGGTTAAGATTAGATATCAGGAAGATATTCTTTACTGTGAGGTTGATGAAATACTGGAACAGGTTGCCCAGAGAAGGTGTKGACAACCCATCTGTGAGACTTTTCAAGGCCAGGTAGGATGGGGCTTTGAGCAGCCTGGTCTAGTGGGAGCTGTCCCTACCCATGGCAGGGTTTTGGAACTTTAATGCCCCTTCCAACCCAACCCATTCTATGAGCCTATGAAGACCCATGACTTAACATAAGTACACCAAAATAGGAAATAAACTCAGAAGTTCACCTATATATTGTCTTTAAGAAACAAAAAAATCACAGTATTTGAAATGACTGTTTTAAGATGTTCTCTATGTCAAAACAAACATTTTTCTGTTTTCAGGAAAAAGATTACTACAGCACATTAATAAAGGCCACCTATTGGTTCCAACAAGAATGTAATTTTTAATCTCAGTGTCATTCAAAAACCAGAATTTTTTAACCCCCACACAAGCAGCACAAAGTTTTTATCATGGACTTCAACTGAATCAGTGCTTGATACGTCTTAAACCACTTTTACTGTGAAATTTGCATTTAGTATTTGCACAAAGACTAAATCAGTCCTCTGGTACTGTTCTAATAACAAAATATCTGAAGCAAATACATTTTTGCTCAGAAGGCCTAACTGTGGGGCTTTTTTCTGTTAATTTTTCCTTGCTTCCTGAATAACCACCAAAGAATAAAAATAGTGTAAGAATCTGACAAAATATTCATCTCATCTGATGACTCTTTTCTTATCTACAAGCCAAAAAAAAAAAAAAAGGAAAAAAAAAAGAGCAGATACTAAAAGTAATTCTGCAAGCACTCAAAATCATGGGTATCACAGGAAAGTTCTACCACTAACACATATTTTAAATATAACTATGGGAAGAAATCAGAGAACGTGCAAATACTTGTAATTACACTATCCATTTAAACTTTAAAATATTTTTTATTGCTGTTTGAAATAATTCTAAACTCAGACATATGCTGGCACATTTAGCATGGAAATTAGATGTGCCTGATCAACATTTTAACAAGAGGAACATTTGGACAAAACCTATAACTGCAGCAGTACCTGGGTGGTTTGCTGCTCCTAATCATCAGAAAAGCAAAGATAAACTGAGTGAGACAATGGTTGAGTTGGGTAGACTGTCAYAAACAATAAATCATTCCCTACCTTTTGGAAAATATGAGATCGTTGGCATGTGTCAAGATTTCTTARTGTATCAGGAGCCAGTAAGACAAAATACATTCTTTGAAGGAGAACAATCCAATTGCAATCTACTGGTCTGATTTTTTTGTTTTGKTTTGGTTTGTTTTTACAGCAAGAAGATCAAAGCTATGATCCAGATTATTGGCCCAAATTTTGGACTGAATACATTTTAGTGCCAGGTTTCATAAATTATCCCTACACATCAAGGCCAACACGTATATGGTCAAAGATGTCCAGAGGATAAGAGCCACATATGCCTTATTAGCTGTGGGGTTTTTWAAATCAGCATTTGACTTTACAGTCTTTGCAAACAATTGTGGTTTTACTGTCCATACACGTTTTACGACTTTTCTCCTCACAGCAGCAAATGGTGGATCTAAGCAAATGTGAAGAGGAAATGTTCAAGTGCCAAATGGCATAAAGCAAGGAAAAAATGAGAAAAGGAAAAACACTCCTCCATTTCTGCATGGCGTTTATCACAAGAGTAGGTAAACACTTAGCATGAAGAAATATGATGAGGCCTCATGAAAACCTTTTAATGTCATWGCTAACAACTGTATTCATTACCAGGGCAGTCATTAACAGGTTGCCAGGAGGGAAAATATAAGCTCCTAGACTGTTTCCATACAGACTGCACTCAATGTTATTACTACCACATCAATGCCAAGAGATGATAATGGGATGAGGGCACTCCCCAGGCAGGCACCACGAAAAACCGAACTGAGAGRTTGTCACAAAGCAGCAGACAAAGGGACTTTTCTTTTTTTCGTCTTTGTACTGGGGAACTTGAGGCATATAATGTGCAGTCACCCTTGCCATGGCTGCATGGAGGCCTGTCCTTGTCCTGGGATCTCTCACCCACCCTAAGCATCCCTTTCCCCATGAGGGAGGGTGTCACAGCCCTGGCTGTGGCGGTGTCACAGTAGCTATCTTTACAAGTACCTCCCAGTCCTGCCTTCTCCAGGATCGTGAACCAAACCCTTCTTTTCCTAAATCCCTGCGGCTCTTGGCAGCCCAGACCCTGTTCCCAGAACCTCTGACACTGCTGCCCCAAGTGCTCCGTGCCTCCTGGGAGGGTCCATCTGAAGGTCAGCCCAAGAGGCAGCAAGGCCCATGGTGACAGCACAGACCTGTCCTCCAGGCACTTTGCCTTTCCACCACCCCAGGGCTGCCTTTGTGGCATTTTCATTGCCACGGAGCTGGGAAAACCCCCCTCTGGTGCCTGTGCTGTCCAGGATACATCCCTCCTCCCCCGCCCTTGCTCTGCTCCATCCATGAATACATTTCTCCTTTTTTTTCTCTCTGTATTTTTTTTTCTCTTTCCCATTACCCCTTTAATGCAGAGCAGGGCTGCTGATTACAAAAGAGGCAGTTTGACTTGAGCAATAGGTCTTCTTCACTAATCCTCACTGTCATGGAAATTCCAGCTGCTACAAGAATAAGAGGCTCAATCCATATTTGCCAGCTCTAATATGAAATCTGTCAGGGCCCAAATTAATGAGTTCCAAATTCCTTACATCACGATAACAGGTTAAGACTGGTCAATTAATTACATAAATCCTTCCCGATTCATTGTGCATTTTGAGGCGCGATTGTGTCTTACATAACCGGGTGACACAAGCCCTTTTGGCTCTCGCTGTTCCGCAGAAAGGCCTCCATTTAAAGCAGCCTGCCTGCCACCGAGGCCGGCAAATGTCATACCTGGGCTCTGCGCGGGGCCCTAATTGCCTTTGTATAAAAATACAAATACATTAATTAATAAACAGTAACATGKGCTTGCAAAATACGGCGGAGCTGTGGGGGTCGGTGCGTGGGGGGCGGCGGGGGCTTTCCCGTGGGGCGGCAGGTGATGGCCCCGCTACGCCGGCTGCGCCCCTCCGCCTCCCTGTTTCGCCCGGCTGAGGAGCTGCGCGGCTGCGGTGGGAGCTGAGGGACGGGGGGAGCCGGCAGGGAGCAGGAAAACCCAGAAATGACCCAAAACCGCTGGGCCGCCCCCGCGGAGAGCCGCGCCCGCGGAGCGCGCTCCCGGCGCGGAGTCGCGCCCGCTCCGCCCCGGCCCCGCCCGGCGGCGCCTCCCGCTGGCGCACAGCGGCCCCTGGCGGCGGGCGCGGAGCAGCGCGGCCCCTCCTTCCGCGGGGGTGGCAGGGAGGCAGGGAAGGAGGGAGGCAGGGAAGGAGGGAGGGAAGAAGGAAGGCCGGGAGCGCTGCGGCAGCGCTGTGGCCGCCCCCGCCCCGGCTCCCCCTCCGCCGTTGCCATGGGCTGCGGTTGCCACGAGTTACCGGATGAAGGCTGGGCGGCCCCGCTCCCTGAGCGSCGGGCGCGGGGCGGAGCGGGGCGGAGAGCGCGGCGGCGCCAGGTAAGGCTCTGGCCGCGCTCCGCTCCGCGGCCCCGGGGCAAGGCAGGGCAGGGCAGGGTGAGAGGAAGGGCCGGGCCGGGGCGCAGCGGGGAGCGGGATCTGGGATGCTGCGGTCCTTTCCCTTTTCCCCCCCGTTGGTTGTTTTGTTCTTTTTTCCCCTCTCCCCCTTTTTCAAGTGCTCCCGCTGGTAGCGGCGGCGGAGCCCCGCGGGCGCACACGCACCCACGGCCGCGGCCGCCGAGCATCCACGGGCGCCCCGCTAKCCAAAAGCGAGCCCGAAGGCCGCCGTCCGATTTCTGTTTTACAAGGCCATTTGAATTAATTTCTAAGGAGGTTTTGTTCCAGAAGGCAAAGAAGCGACCTAAACCCGTTATGGTGCATTTTTCATACCGAACTAGAGAAAAATTGTAATAATTTCCTAAAGCGTTTAGGCCTTTTGTGAAAACAATCAGCCCGAGACTGGAAATTAGTCTTTACATTTYTGCCACCTTGTAAAAGCTAGGGAAGAAAAGTAAAGCCCCCAGTCCTTAGCCCTGAGCCTAGTCCTGCAATTACAGGGAAACGACACAGGACCATACAAGGTTTATTCTTCTTATCCATACCGTGTATAACAGAGCAAGTCACAAACATTTTTTGTTTTAATAATTCATAGTAATTATGTAAAATTTAAATATTAATCTGGAAAACAAATTCAGTATGTCACCTGTCAAAAAAATACATGGACACCGAATTTGAACTGTTCTACAGTGTGGGATTTAGAGTGTAAATTTCCCTCTGTGCTTACAGAAATACACTGCAATGTAAACAACAATTTTCACTCCAAATACACCATCTTYGTGGAGTTTCTTTGCTATTCTTTTTGTAGAAAATGTAAAGTGGAAACAACAGAGTGTGTGTGTATGCACAGTGTGTATATATATCTAMACATATATATACACTATAAATGTATGTATACATATATTTGTGTATATATACACATATTACAAAAATAACTGAAGAATAAATTACACGTGRTAAGTCATAAAGTGATTAGGATATTGATATTGAAATAAAGGAAACCTCACTGTCAGGTTTAAACATGAGCTAGAAAGTAGTAACTTGTTTTATTTAATTACTTAAAAGCTTTTAAGAAATCATCATAAAAATGAGGATGTAAAGCTATAAGCGAAAGAGGAAAAAAAGCTTTTGAATGCAGAATTATTGCGATTACATATAATGTAATCTGATTACTAATTCTAATTTATAAATTAGGTATTATCCTGTTTTTAAAAAAAAGCTAGCAGGAAATGTCAGCATTGTTCAAAACTAAAAAATGAGAATCAAAGTACCAGTGACAACTGATCAAACTGAGCGTCCTAGTGCTGAAAAATTACCAAATCATTAAAGTAAAAAAAGACATTAAAATTATTTTTTTGTTTAACATTTACATTTGTGAAAGGTACATTTAATGTTCCAATGAAACAAAATACTTAAAGCCTTTATATGTGATTATATACAGCTGATACATGAAGGAGACATACTAGAGAGCATGGAGTACTTTCCCTCCCCCATTATGAAGAAAAATTCCAGTAACACTAGCTACACAAATAACATTCAAAAGATAAATATTATAACAAATTTCTGTCAAAGCTGAGAAGAAAGTTATTGCAGTCTTAGATTTTTTTAACAGAATGACAAAGAAAATAAGAGAATAACAATAGATTTTTTTAACAGAATGACAAAGAAAATAAGAGAATAACAACAGACCTATTAGAAAAAAAAATTTATTTCAGAAACATCTTCATTTGGAAAACACTTGCTGGTTTATTGATAAGCCTCTAAAATTAAAAAATACAATTAGCCACAAAAGCTCTCCAAAGTTTGTGTTTCTGTAACTTTTGTCAGGTACTGAGGATGTGTTAGTAAGCCAGAACTGTAAAGTGCTTCAAGARTTTAGATCAATCTTTTAAAACAAAAGAAAAACCTAAATTGTCTTAAATAAAAATGGTAATATTCTTCTCAACATTATTCCAGTTTTTCTTTTTAAATCCTTCCCACCTTTTAAATAAATTTGCTAAACATTTTTTTTAATGTGCTATCTTAAAAATAATATAGAAAAAAATCAAGTAATGAAAATCTCTRACTGGCAGTAACAGCTATTTTTAAGCTGCTTTTAGTGGTAACTTGTTGCTTTAGTTAAACATTATCACTTTTACATTAAAAATAGCATTTCTGCTAACTCACATAGAAGCTGAGATGGTGAATAGATACATTTGTGCAATTCAGTAAGACTGAGCAAAAAGATACGTGGATATTTATCCTACAAAGTGCTACCATCAACAAAATACAGTGGCTTAAAGTAGTTACCTAAGAGATGTTATTCTCAGGCTACTAAAACCTGTTTCTAAAATTACGCAGATTCCCAGCTGGATGCTTTAAAAGAAAAAAAAACATGCCCACACATGTTTATGCTACCCCTTACTAGCTGTCTATTTAATAATCTATTGTTTCTGTAATTCACAGGTTTAAAATGCTCCTTCTTTGAAAGTAACCACAGTTTTCTTTAAAAAGAAAAGAGAAAAAACAAAAAAAGGAGGGCATGTATTTACATCCATTTCTAGGCCGGTAACTACYGCACTGAAGTTAATGGGAGCTTTGCTAGGGTGATCAGACCCCCTAGCTCTTTTTAATAGCAGTTAAATGTCAAATATAAATACAACACCACAGTGAAACATACTCCTTTGACAGATCTGGGACGAGACACTACGCAGCTGCTGTGAACAATAAAGAGCAAAACTGACGTTTAATCAAAATAAGTGTTGGTGGTTAAGAAGTTTTGTTCAAGCCTGCCTTTTGTTTGTGAAAAAAGTCAATATTCCAACGTAGTAACTACAGCCACAATGAAATCAGCAGCTCCTGTAACTCACGGAGAGTGGAGAGGGTCACATCCATGCAGGGTGTTACAGCTATGTGATTATCATCATCTCACAGAGGGAGATACTCCCCACTTCTGCTGCTGAACCAAAACACCTCTACCAGCACCTTCAAATAAAGATGMCTAAAGTTAAACATGTTGGGTGAAATCCTGACCCTAGCGAGGTCAGTGCAAAATTCAGCCATTGGTTTCGATGGACCTCATCCAGGATTTTCACTGGGAATGAGTATCCATAATTCCCTGGGAGCTGAGAATCTCCAGCAAGCCTAGAAATGATGTAATTTTTATTTATATTTCTAAACTTCTAAGCAACCATGCTCAAGAATTTTTGCCTTCAGTACTTACGCATGATAAAACCAGTCTTTCCATAAACATTACAGAAGGACCAGAGGAAGATGTATTTATATCTCAAATTGTCAGCAGCATATAGTTTGTACCAATGTTGTTTTGCTGATGTTGCTGAGCTACTTTAAAAAGTGAGTACCTTGTGGGGGGGTGTGTAATTTCATCACCAATGTCAAATGACTTCTAAAGATGAAACTTCTCTGATGCAAATGACTAAAAGATGCTTTGAATATGTTTGATATGATATACCAACTTTTAAGATGAGGAATTAAGTTATCTTTATTTTTTAATTCTGAGACATGCACTCACTGAAGGAATTATTTTAACTGTCACATACGTCAGAAGAGCRTGACTTACTTACCCAATACAGAGATTTTAATAGTCACAAAAACATAAATAGGTAGCATGTAGACCTTCACCAAGATACATTTTAAAAAAATCACCAAAAAGATAGATCTGTTTTGAGTATTTTGTAAGGACATATGGTTGCATTAACAATCTTTTAGATTCATGTTACCAGACAGCACTGCTTGTGTGGTATACACATAACCAGTAAACAAAGCAGAAACTGCTCTGTACTGTCCTTAAGGTAGCAATACAGGAATGATTTTTCATGATTCTTCAGAAGCTGGGCTTGCTTTACATCCACATGAAATGCTGTCATCACTAGGTCCGAGCCCGGAGGATGAACTGCAGAAAAGGGGAGGGGGGGGAGGAAAAAAAAAAAATAAAAGGAGGAAATTGGTTTTCACAACACACTCAAAGCCTGAGTAACAGAGGAGAACTTTAATTATCTCCAGTCACAAAGAGAGACAGGAAATTTGGACTTTTAATTAGCCATTTGGAGTGCAGTTGGATATTTTTTTAGCAAGATAATTTAAACGCGAATAATTCAAGTCTGACTAAATGAAATTCACATAATCAGAATGCAGATAATTGAATTTCTACTGCATTCATTAATTCAGTGTGGAGGTGTGTGTGAAGACTTCTATGATGAGCTGTCACAGCTCAATAAAATCTCAGTCAATTAATTTTTTCATTATCTTAGYATTACATCAACAAAAAAGTGAAGCATGTGCGTGTGTATGTATGGATATATAATCTCAGAAAGTAAGGATAYACAGAAATCACCTCTCTGAATCAGAGTCTGCATCGTTTTTTCCTTTTTTTTCCTCTTCATCTTCTATAGGAAAACGTCTGTTCAGAGAGGCRAAACTGAGAATCGCATCAGCAACAGAGAATTTGGTCAGTCCAGACACACAGGCCTCCATGTCCTCTGGGCTTAGCTGAGTCTGTAGGAAGAGGTGAAGCCTACTATCTGAGAGCAATAATGCATCTTGTAGGATCCTGGAAAAGGAAATAAAGGCAAATGTTTATATATGACCTGCACACACACACACACACACACATATATATTCTAAAGTGTTCTCCCAGAACAAATTCTAAATTATGTCCTGCTTTTAAAGTTTTCAGATGAATCCTAAATCAGTAACAGAAGGCAATGAACATATTAAAATGATTAGGTGCATGTTACTTTCTTATTACATTATTTGGAATTTTAGGTGAGTAAAAACATGAAGCTAATAGTTAGGCACATCTGCTATTAGAATAACTTCAAGGACATTTCTTCCACTTAACCATCTGCTATTACCACATGGATCAATTAATGCTTTTAGGCAGTTGTAGGCATATACTCTTACAAAAATTTGGTCTCTCTTTTTTTTTTTTTAATAGCCAAGCTTTTATAAAAATTACAAGTCACCGATTTGTTTAGTGGAGTAAAGAAGTGTGTAGGCAGAACAGACTTCATACATGTGCAACATCAGGASTTTGGAATACCTGTCAACATCTGAGCCAACACTAGCCAAAATTATTTACACTGTTATGCTGGTTTTAATTTACTTGCAGATAGTTTTCAGGGCCTCTTAAATTTTATATAATTCCAGCTATTATTTTCAAAAATAGGTTTTAAAATTTTGTTCATATATATTTTAAATTAAGCCTCCAAATAAATTTAGCACAGAGTATTTACTTAAAACACATGAAAGTAAACAAAATACAGTACATTCCCATAACACAGAAAGTTGTAGAGAGACTTTTCCAAGGCCTGAGAATTGAGGATCATAGTCTCTATTTTTAAATAAAAGATACGCAACTTTTCTTCAACATTTCTTTAAAGAAGGAATTCTTTACTATACAAATCCTAGAATGATTAACAACAAACTTCTTCAATTTGTGTGTATCRTTTTACTGGTGTAATAAAGACATCAGAGGCTATGACCACACCAAAGAATGCTCCACAGAATATTATTAAAATATCTTTAAACATCTCAAAGCTACTCAGACTCAATACTTACTTATTTATACCCGTTTAGGCTACAGTTTTTACCAAAAAAAGTCATTGCTGTGCAACAGGAAACAAGAKATGACATTAATGTAAGAACTAGTAAGAGCAGAAAAAAATACTGCATTTTAAAGGTACTATGACTAAAATGAAAAGTGTAACTGATTAGTTCCTTCTCTTGAATAAGATTAATGGTGTGTTTGGACTGTAACGTTTTAAACACAAATACATTCTGAAAACTGTTCACCAAAGCAGCCAAGATTACAATAACATTTAATAAACACACAAAAGGATTTCTGGCTTCATTCAAGCCCATAAAAATCTGTCAAATTAAAATAAGTAGTAAGAGATATCTACATGAAACCACAAGATCCTTGTGTGCATGCACATTTCACTTGCCTAGGTGAACACGCAGTCTCAACCAAACAACTCTAACTCTGACACCTTCCAATGAGGAAATGTCTCCAACAGCCCTAATGATCTACCAGGTGCGGGTGAAATTGAGCCTCAGAAYGACCACATTTTGCTGAAGTTCAAAATAAGCACACTTTTCACACACAGAGAAAGCCTTTTTAATTCAATCTGAGTTCTCACAATTTTAATAGCAAATATACGTCTGTAAAATCAATGTGGGTAATGTATCAATAGACAGAAAAACTTCTTTGTAGTCTAAAATCCAGCAAAGGCTGTGTAAAAATGATTCAAAACAGAATTTACAGGTCCACACACCTTGACAGCAACAGCTTCATGATTACAGTTTGAAAAGCCATCATTCAGCAGCCACTAAAAGAGGATTTCAGCCTTGACTCTTGATAAAYGCACATTCCAAACAAAGACAAACAGTGCCACAAAGAGTAGACGTACCATTCCAAACAATAAATCCACTTTTATAGTTTATGCAAGCAGCAGAGTAAATATTCTACTTCTCTTTAAAAAAACAAACAAACAAAAAAAACAGAAAGAAGAAAAACAAAAGAAAAATAATGTGCTGGAGTTTCCTGTAGAGTAACTACAGTTACTGTTTTTCCCAGGCACAGTGAGGAGATGCACATTTCTGCAATTCTAACATTTGCGTGTCTAATGCCAAGTAACACAGCAAAAAGCCAAGTCATTAAATTCTGTGAATGGCATTTAGTTTCAGAGATTTTCCTCTTGCTGTACCTTCAAAAGTTTCCTGCCAACCAGTGAAAACACGAGTAACTAACTGTTCATGAGATTACACTACACTTACAGCTCTGTTGCTGTTTGAAATGTATTTTATTTTCTTTATAAAATAACGGGTAATCTTTAAAATTGATTTTAGATGGTTTGAGGCATTACACCAGAGAAGTAATGAGCACTAATGTCAATGATATTGGACACAAATTCATTTTAGCTTTATTTCATGTCCAGTACAATTCTGCTAAGCCTTGAACTGCTAAAGCACTGTTATTAACTCGGCAGTAACCTAACACATGGAACAGCAAACAAAAGTGRTAAGAGTACAGACTGATCAGGACCTCAAGGCTACTGTCCTTTTTCTGCAGCTATAATTCAATTTCCAATTTTACTTTACATTGGACTCATTATTTCACAGTAATTTTCTTTTCTGCTTCATAGTGCCATCTGGAGGTGAAGGGAGTGAAGAGAAACCAAGGTGCAGAAATGGAAAGATGTTCATAAAGCTAATCACACGCACATATATGTATATGTGTGTGTTCACCATGTGTTCACGTTGAGACCAAACACTCAATGCATTTTGCAAGTCATTTAAAACCATTTTGAAAGCAGATATACAAATACCTTTTACCTCGTTGTACCCTTGAAGAATTTCTGTTTTCTCTTAATTRAAAAATAACTGCTGCTTTTCCCACCCCCTCTGAACCAACAGGTTAGACTGCTTTTTAATTGCAAGCTTCGAGCAACCAAAATGTAAAATAAATTCTGCACTACCCCAGAAGTGTTATGCTTTCCTGTTCAAAATACTCTTTCTTCAAGGGAATACCCACACATTTGTCACCAGATGGTACTAATAGTATTTAGTGCTGGTATAGCAGTTGCTCTCTGGGGGCTTTTGCTGTCCTGGGGGCTCACTGTGTGAAGGGCTTGACATTTAAAAAGTAGACTTGGCTTCAAGGACTTAAAAAATGAAAATTACAAATCACCACCTAACAAATTAAAAAGGCAGGAGGAAGGGAGGAGCGTCACAACATTAATACTCGGATGTGTTCACGGAGGCCGGACGCGTGCGCAGTCTCGACACAGCAGRGAGAGCTCCCAGCGCTGCTTCTGCACTTTCACTGCAGCCAGAGCAGGCAGGGCTGTGCTCACAGTGATGGAAATCAGCGCTCCTGGAGAGTCWCGGCTCACGGTAATCATTCCTATGAACTGACTGAGCACACTGAAGGGAACAACAGACCTTCTATGCACGCCTGCAAGAACGAAAGGCTAAACCCTGCGAGTCTTGATCTCATCAGCAGTCATTACTTGTCAGAGATTTCACTCCTCTTGGCCAGATTGCTCACATGCATAATGACTACTTATGTGATTAAGGGGGCTGCAAGATAAGGCTCTACATTAGAATTAGAGATAATAAAATAATTTTTTATTCACAGCCATGTGAATGTTTGTTTGTAAGCTTTCAGTAAATGCTCGTGATCTCTAGACCTTTAAAGACGCAAGACTGAAAAACATCACAAGCAGAAGAAATAATGTCATTTTTGAGGAAATGCTGGATACTATATGAGGAATATTTCTCTTTTCCTGTGTTATGGCAAAAATATTTACAAATGAAAAAAGCATGTGYTTTTTGTTATTTGGACAAGGTCCAAAATCTGGTTTTCTTCACCATGATTTTATTATGTATATTATACACTGTTCTGCTGGAGAAAAACAACATATGGCTGAACAGTACAACTTAATCCTAACTAAAGATTTCCTGTATCTACTGTAACCTAATACAATGACAGATGCATACTTGAATGTGTGTGGAAGGTTAACACTCCGATTTTGTTTTCAACAAATTTACTCTGCCCATTTACAACAGCTCACGAGAGCTGAGAGACGGATGACAGCCTGTGCTGTGGTGCCCTCTATTGAGCATCCAGCCCCTCAGCCCCRGCCCACACCAAACAAAGCCCCAGTTTCCTCTTTATAAAAGCTGACTGTGTTTCCTCCTTCACATTTTATAAGGGAGGAAATGTTACTGATATCAAGCAACTGTGAAGCAACTGTTGGGTATGTGATAATGCGTGCGGTGAGGAGAAGATTAAGCCACATGCGCCTGCTACACACTATTCCCTCACCAGACAGGAAACAACAGCAAGGCTCCACTGGAGAGAGGCAACTTGCCCAAGGTGGTTCCACCTGCCCCACAACTGCCAATGCTCCTGCCTGAGCCCCAGTCTCCCAGTTTCCACATCCCTGAGACAGCACCCAGTGGAGACACCTCCAGAAGAGACCTCTGACACTGCACCAGCTGCAGCTCTTGGGACTGCAGTGGAAAAGTCAAGGAGGTGCCTGACACCAGACACCCTCAGAAAATGGCTCTGCCTTAGGAAGATAATTCTGGGTGGCTTCCTCACTCTGGCACCCAGCAAGCCATGGCCCTCTGCAGGAGCAACACTGGGGATGCCCTCTGTCCCCTGTGGATCTATGCATTTTGTTTCTCAAAACTCTCAGTGTCTTCCACCCCATCATAAACTGCATGTCTGAAAAGTAATTGAAGAGTAATCCTCCTCCCTGAATCACATAAGTTTTTGGGATCTGACTATATTCAATAAAAAAAGTTATCAAATGAACTCAATTTCATTCAAAATGGCTTTGTTAATTCATTTTCTCATGAGCAAACCCACTTGAGCTCCTCTGAGGGTAATCTAAATCCCAAAGTTAGACCTGCACAGCTACAAATGAATGAAAGCAAAGAGGATCTTGCAGAAGCTAAAATTATAAGATGGTGTTTTAATTTTGACCTCTAGTTTAAGAATAAACTTTTCTGTGAATTCACAGGCATCCTCAAAGAACAAGGATACTTAGCAGGAAAAACACATAATTTTCCTTTTTCTTACAAAGTAATTCATAATTGAAAAGGGGCTAGCTGACTTCCGTTAATGCAAATGGCCTCTTGAAATATTAAATTATGCCCAGACAAGAAGTGAGCTTTACAGCTCTTCATCACTCAAAGATAATAACCTGTAAGACAAGTAGATCTTACCCTGCATTTGTGCAGTAAAACCAAATCAAAATGGGACACCTGTTCCCAGATTTCACCAAAGTCTTGTGCTTAACTTCCCAGCTGTTGGCCTAATTCTTATGCTACTGTGCTCAGCACGGAGGGGCTTCACAAAAGCTCTAAGTACACACTGTGCCCTGTGCTAACTCAGCCTGGAGTGGGAAGTGAGGAAAGACAACAGAGCTCTGTAGCCATCCACATATAGGCAATATGGAAGTGTTCCCAGGGCCAGAAGCTGAGCACTAGAGAGCCTCCAGCTGCTCAATCCTGGCTCCAGCACAGGCAGGCACCACAGCAATCTGGTCATACAGCACAGGGCACAAACCTGGTCATACAGGCACAGGGCACAAACTAAGACTTCGAAAGATCTAAACCCGCTCTTCAGAGATGACTTGGATCCTAGTAACACCTGAGAGTTCCTGCATCACAAGCAGGCATTTAAAAATGGTACCTGCAAACCTCTCCCCAGACAGATCCACATAGGCTTGAATCTAATTTCTTCCCACTGCCACAAAGAAACACCAGTAGGATTGTAAGYTTGTCATTGCTGGGGTGAATGGAGCTTTCAGCTTAGCAGTTTTGGGTTAGGGTCCACCCTTTCTACTGCATCAGAACGTGCAGCATCCAGATCCAGATCTTCAGTAAATTCCAGTGTGTATGTTTATTATTTRTATTATAGGTTTATTACATGTAATATCTATGTAACATATGTATATTGTTCATATATGCATATGATGCACACAGAACGTGCATCTATACAGAATATATGTGTATCTTTTACATACACAAGTATATTTTACCTATATATTATACATAGGTATATATTATACATAGGTATATATATTTTTTATACTAACTCTCCTTAGGGGGCTCCACAAAATTCAATTTCACAAAAAGAATCATAACCTTTCGTTCAGCGTCATAAATGGGAGGGGGGAAAGCATCACGGCAGCTGAGCCAATAGGAAGATCCTTCTGTGAGCAGCAGCAGCACAGTGGATCCAGCCAGCAGAGGGCAATGGTACAGCACATTCCGTGCCAGGCCAGTGCATCTCAACCCAGCTTCTGAAAATTCCTTCCAAATGCTCCCCAGGGCTGAGAGAAAGCTGACACTTCTCTTGCACTCAAGTTCAAACATTTAAATAATTCCCTTACAATTGAGTTGCTTCTTTTCYCACTCCTGGACTAACAGCAGCATGGTGAAATGCTCCATATGCTGTCATTTTCTGCTGTCAGTACTCATTTCAACTACAGTCATCCACAAAATTGGAGCATGAGAATGTCTTTTAAGATAATCTACCTTTCTGTTTTGCCTTTTGAAGTGCAGACAGCAGTTGTAAACATTTCTGATGCTGATATGCCTTGTTACCAGACTGGCCTCTTTGAAAATGAGAGTGTTTTTTGAAATGCACTACACCATGGGGCAGCACAGCTAAGACAGAACTGCCCAGACACTGGAACCTGAGCTACCACACTCTTCATATTATCACTGACATGCTTCTAGGAGCACAGCCCTTCCATTTCACTGCTTTTCTTTCCTAAGGTGTAAAAATATCTTCTAATCCTTTTCTGCTTTCTCTTCCCTGTCTCACATGCCTTCAGCCAGTATTTATTGGCTGACCTTTTGGCCACAGATCCCATATAACTGCATGCAGAATATTATTCCTGCAGCAGTTAGCTGTCCCTGCCTTCAGCTGCTAAGCCTAACAAATATACCTCGGGACCAATGATTTGTTGTCTGTTAGGGAGGCTTATAATGCACTGACTGGAAAGAAGATGAATAGTCTCTAGTTGCAGTGTTTCACCATGCCCTTACCCCGAGCAGCAGCTAAAGGCAGCCAGCAGAGGCACACACAGCTCCTGCTCCAGCAGCTGTGAGCAGCCTGCTCTCACACCAGCAGTGCCAGGGCATGACAAGAATGGCAGAGAAAAAGCAGAAAATTACACCAACAGGGGCTCAGCCACTGCAGAAGGTCAAGTGGTCATAGCAGTGGGACTGAGGGATGCAGTACTGAAACTCAYACACTGCTCCCTTGTAATGCAGGTCAGGGTCCAGCTAAACCTGATGAATGATTTTATACAGATTGCAGCTGCAGTGAAAATGGTTGCAGCTGCTAGAGCTTGCTTATGCTAGTGGGACTGGTAAACAAAGCAATTTGCATTTTAGGAAAGCTCTGTGTTAGGAGATCTCACTAGAGAATTCTCCCAGGCTCACAGGGGCTTAGCCCACAAAGACATTGATTCTCCACGAACATAAAGGGGGGAGCTTTCTTTGTACAATATCCAGCTCCTTATTGAAAGCTAGAAATAGACATCACAGTGAAAGCTCTCCCAAACTTAGTATGCAATTACAAASTGATTTAAATTTAAGCCTATTATCTATAATCAGTGCAATAAAACACAATGGAAAACCGCCAGCTGAAGCCTCCTTATAACCAACCAATAGAGCTGAAGTCACGTGTATGAATTATGACAGYGCAAGTAAAAAAATATAACTAAACGTGTAGCATGTACAGATGACCACATGGTGGCTCTCAAGTACCAGAGATGAGSTATTTTAAACCAGAAATTGATGACCTCATAAAAATTCCAACACCTCTGGATAGGCTGTACTCACTTTTCCAGGAATTCTTGTAGACCCTGACGGCGATGGTCCACGTGATTAGGATTGTTCATGTTGAAAAAGGGAGTTCTGGATGGCAGTTCAGGTAGCTGTCTTTATAAATAGGAAAAAAATACACAGTAAAACCAAATGTAAAACAGCAGAGAAAATGCAGAAAGCAAATACCAACCCCAAGCATGTGAAAATCATGGGTTATGTTCCAGAAGCTCTTGARATCAATTTGGGAACACAAGGYTGAGAAACTGAAGGGCCTCTCAYAMWCCTCAAAGGGGAAAAATAAATTAATCTGATTYTTCTGGTCCAGTTGTTAAGCCTGAATCTATGTCTGACTGGGTCTCTTAYGGTGTTTGCAAGACCTAAGCACATTGAAGAAAAACACAGAGGAGGTGCAAACACCTACACTAGATTATTTCTGCTAATTATCCATAGCAAAAGAAAATACAAATCAAGTCTCTTACAAATTGGAGGGGGGCTCACCAAAAAAAGGTTGCAAGTACAAAACACATTCTTCTGGGTTTAAAGCCCATAAAATGCATTCTACAGAATAAACTTGTGCTAGTAAGAAACACAGGATTACTTTCCAGATCTGATTTCTGCAGTTCTCTGAATTAGGATGAAACAATCCTTCCCTCCATGACTGACAGATTATTAAATATATAAAGTTGCTCACATAAGCACTGCATTGCTCTGAAGCCTCTGCCGGAGCCAAACAAATTCTCGATAGCGTCGTCTAACACAGGATGTTTTCCTTGTAAAGCATATACTGTTTGTCTGTTGGGAAATAAAAAACATTTACTTTGCAAATCAGCTTAAGCTAAAGTGGTATTAACAACACATCCAAAATGTTATACTAATGCCCGAGACACCAACGGAAAGCTTGACATTAATTCAGTTTATGTTAAGGGCTGTGCTTTACCTCAGGCAGGACTGCTGACAGTTTCTACTGCTTCTCAGAGAAATATTTTTCATTGCCTTCTTTTTAAAAGCAAGATATCTGGATTCCAGTACAATTCACASTAACAGGAAAAACAGACCTCAGAAAAAAGTTTCAGTAGATAATGCCAATCTTTGCAGGGGAAAAAGATTCTAGCTATTCTAGTTACAATCCTGCAAACAGGTACAYAGAGTTTTTGCAGTGTGCAGTCCCAACTTAAATCAAACCAAAGAAACCAATGTGACTGCTCTCTGCAAGTAGCAGCATTTGGAAATTTTCCCACAGAACACCGTTAGTTCACTAGGAAAACGCCAATTCATCAAAAGAGAAACAATTTGTGGAAATTAAAAACTTTTGCCAAATTTTCCCACGGAGCATACATTTAGATGAAATCCCATATAGCAGACAGGACTCCATTAGTAAACTGCCTGCAGTCCAGCCCACCCTCCCTGCCTGCCAGGAGCCATAACTCCAGCCAGCCACAAGGTGCAGTCTGCAGAGAGCACAAAGATGTCAGCCTCCTGGAACAGAGAGGAGCACACCCAGGATACCACACAGTTTGAGAAGAGAAATGCTCTAAGAGCTGGGTAGAAGGGGAACTCAGCTGGCCTAAAAGCCAGTTAGACACAATACTTGGAGTCCACTGACAAGTCTGGATGGTAGGACTGACCTAGGGACTTGATCTCCAAAAGCCCTGGCACTGTGGCGGCAGGAAGCTGAGTTGATGCTTAATAGCTTCAGAGATGTTGAGTGATGGATCATATATCACTGTATGCTGGCTTTGGCTGGGACAGAGTTAATTTCCTTCACAGTAGCTGGGGCTGTGTTTTGGATCTGTGCTGAAAACTGTGCTGGTAACACAGGGATGCTTTAGCTACTGCTGAGCACCGCCTGCACAGAGCTAGGCCTTTTCTGCTCCTCACCCCAGCCCACCTGCGAGCARGCTGGGGGTGCATGGGAAACTGGGAGGAAACACAGCTGGGACAGCTGATCCCAACTGACCAAAGGCATATTCCATACCAYATGGCATCATGCTCAGCAACAAACTAGAGTGGAGATTGGCTGGAGACTGCCACTGAGGGACTGGCTGGGCATTGGTTACTTGGTGCTGAGCATATGTTTTCATTTGCATCACTTGTCTTTCTACAGTTTTATTTATTTTCTTTTTTTTAATTATTTTTAAATAAATTTTCTTTATTATTATTATTGTTATTATTGTTATTAATGTTATTACAACATCTCAATTATTAAACTGTTCTTATCTCAACCCACAGGTTTTCTCCCTTTCATCCCCCCAGTTCTCCTCCCTCCATCCTGCTGGTGGGGCAGGCGGGATGTGAGYAAGCAGCTGTGTGGTGCTTAGCTGCTGGCTGGAGTTGAATGAAGACACACTGGGTCTAAACAACACCTCCCAAACTCAGCAGTCACTGAGAAAGCCTTAATACATTTTTATTCACAGGCACTGATGTCTGTAAAACAGWAATACAGCACCCACCCTGCCAAATCTACAGAATTTCTATTTACCAGAAATGAAAAATATAATTGCTTTGGAAGCGGTACTTGAAGCACATTACAAATTTGAAAGTTTCACAACTCTGATTGCCACACAGGAGAGAAGTACTTATCACACAAACATTTAATAAGTCATCATTTGACTGCTTGCTCTCATACATTAACTGCTTAACTCTTCCACGCAATAAGGAAACGCTTTCGGTCTTRTGCCAAGCATTAACCATGTAACTTGGTGCTCTCAAATACCTTCATTTTACACTGCAACTAAAATCCTTGGATTTAGATTGGGCAAATTAGGATATAATCTTCCATATGTGATCCACCAAAGAACAATCAAGAAAACAAAATTAKGTATAGGACAGATTTAAGGCAAAAAGAAAGCACCATAATGCCAAGTGGACTCCCATTAATATATGCTGGACTACAATCACAAACCCAAATGCAACCACTTCACACATCCAAGCACCACTAAATTAGCATAATATGAATGTCAAGGTACACTGAAAACAACCACACTGCAGCAACCAATAACTTGGCAAAAAGAACTCAGGAGAGTTTAAAGTACAAATAACCAGATAATTACTTGAAAAGGAAGTTGTTTTCCTACGAATACCTGAACATCAACATTCTTCTACAACAGTAAGTTATCATCTGTAACAGTCTTCTAGTTGATAAGTAAAGCTAARGATTGGCTGTTGCAAGACACTGTGGAATGCACATGTGAACACATTAGGTTCCACCCCAGCTCTGCTAAACCTACGACATGGCCATTGGCAAACCCACTTTACCTGTTCCACTGCATCCCAGTTGTTAAAAAGATAAAAATAGCCTCCAGCATCCCAGAAACAGAAATTCCATTTATACCCCAAAGACAACCCTGGCTTGGACAGAAACAGCAATAAGAGCTCAAAGAATCTGTTCTCATATTTTTATACTTACRTGAATAAATATCTCATAGTCTATGTAAGAATGCCATGAGTCTTCTTTCTGTATCCTGGGGTCTCGCACCAAGACAGTTACAAATTCCTGTAAGTGCATAATAAAAATCAAGCAATTAATTTCAGAAGACAAAGGCAGCCTTAAAGACTCTCTTGATTGTTCTGCTGTTCCACAAACTACTGAGTCAGATTAAAAGCTGAACTGCTGTTTTATTGAATTTTGCAACCCTATAAATGGAGAAGCATAAAGCAATGAATCATCTGAGCTACACCACATGTCTGGGAAAGTCCCTGCCAAATTGCTAGCTGAAAAGGAATATTTCAGATTAAGTAACACTGTGCAAAGTCATACATGTTTCATGCATGGGAGAGGGAATCTTGGCAGGGACAAACTGAAAATCTAACATTCAAAGTCACCCATGTAAAGAAGAAGGAGGCAGGTATTTCAGGCTTTTCCCACATTTTTAATCAACACTGACAAAGAGCACAGCTGCAGATGTGGCACTGGGGCATTTCTGTTCCATCAACCTCCCAAGGAAGCAAMACAGCTACACTGCAGAGCAAAATTCCCCATTTTGAAGGGACAATCATATAGAGTATTTGTTGTAGAAGTTGTCATATCTAGCTTACTTCCTTGAGATTTCTACATCTATATAATAATTTAGAGGGATTTCAAGAGAGAGAGAGAAGGCCTGTGGGCGTTACTGTAATGTAACACTAATGGGAATTGGAAGACTGAAGAATTAGAYGTTTCTCAATACTTTCAGCTAATGATCAAAATTTTGTTGTAAAAAAAACCAAAACCAAACCAAACCCCCAAATCCTGATAAATCTGTATATTCATGCCAGGATGGAAAATATTCCTTTATATATATTTATAAAAATACAAAGGTCAAAAGTGTGCCTAAATACCATCTACTTCTGGAGCACATGTAAGGGCTGCCCTAACCCAATTGCTTAAACAAGCTATTCACCCCAAGAGCTAMGCCAATCACTTAGCAAAGACTTAAAGAAAAGTGTATCACTTTAAGCTGTAGATATATTCCCCCTGAGAGGAAGGCACTGCGCAGGATCTCCAGGTACAGGAATCAACTGTGGGAAGAATGACAGCCTCTGGTAAAAAAAAAAACATGCTTTTTTTAGTGCATATTTGCATAAATCAAGAAATCTTGAACTAGAAAGCTCTCAAATTATGTCTTCCTATGTCCAAAGCAAAGACATAAGAAATAAAAGCTTTATTCCTCAGCCAAGTATTCTCCCCTAACACACACTTGCATGTACCACCACTGCAAACCTTCAGCGGGCTGACAGGAGAACAATAACAACCTTGAAATGCAAAGATACACTTTTCCCTGGACAGCCATTGCACTCTGTAGGTAGCAGGGAGACATTCAAGGTCGGGATTAAATAATTTCCCTCCCTGATTTCCAGGTGTTACTGAGATGGGGAGCCTGTGGCCTGATGGCTGGACACAACTTCTGTTTTTATGTTCCTTAGCCCRGCTCCTGGTCCCAGGGGTGTGTGCTGTGTAATTGGTGGTTACCCTTCTGGTGAGTATCCTGAACACCTTGCCAAATAAAGCACATCTGAAAGGCTCCTCCTGCCACCTCTGCTGCTTCTTTCATCGCTGAAGAGCACCAGAGGGCCAATTCTTCCCTGCAGCTTTTTAACTCCATGCCAGCATGACACAAGAGGAACAAATGATCAGAGCTTTAATCATTTCTACCAGCTGAGGGTCATGCCTTTACTTGTACAAAAACATTTGTGGGACATTTGAGGAAGTTATTTCTGCTCCAGAGAAGATATTCAGCAATGTGCTGAACACAGGAGAGGACACCATTTTTTGGGTTGTTCTTCTCCACCTGCCTCACTGCCTGTAATATTTATCATACAGAGGTAGGTAGGTAGGTAGGTAGGTAGGTAGGTAGGTAGGTAGAGCAGACTATCAGACCCACTGTACCATCTTTTTACGTCGCAAGGTTTTGTCTTCCCCAAATTCCTATTTCCCTGTGTCCCAATCTTCTCCAAAGCTGCTACCACTTCTCACCATACTTTCTTTCCTTTGCTGAGCACTGAATGCATCAGTCCTTCAAGTGGAAGAAGAGAAATTATGCCAAGAATGTTCGAACTAGACACTGCACTCATCTTCCCTTCAACTGCTGCAGCACAGGAGTCACAACCTCAGGCAGCCTGCTTATAACCTGACCTCAGCCTCCTTCCTCTCATTTACTGCTGTATCAGCTTCTTGTTGACTTTCCTTTTGTCCAGGTTCCCCAAATTACCCATTTCCAAATAACCTTCCATAACCCTCCCCTTTGTACAGAATCAAAACAGTCTTTGAAGTAAAATACTTCTTTCAAACCTTTATAGTACCAAAGTATTGTGACTAAAAGTTGCTATTGGATAAGATGTTGGTTAGCAATGGCTTACCTTGCAAATCATTCTAGACCACAAGATTTACATTGGAAAACTTCTATACATTTGCAATTAACTAGTCACTGAGTTTCAACAAGGAGGAAGTTAAAACCCTTCAGACTCCACCTACCAAAGAAATAAGACCTGCTGTATATGCCATGGCAGGAAGTGTCTAAGTAGCAAAGAACTGAGTCAAGATGAAAAATGATGTGTAGAACAGCACAGCACCTCAGCAAAACACAGCCCTCAGACACAGCCACTGTCAGCTTTGATTTGAAACACTAGGATTTCAGCAGAAGACTGGATGTTCCTTTTTTCCCCCCCTACTTACTGAAAAAATGACAAYACTGAGTTTAGAATGAAGCAAGATAAACAGTAAGCAACGAGAAATGAAAAATAAAAATGTACAGCCTTTCTCAAGATTTAGGGTTACTTCCCCTATTCATCTCTTGAATCCAGGAAGTGTTATTCCCATTACAGATTTTGCTGCTCTGAAACAGTGGCATTGCACATGTAGATTGTTCCTTCTCTTGACCTTTAAGTCTTCTCCAGAATACAAGACCCCACTGGGAAACGAGCATTGCTCTAATCAAAGCAGACCTAACCAGCCAGTTTAAGTGATGATCCGCTGCCAGAAAAGATACCTATGCTTTTGCATCCCTAGAGTAAAGGTCAATATTCACATACAGGCTATGTTATGGTCCAAGCAGAGTCAGGAGGCAGAATACTCACTTCTCTGTGAGATTGCTGTTACATGCTCAGTGCATCCTGCATTCACATGTCATAACCAACCAGGAAATTACAGCAATACTGGGTAATAACTGCCTTTCTCCTCTCTATGTACTCCACTCCCTCCCCATTTTGCTATAGAACTGAGGACACTCTCAATAGACATGTCTTTCCTCAAGTGAGGCACTGTTCACCTGGGGGAGGTGACATTGACCYCTCCTTCCCACAGACCACTTAAAGACTAATTTAATCATCCGTCACAAAACTATATTGCAGTCCAGCTGTACAACATGGGAGACTCAGTACAAAGACAGCCGAGGTTTCAGGGACTTTATACTTTTGCCAGCTGCAATCCTGTACAAGGTGTCTCCCTCCATTGCCCAGTGCTGCTTGGTTTTTCCAGAACTGCAGATCTATCTAGCTATTATGTCACACTACACATATTTTTAGTTTTGTTTTTTTCATTGTTTTTTTTTCTTGGTTGTGTTGTTGGGGTTTTTTTGAGTGGCACAATATACATATCAATGCATTCAAGAATATGTGTCCTGTAACGCTTCAGAGCAACAATTCTCTCAAAACCAAAATTTTCTGTTAAAAGTGTGCAGGCTTGGGAACGGAGGCCTCTTGCACTGGGAACAGTATATACTCAAAAGAAAGGTACTGGAAGGTGTGGCATCTCCATTTATTCCTTCTCTCTGGAAACTACTAAATTCAGAGGCAAACAATTTTCTGTCAAAACTGCTAAAGCTATAGCTTTGATAGAGAGCCCAGCAGCTATACTGACCTAAACATCCTCATGAATATTCAGAATCTTTAAATCTGCCCCAAAAGCAGTCAGAACTACTTAACAAGCAGGAGTTGCAGAGCAGTTTCTCTGGCTGGATGTGCCTTTTAATTCCTGGCTAAGCCAGCCCGTGTAAGCATAGCACTGGTGGTATTTTGCTACCCTGTCCTCAAGGCCAGGAGCAGTCCAAGTAGATAGGGTCACACATAAATGACAAAACAGCCAAAGTGACACTCAAACCTGGATTACACCTACTCCCTCATGGTTACAGATCTATGCAAAGAACATGAGTGCTGACAGGAGAATATAAGGACAGCACTGAGGTCACATAGACACAAGCATGGAAAAACAAAATGTTCCATTTTGGATCTGCCTCAAAAGGAAAAACAACCCATAAAGGCAGCTGAAGCAAACACAATAAATCTTTCTCTTTTAATTTTTCTGTTTCTTTTTTTCTTCCCCTTCTCTCTTTTCTTTTCTTGGATATATTTCTGCATAATGCAATGCATTCCTCAGAGAAAAGGATAAGACAGAAGCCTTCCTATACAGAATTTGACCACAAAAAATGTGCCTTTCTCAGAAATCTCTTAATATTTTCCTACTAGGAAAATAGGAAATCTGACATGGAAATATCTATTTTTAATATGAGGGGAAAATCTACCACAAGAAGGAGGAACAAAAACAATCTCACATTGGTTGACTATTTGTACTTAATCATTTCAGCTGCATTTTAATTCAAGTGTCTGTGCTCAGGACTGTATCAGGTGATGAGCTTGTGCTCCTATTACACATGTGATTAGTCAATAACCCCTGAAGAGTAATCTTCAACAAAGCTTCCAAGAAAAATAGCATATCCCATCAGGTTGCCTGTTAGTAAAAGGATCAGCCACAAAGGACATGGGACTTTTCAGGCTGTGGATGTTGGCATCTTAACTCCGCGCATGCTGTGTAGTAAGGCTGATAAGAAACTAAGAGCTGGGACAAAATAATTTGTTTAAACTTTTAATGTTAATTGGACTGAGCAGAATAGAACATGCAAATAGGATTCTTGTGGTCCACGCAGCTGGTAATCAGAGTTCAGACCCAGATCCAAGCACTAGCCCTATAAAATATCTAAAACTGATAAAAAGAAGACTCCATCCAAATCCTTCTCTCCCATCTCAGTGTCTGAGCCCTTTATACACAGTCACTTACTCTGAATATCTGGTTCTTCTATCAGACTTTAACAGAAGGAACTGGCACTGCATCTTTCCAGATTATTCTGTATCCTGGCAACTGAAAGTATGAAGAATACAAGCAGTCTTCCCTGATCCATGCGAATCGTAATGAAATTCAATCCACAACTTGAATCCTTTTTTATTAAAGCTTAGATACCACTTACCTGTTTTTCATGTTTTGGYGTCATCTTCACTGGTTTGTAGTAAAAAAAAATCAACCTGAAAATAAAAAAAAACAGAATAGACATCAGATTGGTATTTAGTAGTTATTTAAAGGTCATTATCACTTTTGCCTTTTATTAGCAGATAGTGGAAAAAGCCAGACTTAGTCGCATATATGGCAGAAAAGCCACTGCATTACCTGTACCTCAGAATTTATTCATTTTAAAAATAATCCCTTTTTAGAAGCACTGGGCTAGTCTCCTTCTCTATATATTTGTCATACTTGACAGCCCACTTCATCTCTGGAAGTCAGTGCTTTTCTTCCCTGCTCCAAGAGCCATCTCAGGGCTCATCCTTGCACCCACCTCCGACAGCTCCACTGAGCCAGCACTCCCAGGGCACACCCACAGCCGAGGCAGTGCYGCCTGGGCCTCTCTCCCAGGTGCCCAAAACCAAGTCTGTGGGACTGCAGCTGAGGTCCAGAGACCCTAAAAGATCTGAATCAAAAGAATCAAATGCCCATCTCAACCATCTTCCTCAAACTCGGAGAACTGGAGACGCAAACTGCTTGGCTCCTTCAGGGGAGCTAAAACTCAGGCTAAATTTCACAGCATCTGCGTTTTYAAACCTCCATTTAGGGGAGGGGGTAATTAGACCAAAACGAAACATCTTGCCATTAACTTATATTTTAAATCTCCTCTTTTGCTAAAAATCCCAATAAATTTTTAACTGTGTCTGAAGTCCAATAAACTGGACAGTTTGTTCAGGACAGGTACCCACATGGGAAAAGTAGGACAGCTTTATTTATTTGCCAGCTTATATACACAACATCTCCTGTTTAGTGATATGGAGCTTGAAGCTGCTCTCGTTATTATACAATTACATATTTATCAAGCCTTGCCAAGGAGTGCTGAACACCCCACCCCTACCCTATGCCTCTTACAAACAATTTCAAATAACAAACCCCACCCAGTTTAATAAAACAGAGCACAAAGATAAGCACACATACATTTCTTTGACCAGAAGTTATTCTGGAACAAACACTTTGTTGTCAAATTTCCATAGGGTCAGTCATATCAAAATAGGATACTCTGTTTCCAAATAAAAATGACCATACATACGACTTCATCCTAAAGGRTGCCATTGTACAGTTCCCATCTCCATAAAGATAMGKCCATCATTTCACTTCTATAGCTAGAATGGTACTGATAAAGTAGGAATATCAAAAACACACTCAAATATTCTTTTTTTTTTTAAACTCCATTTATATATGCTTAACTAGCATGTATGTTCCAAGTTGAAGTTATAGAAGAGAACTCAAACACCTCTTGCTGCACAGGCTTAGCAGTGTCAAGCATCTCTGCAAGGTGGCAGTAAAAATTTGGCTCACTAGGGCTAACTGCTGTTAATGAAAAAATATGTTAGAAACTTTCCTTTTAGAGAGGTAACTGGAGGGCACCAGAACACATCACAGGACTTTCATGCAATTGCATAATCATTTAAGCTGTCTCCAAGATCATCAAGTCCAACCTTTGACTGACCAGCACCTTGTCCACTAGACCACGGCCCATAGCTGTTTCCTGAACACCTCCATAGTGTCTCCACCACCATCCTGGGCAGACTATCCAATGCTTAACAACTTCCTTTCTGTGAAGAAATTCTTCCTGAGGTCCAGCCTGAACTTTCCTTGGCACGGATTGAGTCCATGTCCTCTTGTCCTGTCACTGGTTGCCTGGAGAACAGGCTGATCCCCAGGCAGCTACAGCCACCTTTCAGGCAGCTATAGGGAGCAATAATACCTCCCCTGAGCCTCCTTTTCTCCAGGCTGAACATCTACAGCTCCCTCGGCTGCCCCTCGTAGGACTCAATCTCCAGACCCTTCCCCAGCTCCGTTGCCCTTCTCTGGACTGTGYCCAGCACCTCAATGTCCTTCACAAGTGAGGGACACAGAACTGGACACAGGACTCGAGGTGCAGCCTCACAAGTGCCGAGTACAGACAAAAAAATTACCTATGTTGGGCTCAGGCTGTTTGAAGAAGATTCTTTCTGCTATCCCTCCCCACCGAGTATACTGTAAACCTATATAGTTTGATGTAATTTTCCCCCCTTTCACATTTGAATGTGCTGTGGTTTTTTTCAAAATGGCAATGCAAAATTTTTTTTCCACTTATGTATCTTTATTCCATCAAATTCTGCAGTGTGTTTCTCTCCTGCCTCTAAGCTGATTCAAGTGAGAAATTATGCAAGCCCAAAATATCTCATTCCTAACACTGTTAGCAAATGACAAGGCTGAAATAGCATGTTTCATTCTGTCATCTGTTTTTCTAATGACCGAGTTATGTGTTGGTACAGGTTAGCAAGAACAGCTTAAACTCCAAACAGCCACCACAGTTTTAAATATTTAATAGCAAAAAATTAATATTTCAGCACCAAAACGCTTCCTAAAATATTTAAAATACATCAGGTTTTCATCAAGTAATTCCGGGGAAAAAAATCAACAATGGAAATGCAAGCCCCCCAAGGCTGCCTTTTTTCACTGATTTCAATGAGATTGCCCAGTCATGCTGCAGCCACTTTCAAATATACTGAATGCAATATTCTGTCTGGTAGCAAGATATATATCTGGGGACCTCTGTAACACATAGAGAAGCCAGTGAAGCAGAACGCACAGTGAAGCTAGTGAAACTTCTGCTTAAGAAGTTATCTTTGTATCTTGAGAAAAAACTAGCCAAAATACCAGTGATAGAGAAAAACACCCATCAGAAGACAAACAGAAGGCTTTTTGTCTTTTTACTCTAAGCAAAATTTCCTCTGACAGGGAAATGAACAAGTCCTGGGAAACAGAATCAAAAAAGCCAGTGGTCGGTCTGTAGTTTTAATAAAACACTTTCTGCTGAGACTGGGAAAACCCCACGACATTGCTTTGATTATGTTTTTGTTCTGCTTCTGATCCATTATCAGTCTGAAAACTTCTCTTTTTTTTTTATTAGTTTCATATACTATATCAACTGCTTCTTGCAGTACGTATTTTTTATGGTTCTTAATTGCATAACCAAGAAAACTGCCAGGGAACAGCTCCACAGCTGCTAACAGCAACCACTCAAAAGCAAAAAGATTACGTAGGATGAATTGCCATACTTCCTGTGCCTGAAAAAAGAACCAGGAAGAAGAGGGAAGAAAAAAACACAAGTACTGCAGTACTTTTCTTAGGGAAAACAGATAAACTGCAGTGCTCTTCTTAAGGGTAATAGATAAATAATATCAAGTATTATATTTTATTTCATATTTTAGAGATTAGTTTCTATTTTAAAATCTAAATTAAAACAGAAAATCTAACATTACTAGGGATATACCCTTTTATCATGTAGATGGACTGTTCCTGAAGGAGGAAGTGATTTCTCCCCAGCGTTCTCATACTGAAAGATGAAAACCCAAGCAGTAGTGCAGACAAAAACCACATCAACTTGCTCTAAGAACAGCATGAACAAATGCAAGCCCTCCTGGCTGCCTCACCAGTAGCCGTATTTAGCTGCACTGAAATTTTACAGTTTCACTCATTACTGGGCAGTGACCTATGCAATATCCTTATCTGCTCTGGGAGCGCTCATGCATTCCATGTGGTCAGTGTTTCCTCACAAGGATAAATGCTGGCAGTCAGCTCGTCCATCCATCCATCCATCCATCCATCCATCCATCCATCCATCCATCCATCCATCCATCCACCTTTGGTTATTTCTAATCATATCACTAAATTACCATCTTTAAGCTTTAATGGGGAAGTGTGATTTAGTTTTAGACCTTGGTGATGATGGAAAGTACTGTAAGTCATAAGTAAAGTCCTCAGCTGTGCTTTCAGGGTTGTTCCCATGATCAGTATCAAATGAAACTTTAATTCAAGGCTTTAACAGGGCCAAGAAAGAGAGAAAAATTGAATCTCTAAATGTTTACAAGTCTTTCCTGCATTTTGTGTTTTGCTCACCTTAAGACTCAAACAAAGTCATAATAATTTTCATTTACAGCCTGTAGAAAGTTTAGCTGCATCCATACATGGAGCTCACTGTCAAAGAACATGCCCATGTGCACCTGGCCACACTATGCTCCTGAAAGGCAAGCAATCTGTGTGGTTTTGTAAGGAAAATACACAAGCAGGGGTGATGGTGGAACTGGGAGAAACAGGAAGAATAATTAAGAGATGCTCTGGAGAGCTCAAAAAAACTCTCAATCTATAAAAACAGACCATTTTGTGTTGCCAAATTGACCACATCCTAACACAGCTTGACATTTACAGCAATCAGATACACGGCTATCACAGAACTACGGCTCTTGTTGATGGGAAAAATCTTATTCAAATCCTGCTCCTCAAGCAGGACTTTCAGTCGATCCAGAATAACTCAAATTCAGCATAAGCTAATGCCTTCTACTTCACCTGTTCCACTTAACACCGGGGGTCAACCCAACCGTACTGATCAGACCCATGAGTTCACTTCTGCTCCTCACTGTCCATGAACCAGATGGTGAGGACTGAAACTCCAGACTGTGCAGGTCACAGAGCACATTTCCTCCTTTCATCTATCCTGATGGTTATTTGCCTCACCCTCAGCAAATTACTGTAAGGATCTGTTGGTCAAAAGTGAAAAGAGTATGAAAGTCATGAGCRTTTTCATCTATACCCTACATAACAGTCAGGGGTCTGCAGCCTGCTTAGTGAAGTCCACATAATGAAGTACCCCTTSAGCAAATCCTAGTCACTTCCCAGGATCAAAGTACCAGTTTCATCAGTGTTGTATCGCAGTAGGAGCACAATCACTTCACTGCTGAAGTTCACTGTGATTTTTTTTTTCACAAAAAAATAAGCACACTGTCTAAAYTGCTTTTAAAAGAATGGGAGCTTTCCAAACCACTGACAGAATTCACACACCTTCCTTTCCACCACAATGCAATGTAGAAAGGCACTGCCAAATATCRTGCCTTTGTGGCTGCACTTGAAATTCCCAGGCACTGTTGCCAAGATGTTTAGTTAACTACTCCTTCCTATGGAATTTCACTCYATTTAGTTTCTAAACACTTTTTTATGGCCATGAGGTATAAGACTGTTTCTCCTTAACCATTACATTAGCATTTCTCCCCAGTCATCTGTTCCCCTGTCCTGCAATCTTGCTGGCTAGTAAGACATGTTTTACCAGAAGGATGAATCTGGATCATTAAAAAAGAAAAAAAGAAGACAATATATAAGAAATTTTCATTTGTTTCAGAGGAACTTGACAATCAAAGAGTTAATGAAAAATACTCATTTCCCTCTGCCCTCCAAAATAAATACATCACAAGGATTACAGTGTCAGGTGTGGGTCACAGATTTCCAATTACAGTGGTATTATACCATGCTTTCAATTGCTTCAAGTTAAWACAATATTGCTGGACAGCAGCACGAGTTACGTGCCAAGCCCTTCTGAAACCTCTAAAAGCCTAAAGACAAACRAGGAAGAAGTACTAAGAAATCTGTTCAGAGTAGGAAACAGCTATTCAGATGTTTCCCCATTCTCTTTTTGTTGTTGTTGATGGGTTGGTTTGGCTTCTGGGGGGAAGGAGGTTTTGTTTGTTTTGKYTTTTTCTTTTTCAGGCTCAAATTGCAGATATACACAMAACCAAAGGACTTCATGGATATTCTGCAGTTTCAGTGGGTTGCTGATCTCAGAGGATTGCTATGGTTTTCTCTTAATAGAAGCTACTGGTAAGGCTAACACTGGCATCTTGGAATTTCAGGTAACAACTACAGAACAGTAATTGGGGGTCAAGTCATTGAAAGAACAGTACATGCCAGCGCTGGTCATAGTAATTATTTATTCCTCRGAGCTAATGCTTGCCACTGCTTCTGCAGACAACCAGGGGGCCACTCAACTTTCCTGCAGCTCCAGCTCYTGTGTCTTCCAGGCAGCCTGTCAAGCTGGTCTGCCATGGGAGCCTGCCTTCGCTACTCTTTCCAATTTTTATGGTGCATAAGAAGTAGATTAAACTATGCAAAGTTATTTTTGTGCCAAACACAATCACAGGTTTTGTTGCTAGGACAAAGAGATAAGGCAATCTTTGAAGGAAGCATTGATGACCTTCAAGGTAAAGTTCTAGAAATGTGCTTGCTCCAGGGAGCTTTTGAGATTCCTTGAGCTAGGAAAAAATCAATTTCAGAAGAAACAGCACCCTTGGCAAGCTGGCAAATCAACCATCTTTTCAGCTGTACTCAGCATAGAAAACACTGGATCAAGGCTTCTTACTAATACTTACACAGAATAGGCACATCACTGGTACTGAAACTACCTCTGAGAACGGAAAGAAGCAAGTAATTTCCAGGCTAAACCACTTGCTGAGCAGCACTGCGTACTTTGCAAGTGACAGTTCCGTTCAGTCGCAGAGGTGATGAGTGAGGATGTACACACTGTACATAAACCATACACAGATCTTACGAGGCACACCAACACAGACAGATAAACCACCCCTAGGTATTTATTTCATGATGCAAGTTACAAACAACACATCAGACAGCTGTTACTTTTAGAAACCAGCAAGGTGGGGGTTGTAAAGAGACTAATGTCTCAGCATTTCAGAACATAGATTAAATTCCTAAGAAAAATATTAAATGCTTCTGAAGGAAGGTTCAGAGAATGTATATGTCTTTCTTTCAAAAATCATGTTTTTCTCAGGATTTAAGTATTTCATTGCATAAAATAAAATTAAGTTGCCTTAAAAATAGTATCTCAAGGTATCTCTGTAATACTTAATTTTTACTTATCACAGGAAAAGAAGGACTGATAGAAGCTGTATCTTTGCAGCTGAGTAAGCAGAGCAAAAGTCAGCAAATACTATGCAGTCTTATCACTACACTTCCTTCTCTGTCTCTCAGACACAGAGGCTGCCATCACCTGACCCCTTCCTTCCTGACTTACCGGCTGGGACACTTTGAATCTCATGTACCAGAAATTTCTCATTTTTTGCTTATTTCAAAATCTTTTAATTTATGATACAATTTTTGTCTGCTGCTTGAATTGCTGTTACTTAGCACTACATGTTCTAGCTTAGCTTTTTTCCTACTGCRGATTTCCTTATGCTATCAAAGCATCTATTTTTGTGATGTGTTACCTGCTCCAATCCAGAAGTGTTAGTGTTTGGTCTTGTGCCCAGAGAGGAAAGTAAAGCAAAAGTTAGTTTTGGCTGCGACCACAGAATTAGAAGTCCCAGTCTCATGACATGGGTCTGGGGAGATGGCTGGGAAAGACCCAGCACAGATATAGTAAAAAATGAAATGAACAGCTAAGCAATAACATCCTGAGACAGACTGATCCTGAGTAGTCCGTGTAGGTGCAGCCTAAGACAGTGGGTAAGACAGGAAATACTGCAATATAGTGTGCCCACAAAGTATTCTGATCAACTCTCTTCAAACTGTTGTGTCTCTTGTGTCTTTTAAGGTGACCAAGCCCATGGCAGATCATTACAACAGCGCAGGTGGATCAGATATCCAGTCTTTCACTATGGCAATTTACTATTYAGGCTCCCTTCCACTGAAGAATGCATCAGACAGCCCATCACTGACACAAAATCTTACTGTTGTCACGTTTGTGTAGCTGCATCCACCGATTGCACTACTTTGTGGGCTGGGTCTATCAACCATCAAATTAACCATTAAAGAATGTATTAACAGTGAGTTTGACTGGGCAGAGTTCACTTGTTCAACAGGCTTTGTTACCTTTCTAGATGCTAGACTGTGCCAGTGGCATAAAAACCGTATTTTGGAAGCAAAGAACTTCTAAATAGCGTTACTTATTACTAAAGCAAGCAATTCTGAGAAACAAACAGCATTTGGCAGGAGAAACTTTTCATGAGACTGACCAGTAAGGAAAACAAGCTGAAGATCAGTGATTCATCCACATACCTAGATTTTCTACCTCTCATTTATTTTGTGCCTACTGAACATTAAGATGTGATTTTTATTGCTTTCACCTTTTTTATTGCTGCACCCTGACTTTATAAGACTGATATCAGCTTTTGGCAAGTTCCCGGCACAAGAGGCTCACGTGTGATGTGGCAAACTTCTTTATGAAGTTGTGAGAGAACAGCAGGAGGCATAGCAAATACACAAAAATCGGAGGGAGAGAAGAAAAGCAGCACTTGGCTGCCCTGCCATCACAGCCAAGTCAAAGAAGTTGCTGATCAGCCTGGAACAAACACTGTTCAAGATAAAGTGGTAAGAGAAGCAAACACAGAAAACAGTGCCTGCAGGACAAGGAAGGCTCACAGCTTGCTTTCACAGTGCCCAAACCCATGTGATGTTTTTCCAGCAATGAATTCAGGTAGACCACTAAGTAGTCTGAACAATAACTTCTGCCTTCAGTAGGAGAAAGATTTCATGCTCACAGAGCAGGTGCTGCTGAAATGAGCAGAATGCACAGATTTGTATGGCAAGCCTATGGGAAAACAGTGGACCAAGAGGAAACTGGTTTGTGTTAAATAACAATTATTCCAAGTTCATTTATTAGTCACTGTCTTTAAACACAGAAGATACACACTAAAGTTTTGGAAGTCCCAGACTTTTTTCTGCTTGTAAGCACTTCAGAGGCAAATACTATGAGAAAATGCATACAAAGTCACCAGTTGAAATAATTTATAGTCATAAACAATGTCCCAGAAGTCCTTTTCTTTTGCAACACTTSCAACAGGCCCAGTCCCATTCTTTTTGGTACCTGGTTAGGTTTAATTTACTTCAGGTTAAAAAAAAGCACAATCCAGTCTTAAAACAGAACAAGTATCAATTCATACAACCACACCTTTAACTAAACCAGTTGATACCTACACATTACGAATGGATGTATTAGAAGTATTACTTCATGGTCCTACAGTTAAACCCATACCAAATGTCCATCACRTGGCTGGAAGGATCTGATAACCATCAAGAGATCCTCTCCAGCCCTACTGGTTTGTAGAAACACAGTGAAGTTGCAGTGATATTGCTYTTTGGCCCAAATCTCAGAACAAAACCACAATCACAGCACCTCARTGAAACCAAGGGCCCAGACCAAGCAGGAGCAGGAGGTACCAGCTACCACACACCCCCTGCAGCTAGAAGCCCACAGAAGGAAGCCCCACTGCAGGTATCCAGCCTAGACCTCACTGATAGTAATTTTTCTGCAGAACTGACACAATTACATCACTCGGCGCCACTGGAGAGGTAAACCACCATTACTGAGGACACTCTTCCCCTTTATAGGCGAGTTTCAAATCCTGCACCACATTATGCACAGCAAATATTTCACATGCYCAGAAAGCACTCTGTAAAGATAGTACTGTCCTTGACAGGATCTGTATCACTGTTCTAGCAGGAGAACAGGAAGGAAAATGGTTAGAGGTTTTGGTCATCTAGACTAAAAAAAAATACAACTTYTGTAGTTATAAAAGCTAGTTATTAACTGACCACTGAAATCCAGAATTTCATCTACATTAAAGAGAGAATAAAGCTATTCAAGGTTGGAAAGTTATCTAGCTTAGCCAAGCCTACAGAGAAAAGGCAGCACTACTTAGAATTAAGCTTTGCTAGAAATCCAGTGAAAGGGCAATCATATACACGAACCCACATGATTTTTCCACACTACTAACAAACTTCTATTTCAGATGGTCTAGGACAAGTCAGTTATCACCCAAGGTTGGAAAGATAGAAGCTCTAGTGATYCTCAGGTGGTCAAATAATTCTGGAGTGTCAACTAGTGGTTACACAGTGTAAGTCCCAAAGCCTTATTTTTTCAAGCAAACCAATAAGTTTGCTCAAAGAAAAGATATTTAATGTGTACAAGTCGCCTTGGTCCAAAGGATTTGTGACTCTGGAAATCTGGGAGGAAAAGAAAGAATCCTTTTTTGATAGAAAATCATTGCTTACGCACATATGCTAGAGCATAGGATATTATTTTCCCAGTCTGACCGAAACCTAAAGACTGCCTTATGTTTCTTAAAGATAGTCCACAGGTCTTCAAATTATCTTTATGGTTATCTTGCATTAGTWACAAGGTTTGGTGCAAATATTGATGTTTTCCTGAGAAAATCAAGATATATTCTTTGCAAGCTGACCTGGACTATTAACACCAACCTACCATGGTTTGCATTAAACCCCTGYAATTCAGCTGTGGAAAGCTCACAAAAAAAGACCTCAGCTGGGAGAGGATTTTGCATTTCTACTCTAAGGTTTAGCACTGGATTACATACCTACTATTGACATCTTTTTCCCAACCAGCACGTCAAACAGATCTTCCAGCTCAGCATATTCTGTGATTCATCTTCATCCACCCAGAGAGGGGGAGACAAGAGGCKTTATCTCATCTGGGATGAGCCATTTGCCTTCCTGCCTCCCCAACTCCAAACAGTCATACCTGCAACCAGTGGCCAGACAGACCTAACAAATGCCACGTAGTCCTAAATCCTTGGGGAGCACAACAACCCGTGTCTCAGCCATTAAACACCACTCTTATTACTTCACATGCCTGAAGACATGTGAGGGTGTCTTTGGGCTGTGCATGAGAGACAAGGCTGTTAGACTCAGCTGTTCCCAAAGCACGATTGCAATGACGCTGTGTGCCAACGTGACTATTTATACACGAGTGCCTGGCACRTCATAGGCTCTGGCATTATCAAGATGTTCTTCAGCGCCTGAGACTTGCAGGTATGTCCCTTCTCCCCATAATCACTCCCCAATACCTCCACTGCCACCTCACCTTTTCATATGTCACTAGTACAAATTCATTTMTTCTGGGAAAAGACACACTGCTCTTGAGAAAACAAAGCCTTCCCCTCTGGGAAGACAACTGAATATCTCACTAAAACAGAAGCTAAAGTTATGACTAATTTAAAACCACACATCACCATTACACAATTAAAACAATGAGACTAATAAGGCAGAACTTACAACCTGGTGACTGCTGCTGTACACAAGAAGCAAGGCAGGTGAGCAGCTAGGGCCTCCCTGAGGGAAAGGAGGAGCAGGAACTGGAAGGATGYGTGGGCAGCACACAAATAGAGGTCAGAGTAAATTACTCATTGTCAATTCTACAGTAAAAATAGATGCTTTATTACAGGAGTAGAACATTTGGCTTTGAAACATACTTCTAGCTATGAGTGCATCTTCCTAGACATCTCTGGTAGAGAAGAAAGGGAAAGGAAGAAGTAATTTTCTTCTTAAGCCTCAAATCCTTTCAATATCAGGAAACAGGAATTCCTTCACACCACAAAAAAGCAGGCATGGAGGGTAATTTGCTTCCTCTTTTCATGCACAAGAGAGAAGATCCATAATGAAATCAATGCTGGTTTACCTGTTCTCAAACAAATGGAACTTGGTGTTGTGCATCCCATCCCTCAGCTCTGTGACAATCTGTAACACCAGGCACACAAAAATGCTGGAGCAAAGAGAAACTCCCTTCAATCCTTCAAGTACTTCCTTTCRGGCCAGGCCCACAGCATGATGCTTTTTGTAATAATTGTTTCAAGGTTCATATCTGTTAATGAATTCACCTGCCATACTGGGAGACAGTATGACACAAGTCACACTAAGGTGCCAGTGGGACAACGTGCAGCGCTGGTGTACTGCAGACAGCTTGAGCAACACCTGCACAGCATCGACCCAGAGACATACCCTGTTTAACTGCAGACTTTCAGCAAAGCAGCAGAAAACAAGCAAGAACACAGTATGTACATTAGTTATGTCTATCCCCTAAATCCTAAAGAAGTAAGCACACCAGGGAGCAAGTCAAGGGCCAGCACAAAGGCTGGCAGACCATGTGGGCTCCTTTCTCTGTGGAGAACAGGCCCAACAAAATCAGAAARGAAACTGAAACCAGGAGCCCTGAGRATATTTAAGGATTCTGTGAAGACATTTCACTAATTAGGCCTTGCAAAAAAAAATACTGGTTTGAATTTCTCCAAGTTGAAAGACGATCCCTGGAGGAACACTATGGGAATTGCAGAACCATTTGTGATTTCATCATTGGATTATGTTCCATTAGAACTCCCACTGTTCTGCCTTTTCTACAGAAATCTGGACAAGCAGGATTCAGACAGCTAAACTTAGATGTTCGTGTCTTTGTGAATGCTCACAAGGCGTCCTACTTACTCTTCAGCTGCTGCTCAAGAAGAAGGTGGATCAACTATAGGTCATGTACAAATGTTTTGGATCTCTCTGGACAGTCACCTGGAAAGGCACCAGTCACACACATCAGGCCATTGACCCATGCCCAAACCTCTGGATGCTGCACAGGCAGCACTTTGGTCCTATGTGCAGTRTAGACAGATCCCTCAGAAGACCCTGCTCCTTCTGCAACATCTCCCACCATGAGGGTTTGTCTGTGCCAGGGCTGCTGCAAGTGTTTTCAGCTCCAAGCTGCCTTTGCAGTCTGTCTGCTTCTTCCTTCCCTCCCACAGATGTTTGATTTTAACAGCACAGARAGCTGTTGACCAAGCTCTCAGCAATTCAGTTGGAGCTTCTGCCARCAAGGAAATCGTGATGGCAGTCCACTTTCTGTGGGTGGAGAGGTCACACCTGCAGCCACCAATGAAGTGGCATGACAAGATTTTTATTTTTGCCTTCCTGTCTTTCAATGTCTGTATACAAAACATGAATGTTTTATAAACATGCTAATCAAGAATTCTTCTGGGTTTCTTTTCTTTTTTTTCCCCCTCCAAGCTGGGGAAGAAGAACGCTTACGAAAGGTGTTTCTATTCTTAATTTCTGTGTAGAGATTTAGCAAGCAATGATACGAAGATCTAGAGCCAAACACTATGCAGCAAACTTGTGCATGTAACTCCCTGTAGACATGAAGCATGATTTGCTTCTCTTTTCCAAGATTTATCTTGCCAAGAAGTTGGGAAATTCCTGTAGGACACATAGCTGGGCTTTCCTCTTTGTATTTTTATCGGAAGAACAAAAAAGTTGCTGAGGGTTTGTTTTTTAGATAATAAAAATATGCAAAATGTTTAATGAGAAGAAATAAAAACCACAATACCCTAAATTAYTGAGATCTCTTTTACTCCTGTTTACAAAAGCCAAAACCTTATGCATACTACACACCACACACATGGAACTAAGATCCATGTGACACATTGCAGAGATATGATACACCAAAGTTGTCACCTGTCTCATACTACCTACCTACTTCCAGGAAGCAAAAAACAGCCCCAGCAGTCCTGAGTAAATGTTCACAAGTGTTTTGCTTTGTGATTTATCACAGTGTGGGTTTCATTCTTTTGGAATTGTTTGTTTTTTGGGTTTTTTTGTTTTGTTTTAATTTTCTTTTAAAATCAACCTGCTAGAGAAGCGCTTCCTTCTTTCACATGCGGAAGTTACAGAACTGCACGATAAAAGCAGAGAAGGTTGCAGTTGCCTGAAATGACAGCAATTAGGAAACACACTGAGCAAAAATTGACTGAAATAAGGCCACAAGACTGATTCAGCCCTCTATGGCCAGAAAGGCCCCAACTTCTGCATTGGTACCCTTGACAGTATCTCTCATTCCCCAGGAGGATGGTGGGTGGAGGGGAACACCACCCTGAAGCAAGCGCCTGATCTGCAGGCTCAGCCCAGCAGGCCAAAGGCAACACTGCTCTGTGGCAGGGGCAATAAGCTGTCAGGGGAAGGAAGGAGGGAAGCATCAAGGAAAGGTGCTCTAGGGTTTCTTAGCTAGGTATGTTTAAACTGATGACTGCCATGGCCTGTGTCTGGGTGGAAAATGCTATTCTGTAAGAGATCCATGCGCCGCAGCAGCACAATGGATCTAAAATTTCTGTGAACAGAGCCTTCACCCTCATTATATTCTGCTCCCCATCTGTTCAGTGGTAGCACTGAACTGCCTTGCATCAGTCACATCACCAGTCCTGGCTCAAGGGTGACAATCCACCAACAGGTCACCCCATCTTTGCCAATGGATGGTTTGATTCAATGCTCCATTTGCTCTCACACCTGAGAATGGCTCAGTTTCACCCAGATCCTCAGTAGTTTTTGCTCAGTATGGATTAGTGCTTGGGAAGGGAAATCTCAGGACACTGGAGCCTCGGCACAGCAGAACACCACTCACGTGCAACCTGTACACTGCACCTCTGCTAAAAGCACCTCATCACTGTGGGCATGCAGAGATCACAGAATTAGCTCAAGCAGCTACACCAGGGCTGCCTAACCTCCAGAACAGCTGTTCTTCAGAAATTAACGTGGAAAACCACAGCTGTTTTGCAATGGTAGAAGAGCACAAATCCTTAGCAGTAATATTTTCAAAATATTTCCCTCCTTTAAAAAAAAATTAAGTTTAATTGTTTTCCTAATAAAATTTAAAATAATCATCATCATCACCTATAATAAAGGTACAAGTATTTCTATTTATATAACCACGGTGTACCAATGCAAGATCTTTAAATTCAAAATATACAAACACAAAATATACATTATAAACAAGAGGTTTCTGAATTTCAAGTCACGCATCATAAATAACACCCTAGGCTGAGTCAGGCATAATTATTATTTGCATCTTCTACACAAAGAAAACATTAGTATTTCCACTTTTCTAAAGAAAGTCCAGTATTGTGTCATTCAGGAAAGCCCTGCCTTGCATTACTTTCAGTTTCAGTTGTCCCTAGCACAAATAGAAAAACATCTCCCTTCACTTCAGCTATTTCTATCAATGCGAGGCAATGAAAACTGCAGTTTCATCTTCCCTTGGGTTATGGGTGATGTGGGCACATTCCAGGTGGGTGCCTCAAACACACCCGCGTGGGCCAGACCCTGATCCTCAACAGCTTGGCTCCACATTTCCACCTGCCTTTCCTCCCTGGCTGCTGCTGCAGAATGAGGCAGTATTTCCTTAGAACTGCCACATCCTTGAAGGGCTGTGAGAACACCCAGCCAGCTGTCCTGATCTGATGGCGACTGCGTCTCTCGCGGTGTGACCCCAGCAAGCGCGAGATGAGCAGCAAACACAGGCGCCTCAAGGAGAAGCCCKGGCAGCTGCCGCCGTGCCTTCGTGCACAGCTCCAGAACAGGACCCAAGGCAAACCCAGCAACCCTCAGACACCTGAACTTCCTTTGCTTTATAAAATGAGTTAGTTTTAATTGCATACTGTGTTTTCATAGGCTGTCTTCATATGTACCTAAAAATTTCTCGTGCTGCTTAACTTGGATAACACAGAACTTATAAATAACATAAGGCAGTCTCCTGACTAAGAGAATAGTACATCGAATGTACTGCATTTAATACAAAAGCACGCTATGATATATATTATAGATTTGTATATGTATATTGCACGTTATATAATGTATAAACACAACAATAACAGTATGTGTATACACATTGAGATTTTGCACATCCCTGTGATCCTTAGACCACAGTTGCCAAGGGCGATGGATTTGCTACAGCAAAACAAAGAGGAGTGGACCAAAACAAGATTAGTAGTTGCTTAAACCAAATCTCCCGCTGCCCGGCCTTAATCACTGCCAAGGGCAGTCATTTACCGCGCCGTAAACCGCGGCGGAGCCCTCTGTCAGAGACCAGGGAGGAAAACACACTCCGAAGGGCCGGGAGGAGCCGAGCGCCGCCGCCGGGGCCGCAGGGCTGCCCGCGGGGCCAGCGCTTGCCGAGCCGCCCCCGAAGCGCGGCCGGTGCCACTGAGCCCGGCAGCGCCCTCCGGCACCCGGAGCCCGGGGCACGGCCGCACCCGAGCCCCACACCACCAACCCGGCCAGCCCCGCCGCGGCCGCTCCGGTGGCCCCCGGCTGTGCGGAGGTCTGACAGCGCCCGATCCCGATCCCGATCCCGATCCCGATCCCGATCCCGATCCCGATCCCGCACGGCTCACCCGCCGCCACCGCCGCTGCTCCCGCCGCCGCCCAGAGCCGGGAGAAGCGGGCGCGTCACCGACAGCAGGCGGGGCCGCGCTGCCCGCCCCGCCTGGGCCCGGAGACCCAGAGGTGCGGAGAGGCTCTCCTCGCACAGAGGATCTGAGTGCCCCAGCCACCGGGGAGGGGGAGGAGGCTGAGCCCTGGGGTCCCGCTGCCCGCCCCGCCCGGGCCCGGAGACCCAGAGGTGCAGAGAGGCTCTCCTCGCACAGAGGATCTGACTGCCCCAGGCACCTGGTGGGAGAGGAGGCTGAGCCCTGAGGCGCGCCTGTGGAGCGGAGCGGGCATGGAGGTGTCCTGTGACCTGCATCCTGATGGGATCTGCATCCTGATGGGATCTGCGTCCTGATCAAATCTTCGTCCCGTGATTGAGTCCCCTTGATTGAGTTGGGCTCCTTGGTGTTTACGACTTGTAACACCTCAGTTGTCCGCACCCCATGTGCTGCATGAGATTGCATCCTAAGTACGCATCTCGCTCCGACAGAAAAAGTACAGCTTTACTGGGAGAGTTTTAGAAGCCTTTTAGTTAAGAAGGGGGAAGAAAACAAATTAAAATTATCCCTGGAGTTTTACAAGAAATGGCTGGACACAGGGGTTAATGCTATGGTCTAGTTGACAAGGTGGTGATAGCTCAAAGGTTGGATTTTATTATCTTGGTGGTATTTTCCAACCTAAGTGATTCTGTTGCTCTGTTATTGACGAATCAAATTGCCTAGTTTTAAAAACCTGAATAAAATATCAACTCAAGGTTTATTTTTGGCTTTATTTGGTTTCTCAGGAAATCAATGTTCTAGTAATTTTATTTCCTCACTGGCTAGGTGTTAAAATTCCAAGAGGAATTTGAAATWCGTGATCAATGTTGTGTGCCATCACTTGGAGATTTTCTTCATAATAGTGTTTATGCCACAACTCCGAAACCTTGGATTCCTGGGTTTTGAAATCTGTCTTCTGAAAAAGAGCTYGGCAAGCTGGGGGAAATAATTTGTCTGTGACAGTGCTTGTCTCTTGCTGTTGCAGCTTTTCTTTTGTGCTGAAATTTGTTTAAGAGTGATAAATGAAAACACCTTGCAAAATACCCACTGATGAGAGTGGAAGGAAAAGAGTTAATTTTCTGTTGCAATAAGAAGRGGTAAGGGTTTCTGCTTCTGAAGAGCTTGAATGATTACTTATCTCAGTGCTGATAAGAATCCTCAGAGGATCTGAGCAACTTCTCCTGTTTTAAAAAAGAGAACTAATTTTAATGCCATTGTATGTATTTACTTAATTTCTAAATACTGAAAAGGTTATAATATTTTATTTTCTTAGCTTTTTTTTTCTGTAAAGTGTGGACTATTTTTTCCCATAATACATCAAAATATGAAGCAAGTTCTGGGAAAAAATTCTCAAAGAAAATAATTATTAACTTGTCCTGAGTACTCCAGAACTTTTATCCAATAAGAGCTCTTAAGGAAAACACTGCAGAGACAGGTAGAGATCAAGATGATCAACTACTGGAACAGAGAATTACAGGGATATTGCATGAAGTGTCTGCATCAGTCTTTTSCAGCCCATGTGAGTGTAGACGGGGCTGCAAGTGTCACTTGTCCTGTAGTGGCAAATTTTGTGGTAGAATGGTGAAAGCACCTAAAGGCTGAACATCACCTTTTTTACCATTGCTGTCAGATGTTGCTCTAAGTGACCACCTTGTCCAAGAAATGATTCACAAAAAATGGCCAGAATAGCAAAAGGCTGAAATGAAAGAATGAGACTAACACAATTAAATAGCTTTCTGTGCGATTGCCAGTCTAAACTCATTTTCAGAAATCATTTTTTTTTCTTATATTCTAGCATTCAAAATTTAATATCAGTGAGATTTATAAACCTTGGTTATCTGTGCATAAATGTGAAATAGTGCTACCTGTCAGCCACACAATTTTGCCACCAAAAAAAAATCATAATTAGCTATAGTTAAATTTAGCAAAAAGGGACTATACAGGCAAGTGTTCTTAATGGARTAAAGGACAATTATGACAGGGAATAGTTTTTTCTTTTGGAGAAGACCTGTTCAAACTTCCAAACTGCTTATTTGTAGGATTTCAATTCTTCATTCATTTTCCAGACTTTTTTTGTTCTGTCCCACTTCAGTGCTGTACTGAATAATCACCTTTCATAAGGTTATGGTGTGCAGATATATTCCAGGAAAGTATGGAAAATGAAAGATGACTGTGACAAGCAGCAGAATGAAGATGTGAATGTTGCCCCTACAGAATTTTTCTTCCTTCCTATTTTTATAGGAAAGCTTSCATCAGGAGGACCAGATGCCAATCATCATAATATTCACATTTTCTGGTTCTGAAGTGGAAGATCTGTTCAAGCCCTTCTTTGATGGATTTCCTCACGGGATGGGCTTCTCTTTCCATAACYTAGTTTGGTCAATGTACCCAGTTTTTATTACCATGGACAACATTTTCCTAYTCTAAGTCACCTTCATGATGTTTCTCATTTTATGTTTTTCTCTCCATTTATTCAAGGATGATGAGGGCAGCATACTGCAACTGTTCTTCCTCCTTGCTTTTGCCAGCAAAACAGGCTCTCAGTTTGCCTTGATCTATATAAAACTGCCTGGTGAAAGATTCAGAAGGACCAAACTTAAAGATTATAAATAAATAAATAAAAAGTATAACATCCTAGGAAAAAAATCAGGAAATGTGAAGGAGAAAAAGAKGAAAGGACTGAAAAAAAGAAGATTGATTTCCTGAGGAAAGGGATAGAAATCAGGGCAAGAGGGAGTTTTAGAAAACTGGTGTTGCCAATTTAGTTCTGTTGACAGATGAAAATTTGCATCAAGGAAGTTCCTGTGCATTTTCTGTGAAGTCTTCGTGGTATTTTGGTCCAGTTTTCTTCTGCCAGTGGCATTGTGCCCTGACATGATGCCCAGGTGTTTCTCAGGGTGCAGCTGTAGTGCTGGAATGGGWGATGGGGCCTGCTGCTGGCATTGCTGACCTGCTGGTCTCAGAGGACTTCATTCCCTCTGCCRAGAACTTGTCTCTCAATGCTTTGATAAACTAATTGTTCTTCAGGGAGGTATCCAGTCTATGTAAAGTATTTTTTCCTTGTTTCAACAACAAATAGACAAGGGAACTTTATTSCACAACAGCTCTTTCTTAAAATTTCTACAGAAAAAAGATTTTATGCTGCTATCTTTCCATCAATTTGACTTATTTCAGATTAAATCTGCCACAGATATGACCATCCATTTAATCATAAGGGTAAACTTAAGTGTGYATTCATCTACACTGATATTTTGTTTTAGGTGAGGTATGTATTTTTTGAAGTTAATCTCAGGTTGYCCTCCCTTCCTGCTCGTTGGTTCATTTTGTAGAACAGCCCCAAAAGACACAGTAAGAATTGTTCCGCCTGAAACATTAAAAAAAAAAAAAGCTGCATTCCAACCACTGATGGAGCCAGCCTGAAACAAATCTTCCAGAGCACACAGAGGGAGAAGGTTACATCCTTCACATAAGCTGGTTTGCACCACAGAGCTCTTCCTGTTGGAATCCTGCTGCTTGCTAACATAGACCTAGCCTAAGTCACAGAGTGATTACAATGCTGGTTTTGTTACCCCATGTTTATAATCCCTCAATTATTTCATTCAAGTTGAATACATTTCTGCATCCAGAGAATGTTGGTATAATGAAAAATTCCAGATACAAAGAAAGATTCTCAAATTTGCAAAATACACTGCTTCAAACTAAATAATTCAAGTTAAAGAAGAAAGAAATGTGGGATATTATGAAGACAAATTAAAACATTATTTCTAAGACTTTCCCATATTTTCCTTGTCATGGCTGAAGAGGAAGAAACCATGCAGCTGTAGGCTGCAGAGGGATTCTTAGGCATTACTCTAAGAAAGCATGAATAAAAAATGAGAAGAGTTGTGTCAATGATTGCATTTCTGAAAAATGCTTGATAAAGATGCTCAGTGTTTTCATCTTGTGGAATGTGTAAGGATTGAAAAAAAGAGTGAGATGAACAAAAGAAGGAACTCTGTGAATGTTTCCCCTTACTGATTTGTGTTCTGAGGTGGAAAACAACAATTTTCCCCCAACTATGCTGTTGTGTTTGGCAAGGAGGGATTTCTTTGTAGCTTATTTGCAATAAAGCATGAAATCAACACCTTTTCCAATGTCTTGTACTGATTTATGTCCATTTTCCAAGTATGCAGGACAATAAGCAGATGAACATATTTAAATACTCCCACCTGCAAATAGATGTTCCCCTATGCAGCTTGGGCAAATGTTCTCCTATCTAAAACTGCTGAAGGAATGAAACTCTTGGCTTTAGCTTGTCCATTTAGGTGACCGTGGCTAAGAGAGGACTTTTTGGTTAGAACAAGCAAGTTGCCAGGACCCTGGACATTTTCATGCAATGAGTGCAGTAGCTTTAGACTTGGTTTTGCAGGTGCTGTGCTCTCACATTCAGTAGTATCTGCTAAATTGCTGTCTCAAAAGTGCCGAGCTTACAAGCACAAAGTCTGCCCAGGCAAAATTGGGTCAGACTGTGGGAGGGAGAGGATTATTTGGATTTGCATGTAATATGAAAAAGGGCTGCTTATTTTGGTTTTTGGGGTTTTCTTCTTTTTTTTTTTCCRATAATTCCAGTTTTCCATACTATATCTGATCTGCAGACAAGGTCAAATGGAAGGCCTTGATGGTTTTAGTGTGAAGAAGAAGAAAATTATGAGCTGACAAGAAAAGGATTATTAATGAAATTCCTTTGTCATCTTGTCAACTTGAGCTGCAGCCAAGAGCCTTATTAAAAACTGAAAACCATCAGAAAGAGCTGTGGTTCATTGCCACACACTTGTTTTTGCATTGCATTGTCTAGCCTGCTGGACTTGCATGATACTCTGCAAAAAAAAAATAAACAAGGAGGAAAGAAACATGAATAYTTTTTGAGACTCCTCCTTTACATGCTTGATAGAAGCAAAATAATACTTTTTTTTTTCCTTTTCTCCCCTAAATTGTCTTCTTACAAGGTTATTATTTCCTATTGTTTCCTCCCTTTCTTTCTAGGCAATTTTTATTCTGCTTGGTTTTGTTTCTCAAAGTCAAGTTAAATAAAATTGCATAGAGACACTGTTTATTTTGCATGAATACACCAGACTGACAAACTAAAATCAACATCCAGGGCAAATTCTAAAGTAACAAAAGTTACAGCCCTAAAATTTGGATTTATATTTATGACTATTTCAGAGAAGGTTATAAGAGTGTAAAGCAGTGGTTGGCTGGAAAAGCCTTATAGAATGCTTTTAAATCTGCAGTCTCTTATTTATTGTGTGCTGGTTTCTTGCAGAATGTGAGACCAGAACAATCTTGTTCTTGAAGGGGACTCCAGATAAGTGGGTTTTCCCCATCTTTTCCATCCTTAATACTCGGATGGAAGGCACAAAAGCCAAGCAGCTGGCTGCCCTATTTTCCCTGCTTATACAGCATACTGAGATGTTTGTACTCAAGGCAAATACAAACATCTCCTTCAGACAGCTCAGATTRCCCAGGATTTAATTGGTCCTCTGAAAACACCTGTGCCCCCAGGGTGCAGAGMAGCATCCAATGGCAATTCTGTATCTCCAGTGAGAGATGTCTGGGTCAGACTGGCTATAAAATGGTAGCTTTTCCCATAAGTTTCCAGAGGCTTGGCCATGAGCTGCCATTTGGTTAGCACAGAAAATGTGCATGTCATTTGAAAGGCAGTGCCTATGTGGATTACTGTGTACTGCCCACTGGTGTCCTGRTACATTCATAAAGAGGTGGAATAAGAAGAAGCTTGTGATATTTTCATTCCAAATACTCTCAGTTGGTACGAACCTTTCTGGTTTTTCTTTTGACAAGAAGAAACCACTAATGAATTGTCATGTGCCATTTATTCCACATCTGGAAAAAATAAAATAAAACTTTAAAAATTAGCCATTCTTCATAAACTTTAGATGGAGCCCTGCTTTAAGCAGGTTGCACACAYGTATTTCCAAATGAACATCTCATTCCTTTGGCAAATTACCCCGCAGTTCTCACCACACTCCTGAATCCTTGGAAATTTGCTTCTTCTGCTGATGGGACCCCAAACCTGAGGGGCAGGTGGGTCTCACCTGGTGAGGTGACTGAGACTTCTGCAGTTGACTTCTAGACAGTGTCTGTGCAATGGCTTGATCAGGTAACTTCTTGTTCCCTTTAGGCAGAAGGAAGTTGGGGGTACCAGCAATGGAAACCAGGTGTGACAATAAAGAGGCTGGGAGGAATTAGTAATTTTGAAAGGTATTTGGATTGGTGGTTTTTGTCTGAGATGAGCACGGATGGGAGGGGTCAAGTTAGTGGTGAATGTTTTAAGACAAGCTGCAGCCACGTGGCTACCCATGGGGTTAGGAGACCCAGAACAGCAGAGATGCAATTAGGAGAAGCAGGCTTGGAAACAAGAAGGTTTACAGGGTCTGGCATTACTGACAGTGGTTAAGGGTACTGGGGAATGGATCCCTTTTCCTAACATCCAAAGACATCCTAACCTCCTGGTCACACCCAGAACAAGCCTCTCCCATTGGTACATTGACAGCAAAGTCTCAGGGCTTACACCTCTTTACACTTCTGCTGAAGATGTGGCAGCTGAACAATTTGCTGTGCCTCTGCTGAGTTTCAATGACTCTGCTGTTGGTTCATGTAAATGCCACATCATACAATCTCATTTAGCAGGAAACAAGAGAGGTTGAAGCTAAAGGCTGTCACCTTGCTCTCCCAGTGCTCTGAGGTGCTGCCTGTGGATGATCTCACCAGGCTGAGGAGCAATGGGAGCTTGCTCCCGTGATTGACTCCTCCTGCCATTGCCCCTGCCTTGGCTGCATAGCTTGGTTACATGCAGGGTTTGTGCTGGTGTAGGAGCCATTTAGGGTGGTATTTTTTTTCCAGAATAAATACGCTGGTACAATTCCTAGCATTAACATATTAAGTTGATTTAAAGCTACATTACCTCAGTGTAACTTAGTCTCTTCCTCAGCCCAGGCATAAGCATATAACCTCCAAATGCTAATTTAGTGAACTCTTCAACAAGGCTTTATTATTTTAGGCAAACCTGCATAGTTAGACTGAGACTACTCTCATGTGGTGATAAGATTCCCATAGGTAACCTGTACCTCCAGCATTTAACATGTCAATGGYTGAGGCTGTCAATTTTTATTGTATCAAAACCTCATTGTTGTGAATAAATTTTACGAGTACATGTGGTTGAAATCTACTGAACCAACTGTTTTGTTCAGCAAAGGAGATGGGCAAGGAAAACTATCAGTTGTTCGGAATCGCCTCTTGTATTTTAGGATGTTTTACTYAGTTCTTTTAGTAGTAGGTCAGATGCATCAGATGCCTCCTGCTGCCTGGCACAGCCATATCAGACTGGTTTTGCCCTCCCTGTTTCCCACATATTCTGTTCCTTTCAGAAGGGTGTATCCATTGTCTTAGAGTTATTACAGAGAAGAAAAGCTACTGCTTTTTTCAGACTCAGTCTAAAATGTACATGGAACAAGCAGTCACACCTGTGTCWTATTTGAACTTACAGTATGAATTACACTGTATGCTCTAGTATATTTGAAACAGCTTCTTGATTGTCTGAGAGACACTGCAATGTCATTTACAGTCAAAGCAGCATGTTGTAGGGTGTGAGTGCTGCTGGACTGTTGCTGCTTCTTTGCAGTYGGCAGCCTGAGCTTTGTGAGACTACAAGTGTGAGTTGCAGCAGTAGCTCAGCACCAGCAGCAGCCTCTGACTATAACCTCATCATGAATCCCTGTGGTCTACTGTTCCATTTCCTTMATTTTGTACATTTACAGTGAAGGAGTAGTGCACTTTGGCTTGACCTGTGTAAGGTGGTTATGGGAAACACTCTGAAGTGCAGAATTAAGAGCTCAGAAGCTGTGGTGAACCAGTTCCTAAAGAAGATGCTCTTATTTTCCATGATGGATGCTTCTGTTTGCTTTTAACACAGCTCACTTCTCATGGTCAGCTAAATGCATACTTAATGCAAGAAAAAAAAAAAATTGTCCCCATGGAAAGCTGTTGCAGAACAGATACTCTGCAGTGGTTATTCTTAGCTCTTTCCTGTGTAGACAAGTCCTGTGATGTAGATCATTGCTTTGTCTGCCCTTAATGTCCTCGTGTGAGGTTTTTAAATTATATTACATGGCCAAAAAGAACTAATGCCAAGATCTATCTGAAATGTGTTATTTGATTAGACATGGCTTTAGGAATTTGATTGTCTCTAGTTTCCACCTGTGTCTTGATTTCCTCTTTCTGACTCCAAATTTTAAAACATTTGGGTTTGTTTTTTAATTACCTTGTAAATTACCAATGTTGGATAATAACATAATGTGGGAAGAGTAGTAAGAACTCCTTAGTTAAATTTTTACAAAACTCATTGGTCTGGCCTTCAGATTTGTTGACATTGCAATACTCCTAGGGAGATTTATAATGCCTCCTCTCTCATCTCAGTTTGGGATGTGGGACTCTACTATGCRCTTGCTGTGATTTCATGTAATTATTTCCATACTCTACTGTGCTGTGTTCYCACTTCATTAGCACAGTTAAGCAAGAAACCAGAAGCAGTTTTGCAATTATTTATTTCTTTTAAAAGAAAAAAAAAAAMCAAACCAAAGAAAACTTTTCAAAGTTTTTGTATTACTAAGCCAAACCAAAAGGAAATAATAAAGAAGCATTTTGCCTGTGTGAATGGAGAGCCTGGTAGCTGGGCTTGCTGTTGCTGTTATAACCATTATACTCTGATTACAGAAACATTGAGTAATATCTGGGGAACAGGGAGAACTGAAATTTGAAGGGGCTGCATAATCAACTCTTCTTTACTTGTGCCTTTGTAGAGCATGTATTCATTCATATCTGCAACGTCCAGGCCTTGATATGCTGACCTCCACTCAAACCAGCCTTAGCAACTACAGAATTAATTTCTCACTAAGTACAGGAAAGAGGCCTGCAAATTTCAAGTGAGACCCTGCCAAATTGTCTTAAAAATGACATGTGGCTGGGTCAGAAACAAAAAGATGAAGTTGGATCTGGTTTTGTGCTTCTTCAAAACAGACATAAGCAGTGGGCTGTTCTAATTGGGCAGCTTCAGATGGCAAGCAATATTAAGGGTGATAAGCAAGAGAAGGAAGTTTGGACCTCAGTTTTGGTTCAAATGGTTTTGAACCTCATTTCTCCACTTAGAGTATCACTTAAGATTGTAACTGTCTTTGAAACGTACTACTTCAGTGCTGATGCCTTTAGGTACATACATCATCCTCTGCTAATTCAAGCTTTAGTATTGCCTCAAACTTTAATTTTGCTTTTTCAAGGCACTGTCAAATAGATTTATGGTTTTTTTCAAAAATACAGCATTGCTTATTTTGAGAGAAGTTTATATTCATCATGGGAAAGAGTGAAAGATTAGGAATCAAGCTTCTGATGGCATTGGTGTTATAGGTTTCTTGCAACCGTGGAAAAAAAATGCTCTGTGTCTTTTGTTTTCACATAAACCTCCAGTGTATACTCAATCATTCTATCTGTATGGGTAAAGTGCTTTCATTTATTTTCACTGTTCCTCTTCAGGTGCTGTGCTGYATCCTCAGCCTTGCATTGGCAGGTCAGCTCTGAGTCTAGTCCAGCATTTACATGTTGTAGGGTGTGAGTGGTGTTACTGCAAAGGAACAGAAATGTTTCAGTAGGTGCTGCTTCAAGGGCTGTTTTAGCACTACAGCCTTCTTGGAAACATAGCGATTTATCAATAGTCTTTTTACCAATTTGAGATATTCACATTTTGCACTTCCAGCTGTTGAGATGTGTCCCAAATCTCTGTTAGTCACCATTTGCTCTGGTTCTTCTGTTGCTCTTGCACATATGCACAACAGGCAAACTGCACATCATTGTGTACAGCTGGTCTGCATTCCTCCGTATCTGCTCTCCCCTGCCACTCCATACCTGTCCTGCATGAAGTTAAACAACTCCTGCCTCCTGCCCAAATGTTCAATGAGGCCATTTGTAAGCCAATGAAGCAAATAGTAAATCATATATTTAGGACATCACACCATTACCAGTGTGACACTCAGCCATGAAATCACAAGCAGAAAGGCAACCATGACTCCCCCAAAATCAGCTTGAGAAGCTGTTCTTTTTCAGCAGAATTGTTGGTAGTTTAAAATAGTCATTTACAATGTCTTTGAGAAAGGGATTTAAAATTCTAATCCATGTCATTTTATATATCTATTGAATTCAAGTTTAACATTTGTCATTCATCCTAAAAATGCATTTACAAACTTCAGCATGGGTCTTCCATATCTGCCATGAGATAAAGAAAATCAAAATCTCATTATTCAATCCTTGACCCATACTTAAGCAGTTAATATCGAAGACTTATGTTACTATCTTTATTCCCCTGGTTCACTTACTTCCCTCTAAATGATCACAACATCCTCTTAATGGAGGCACTAATCTTCATGACAGGAGCTCTGACTGCTGATCTACTGGCAGCAAATAGATCAGTCACTAGAAAGCAATGAGCATMGTTAGATTCCTGGACAAGATGTCAATATATGGAACCACCTTGAGGGAAGACACCATTCATCTCTGAAATTCTTTGGCCACTGCTTGCCATTCCAYTCTTGGGACTAGCACATCCTGAGTGAACCTTCACAAGGAGATGGCCATACAGAAACAGCTGCTTTTGTGGTCCCCCTTCTCCATACATCATGTCAGAGTGGCATAGAATCATTGAATCACAGAATGGTTTGGTCTGGAAGGGACCTTAAGGAGCACCTAATTCACCCCCCCTGCCATGGGCAGGGACACTTTCCATTAGACCACATTGCTCAAAGCCCCATCTTCCAACTCTTTGAAGTCATCCACCAAGAAAAGGGCCAATGTGTCTGAAGAGTAGCTCAGTATTAGTGTCTGTCAGAAAGATGGTGCATGTATTTTGAATATGGCACCCAGAATGTTAGCAGCAAATTTAATCTGGAGCRCTGAACATGGAAAAAGGGGTACATTGTTAGTTTGACCCCAGTCCTTAGTATTCTRATAGGTTGTAAAACACATTGCATAGGGCAGACAGAAGGTATTTCMCTGCAGAATAGCACACAGGCTATAAATTCTTTGCAGTTATGTGGGGAAACCCAAACATCACCCCCCAGCAGCTGCAGCACCTTTCTGGAAGGGGAGGAACAGACTGCAGCAATCTGCTGTTAAAACACAGCAGCTCAGGGTCCCTTTTAGCCATGAAACTCGTGCAAGAGTCTACAGCAGGGTGGCACAAGGATGACTGACTCCCTGGAAGACCCCGCCGCCGTTCACACCATGCCCAGCCCGGTGTTCCCAGAGGCGCCCTGTGGCTCCCCATCATCTCCCGGGAGTTGCCGGCCCAGGCAGSGCGGCACGGCCGCTCCACCTGCTGGGGACCCACAGGGCTGGGTGCCGGCAACACCGTGRCTGCCAGGCTGGAGTGCCATCTACTGAGTCACCACCACTGCTACCCTTGGCGCTTTGGTGGTCCAGCCACAGGAGTCCGAATAAAGGCAGCAACACCTGAGATAGTCAATTTATGTCTTATTTATAACCACCTGTTTAAATGCTTAAACCTATCAATTGTGTTTTCCATTGTCCCTGAAAGGGTAAAATCAGCTGTAAGTCAACAACTCATTTGAAAAAAAGGTAGAGCATATATTATCTAAGCAGTGACATGCAGAATTCTGAGCCACGCCACCTGTGCATCTGTAACAGTTTAGAGAAACAGCAGAATTTCAAWGGGAAGCGCACGAATTCTGCTATTTATCTAAGAACTGCCAGATATTATTCCATAAAAGCAGAAGTTCTAAGCACCTCCACCTRGGTCATTAATCCAGTGGTTATTAACACTGTCAGGACACAAGCATTTCCAGGTGACTAGAAGTGTGCTGCCTGCACACTGCTTCACCTGGCTTTTGTTCAACAGAAATGCTGTGTCCTGTCCAGGCTTCTTGTGGTGCTCGGTGATTGAAGGAGTAAATAGGTTTTCAGTTCTTCACCTTCCCAATACATTTAGTACAAAGAGCATTTGGTGATTCTGAGAAAACCAAAGTCACAATTCATTGCCTGCCTTTTGATTGGTAATTTAAAAGGTGCGGTAAAGCAGCCTTTCAATTGCAGACAGTGGAAGAATAAARTGCATTGAGCAGCCTTCTGTTGTCCAACTTGTGTGAACATATTGGCTCCTGTRTAGTAGCCTCCATAACTGTATTTGTCTTGATTGGTGATATTCTCTTGGCTTCTTTTGRAACAGATTGTCCACAAAAAGGAAAGATATTTTTAGCTTGCTGACCATAGCATGTGCACGCTGAAGAAAAATTGTTATTGCCTATGGGACAGCAGAAGACAATACAAATCAGTATTGTAGTAGTAAGTGTTATTGTTCTCTGTAGYTGAGAACTGCTTTTATGTATTTCTCAGTATTTTCCTGTTTTATTTGTGTTTAACTGCAGTTAGCTAGTTTAAAATAGCTTTTGGCTGTCATTAAAGGAAAAGAAGATCTGACTTTCTAACATAATTTATGGAATACTTGAAAATTTGCAACTTAGTCTATTAGGGCCGACATCACTGAGAATTATATTGAAAATCAAAATTTGTAATTCCTAATTTCTTAAGGAAGCAAGTACTGTTTATTCACCTTTACATACATCTCAGATGTATCTTTGTAGTATCTCTTGCCTTAAATTTCCTCATCCAGAGAGTTGCACTGACCTATTTCTTTGCCGGATTTTACACTGCAGTGAGAGAAATGGGGGAGTTGCCAAATATAAAATCCTGAATTCAGAGAAATGCGTTTACTAGAAAATCGACTGTGCTGTGACTTGTCAAAATCAAGAAATATTTAGCAACAACATCCAAAACTGCAGATTAATCAGCTGCAGTAGATGGAATCATAGAGAATAATCAGAAATGCTGTTCAGTAACAGACAGTGATGTTCCTGCAACAACTGCAGAATATCTGTGACAACAATGTGAGATGCTGTTTCTCTCTTGAATCTCTGATTTTACTGCCTTCACAGGATATGTGATTTAGTACAACTGTTGGAGTATCAAGTTTAAAGATTCAGCGTATAGGGAGATTGCCTTCCTTGCCCTGGTCAAAAATGYCAAATTAACTGAAAACCCAAACTGCAACTCTGTTAATATGATTAAAATTTAATTAATAAAACTATCATTTCTTTGTTACACAAAGAAGATTCCTTTATGTATCTATGATTTCAGCTTTTCTGAAACATTAAAACACGCTTTTTTTGTAGAGTTTTTGGTTTCAGGTCAGTAATTTCAAATGATGGTAAACAATCCACTGAACACAAAGTCTTGCATTACAGTAGGGTCTGGTAGAACATTAGACCCCACCCAATTTTCTGTAACAGCTCCTTTCTGTGGTGATGTAGAACAGGTGTGCAACTCTATGTGCAAAACTGATTCAGCACCTGCAAAAATTATGGAGAAGGTCACGCCTTTTCCCTGAGAACCAATTCAGGATATAGCATGAATCAGCTAAGTGTCCTTTCATGGCTTCTCCTGTCTCCTGCTTTTAATTATGTTCCTCTCCTGCAATAGCATTGCTGCTGCAGTTCCATCCAGCTTGTCTCCCTCTGCCTTGGCTGCAGTGCTGGTGTGTTGAACTGGTGTCCTCAGCACACACCTTCAACTGGACTTACCAGTATTGCTGTAATGTCAGGGCTTTTTTGTTGATGGGTGTATATATATATCTATATCTATATCTATATCTATATTTACATATGTCTATATATACATATATCTATATACACAGATATAGACACGTAGGTAGATAGAGATATATAAATATAGATACAGATATATAGATAGATATAGATGTGGGTAGTTATGTGTAGATACTTTTTCCCCAGTGATTTCTGAGAGGTGATTTTGCTCATTTTGTTCCAGGAGTGGGCAGAGACAGTAGCATTTTCCACTGTTGTTTTGAATGTGAATAACGGTGTTGTGCCTAAAAGAACAGTTTGTTCAAACAAGCACAAAAATTTTCTAATTTCAGATGGGAGCCCAGCTGGGGCTTCTGCAGCCTACAGCAACATCTCCAACAACAAACACAGTGACTCTCCCTTTTTCTCTGAAGACCACTCAAGAAATAAGCCTTATTGGGGGAGAGATCAACAGTCATTCTGCATTTCAAGGATGTGAACAACATTGCCAGGGTGATTTTTTATCAGTCTCTGAATATCTGYCTTCTATACAGTACCCTTAAGTGATCCTTAGCTGAGCTATTTTAAACTCTTGTTTTTCCTGAGTTTTGCAGGGAAAACCTGCTCAGTCCACAGAGCTGTAAACCAAATTGGGATCAAAACACTTTATTGATCTGTTAACAATATGGAATTAGGCAGCAATCAGTTAAGTGTTGCATTCAAGCAGTAATGCAACAAGTAAACCCTCAGACCAGACACATTGGTGTTAATTAACACCAGCAATATAAACACTCCCTGCAACAAATGCAAGAGGTTTCTGAAATGTTACAAGCCTGCCTGACCACACATGCACATTGTTTTAATACTTGTGAGCATCAACTCTGCAACAGTTTCAGGAAAATAAAACCCTATTTCCTCTTGCAACCTTTTGATTTGTCTTTTTGAAAGTGGTTTTTGTAGCTGTAAAACCCCGGGCATTTCATGCAAATAAAGATGTAATTTTTATTCAACTAATGGTGAGTTCAGGGAAGAGAATAGAACAGAAGAAAATCTTTACTGTGAGGGTGGTGAGGCACTAGAATAGAACTCCAAAAAGTTGTGGATGCTCCATCCCTGGAAGCATTTAAGGCCAGGTTGGATGGAGCTCTGAGCAACTTTGTCTAGTGAAAGGAAGACAAATTCCCCTGTCTACAGTGGGAGAATTGAAACTAGGTGATGTTTAAAGTTTCCAACCCAGAGCATTCTATGATTCTATTAATAAAATAGAATAGTTATGCAGTGTTAAGACCAGCATGACAAACTGGCATGATAAACTCTGATGTAGAAGTGAAGGATCCATCCAGGACAGCATCTCTCTGCTTTGTACATCCCAGGTCCATCCAGCACACAAGGGCAGAGATGGACACAGAAGGGGAAAGGTGGGCTCTAGAAGAATGTAATAAATAGTGACTTTCTTAAAAAAACAGAGTACTCCTGATTGAAATAATTTAWTCTAGATATTATTGAGAAGGGAAAAAACTGCCACCATCTTCTTTTCATTGATTTCCCAGAGCAGACATGTGCCTTTTAATGTATGAAAAAATATTCTCAGTTCTAGAATTTAAAATACCTTCAAGTTGAGAATAAGGTAATTTGTTCATCTTCCATCCAAAGAGACATAATTCATCTTTGCTCTGGATGGGTGATGGTGCTTCACTTACAGTTGTGTGATATTACATTGCATTTAGTCTCCAAATCCTATCTTGTGATACAGCAATCACTGATAGAGTTTTTCATTCCCAGACAAGTAAGGAAGAGGGTCAGCAGAGCTGCACCTTGGACTTCTGGAGGGCAGGCTTTGGYCTGTTTAGGAGACTGATTAACATTGTCTCTTGGAAGGCAGTCCTGAGGGGCAAAGGGGTCCAGGCTGGATTGATGAGCCAATGGTCTGAGGTTCAACAAGGCAAAATGTTGGGTCCTGCATTTGGGTCAYAACAATCCCATGCAGCACTACAGGCTGGGGCAGAGTGGCTGAAAAGTGGCCCAGTGGAAAAGGACCTGGGGATAGCAGGTGAACATGGGCCCAGCGTGTGCCCAGGCGTCAAGAAGGCCAATGGCAGCCTGGCTTGAATCAAGGACAGTGTTGCCAGCAGGACCAGGGCAGTGATTGTCACTCTGTACTGGGCACTGGCGAGGCCACACCTCAAATCCTGTGTCCAGTTTTGGGCCCCTCATGACAAGAAAGACATTGAGGTACTGGAGCGAGTCCAGAGCAGGGCAACGGAGCTGGGGAAGGATCTGGAGAGTGAATCCTATGTGGAGTGTCTGAGGGAGCTGGGGTTGCTTAGCCTGGAGAAGAGGAGGCTCAGAGGGGTCTTGTCACTCTCTACAGCTGCTTAAAAGAAGGTTGTAGCTAGGTTGAGCTCAGCCTCTTTTCCCAAGCTACACAATGAGAGGTAATAGTTGCAYCAGAGGAGGTTTAGATTGAATATTAGGAAATTTTTTTTTGCTGAAAAGCTTGTCAGTCATTGGAACAGGGTGCCCATGGGAAGTAGTAGATTCACCATCCCTAGAGGTGTTTAAAAGATGTGTATATGTGACACTTAGGGACATAGTTTAGCAATGGGCTTGGCAGTGCTGGGTTAATGTTTGGACTCAATGACCTTAGAGGTCTTTTCCAACCTAAATGATTCTTTGATTCTAAGTTACTTTAACACCCATTTTCTTTTATAAAGACAGAACTTCCTGATTGTTGATCCTGCTTACAGAAACTCAGGCAACAAGGCCCAGTGCTTTTCAACAAAGATTCTGGAGCAAAACTACGTACACATTTCAAATTGTAACTTTGTGCAGAGCAATGCATCTGGATAACATTTCTGGRAAGGAGAAATTGTATATAGAAGCCAATGATGCCTCCTCTGGTCTAAGCAAATCTGAGGGATTTACACATTCAATCAAGGAAACAAAAGAAACCAAACTCTGTCATCCCATCCCCATAAGGGTGACCTTTTCACCAGATCAAAATATTTTGGCAGACACTGCAATGCATGCAAGTACTTGACCACTTACTTTATCTAGTAAGAAAATCCATCACAAAATGTGATTGCATTCTCAAATACCATGCCATCAACRCCAGCATCTTAAGACAATATGAGCTTCCATCTGGCAGGTGCCATCTGGAGCCCTGGGAATCAGATCCAATTCTCTCACCCAGTTAAAAAATGCTACAGCACTCTACAAGGAAGAGCACCATTTCTACTTGCATCAGACTGGAACAATTGCAGGCTTTTTTTTTGGGACAAGTGTTTCGATTTTGCATGGCATAACTTACTAGTTTTTCTAGCTTAAACCATCTATCATTTATTTGAAATCAGAGTCCAGAATGTCAGGAGTTCCTGACAGGCATTTTGGGACATGGAAGTTTTCTATTTAAACTTCAAAAGTTTAAATAGAAGATGTGGTATTACCCAAACTGATGACTGGGATTGTGCCAACAAGAGGCAGCAGGAATGAAGCACAAAGCCTCTGCAACTCCTTCCTGGTCCTGCTGAGATGAAGGTACTACCAAACACTTTTGGTTCCACTCCTGCATGCCCTCAAGTGTTGTCACAACTAAAGGGTAGGAGAATAGGAAAACACTGTCAGATGGAAACTGCTTGTGCAAGTATACATCAGTCAGGTAAACCCTGCAAGAGCTAGTCTGGATATTCACTCTGCAAAACAAAGCACAAACAACTCCTTGAGCTGGCAGTCATACCTTTATAAACCTAGAGGGAAAAACACAGTTCTGTTTGATCCTGTGGCATTTTGTTCCAGGAACCTCACAGCCCTACTTCCATGGTATTGCATTTCAGCTTCTAAGGTGTGGTAGGTCTGTGCAGCAACTTTTCACTTCAGAAACAAATATGGGGGCATCTGGCTTGGCTACTATTCCAAGTTTAGAAGCCTCTGTCAGCAGAGTAGACATGTCTTAACATAAGCAGCTAAATTCAGGAGTTGAATAAAAGGTGGCATTTTGAGAAGACATTAAACAGAGAGAGAGGGACACCAATGGCAAGGAGAATACTGAGAATATTGGAGAAAGGTCTTAGAATAGGAAAGGAGAACAATCTTTTATGCTGCAAGAGCCCAATTCAGGTAAGCACGTAAGATAATTTGCAGTTAAAGGAAAAATGTAGTTATAGTTACATTTCAAGTTATGCTATAATCTATTGCTAAGAAACTGTCACACAGTTTTAAGGAGAACTGCACCATAAATCTAGAAGAATTACCACAAAGCATGCAGAATCTATTTGTGCTGAACTGATGAACATCACTTGCAACGCTAATAGTTTTGTTTGCAGGTACCATACTTGTTTTATTCAATTTAACAGCAATTACTCTGATTAATTTGCAAGTAATACAATACTAATTAACAAAGTATGAGTTTTATTCTTTCCTAGTGAAGAAGTAGGAACAAGGCTATAGGAGGATGGTATCATAACTGATCATTATCTCAATTTTACATAATCTAGCTCTACCTGGTTATGTTTAACCTGAGTATTTTCTTCAACCAGAGTGAGAAGCATTGGAGAAAGCACAACTGTGATTTTTGTGGTTTGTGTGTTTGTTTTTTTTCAGGACAGCACCATTAACACAGAGTAATCACAAAATGACAGCCTGAAACTCATTTGATTTGGTATAAGAAAGGAGACAATGATGAGAAACCTCTGCACAACTCAACTAACTACAGAAGATATCTCATTTATTCATTTTAAATTAGTAACATTTCTTAACTTTTTGCCTATGTATGCAGCACATTCAGCATAACTTTACATAACTTGTAACTTTAAAGTGTTGTATTTCATTACTAGCAAAACTCAGTTTGACACAAAGTGAGGAGAAAAAAAAGCAAACAAATACCAGTCAGCATATTTACCATCATAACATAAAAAAATCAGCAATCTAAAGAACTGTCTAACAAGCTGCAAAGTTGTTTAAAAGTGAATTCAGTGTATTTTTATTAAGTCAGAAGGAAGAACTAAATATAAGGTAAAAAGCTGTATGTAGTTACAAATCTGTATTTTAAGGGTTACAAATTGAGGAGAACCAACCTTTAACAAAAATCTTTGTCTACCACTAACAATAAACAATAATTAAAAACAAACATTTAACCTGTATTGCTTCAAATCAGCAACTTCACACAACTTGATATCCACACTTGAAATGTGTTACAGAAACTGCAAAGTTCCAGGCAGTAAAATGCAACTTGTACAGTAAAAGTTTTAAGACTCTTTACAAAGTACTCCATACTGAAGAAACTGGCAGGAGAATACAAGCTGCTTTGAAATTCCTCTTTAGCCCATGTGTTTATCAAGCTACTGGATAAAAAAAGCAAGGATTTCAGAATCCTATATACTAGGTGTATAAACATTCCTATTATGAGCCTCTCAAAAGCCATGAACTCTGTAGGAGTCTTAAACGTGATAAAATCAGGGTGATTTGTCTAAGGAATAGGCAAGAGAGGTTAGTTAAGTGCTCAAATTATCATTATCTGGTGCAAGGGAGCTCCATGCTAACAGGGATAACAGATTTTTCCTAGAGCCAGACTGAATTCTGCCCAAAACCAGTAATAAAAAATCTTTAGGGAAAATTTCATATAGCAAGTTTAGTCATTGCTGTTTAACTATAAGTAGGTGTTCTATGGTGGCAGGCTTTGTTTTGCAATATAAATGGCTTTTGAAAGTATTGAAAGGACAAATAATTATAGTAATGATTTGTGTAACAGTATCAAAAGAACATGAAGCACAGACTGGATTCCTTCCTTCACTCGTCAGGCTATGCACACTATAGGAGGGTTTCCAGGAATATCCACTTTTTAAAAATCTTCTGAAAAAACATACCCAGGCAATCCCAACTGTCTCACMTTTGAGAAGGGCCACAAAGATGATCAGAGGGCTGTAGTACCTCTAGCACCTCTCCTGTGAAGACAGGCTGAGAAAATTGGGATTGTTAAGCCTGGAGAAGGCTCTAATGAGACTCACTAGAACCTTCCAGGACCTAAAGGAGGCTTACAACAAGGCTGGAGAGGAATTACAAAGGCATGTAGTGACAGGACAAGGGGAAATGGCTCCCAACCAAGAGTAGGGTTAGGTTAGATATTATGGGAAGAAATTTTTTACTCTGAGGGTGGTGAGGCACTGAACAGGTTGCCCGGAGAAGTTGTTGACAACCCATTTCTGGAAGTGTTCAAGGCCAGGTTGGATGGGGCTCTGAGCAATCCGGTCTAGTGAAAAGYGTCCCTCCCTGAGGCAGGCAGGTTGGAACTAGATGATCTTCACAGTCCCTTTCAACCCAAAACTATTCTATGAGTCTATGGACGCTGACAGTGTACTACAGAATTATATTTTTTAGTCAAAAACTCTAAATTAAGGATAATTCTGAAATAATCTTGGCCATTGACATATAAGCACAGCTTAAGGCAAACTATACTATGGTAGTCAAAACACAAAGATGGTGCTTAGATAAAAGCAAGTGAAAAGATGAATGGCAACTTTACTCTTCCTGAACTCCCCACCTTTTACTTCTGCCCTTCTGAAGGTGTTATCCAAGAGCTGATTATAAGACTAATTTCAAAATTTAGTCTGAAATAGAAATAAAGTCTTTTGCTCCAAGTACATAACTTAAGTATCTTCATTTAAATATTCCACTTTAAAAGCTGAGCTATGTAAGTATTCTTGAGGTGACGGCCTGTAGAATAATTCCATCTGAACCAGCCCTAGAGTACGTTATAGCCTCCTATTAAGAACTGAAATTAAAACAAGGGCTAATACTGTCAATACATGACAAATATTTCCTAGTATGCCTGCAGAAGCTACTTGGCCTTGTGACCAACTGCTGTAGCTAAGTTGTGTGGTTGCAATCTGTGACTTACAGGAGTACTCAAAGCACATTAATGTTACAGGCCCTTCCTGACTCAGAAAAACCCATGTCTCAGGCAGTATTCATTAAAACCTCCAACTAATAATCAAAGCCTGGTACTTGTCCAGTATTCTGATAAGAGTAGCAGTGGGGTAATATTAATAATCAACCTACCCCCCGAGAGAACAACTTACAGTTAAATATATTACAAACTGAGTTTAACATATCAAAAGTTGAGAAATACCCCGCTTCAAAAGAGTCACAGCCTATCAGTATAAAGGAAGAATATAAAACTATTTTATTGACCACTGCTCACCAGTATTTACAATAAAGTAAACAATATACAGTCTGATAACATTCAAATTACTACAAAGTTAGTTTTCACCTGGTCTTCTTAAGGCCAAGTGATCCCAAATACTAGAAAGAATGACCTTACAGGTTTAAAGGGCTAGGTTTGGGTAAAGGAGATACATGCACATCAATAGTATAGAAGACTACAAAACATCTGTGAGTTTGTTTAGACATTCATTATGATCCTGTAATAACTAAGGAAGTTCATCAATGTTTTATAAAAGCTTTTACCTAATATGGAGGAAGTAGTAGTATCAAATGCTCTCTTGTGGTAAATGAAACAAGTTGCAGAAAGCTTTTATTTACTTGCTGTTGATGCAAAACATACTACTTCAAAAAAATATCAATTTTGAAACTTGTTAGAATGTATGCTTCTCACATTGCTAATAAATCAAATTTCAGGTTTTAATATTCTTATATATAAAAAAAGCAATGCAAACAATTATTGTGCTTCGTCTTCTGGGCATGAATGCCAAGTTAGCCGTTCTTCATAAAAAGCAATTACGATCTGAGGACACTTCACATTAGCTTCTTTGGCCAGCACCAGATCTGCCTCATCAGAGTCTTTCCTGATGTAGAAGAGAGCAGGATTTGAGAAAATTAGCAATCAGTATTTCAAAACATTTAGCAGCTCTTCTTAAGTCCTAAGTTCTGAAAACAATGTCAGCTAGAAACTAGTTTCCAGTATTCCTTTCACTAAAGCTACCAAGACCTTCCATGCTAATGGTGATGATGAGGTTTCACAGCTCCTTTGTTCTTCCCTTCCCATGTTTTTTTTCTGTTTGAAAGGAAAATGCTATTCAAAGGGAATCAGTCATAAGGTTACATACTGGAGTATGTAATGAAAGAAGTAACACTCAGTTACTTTTGTCTTTTAAAGACTAATCAAAGCTTCAAAGTAAGACTTCAAAATCAATAGGGCCAACCAATCTTAAGAGTTGGTRCTTACATGCAAATTACACTTGCTGTTTATGCAAATAACTTCCTGTATTTCATACAGATTGATGCTGTCTTGGGCTAACAAACCAAGYTTGCCAGTCTGACATGACTTCACTTCATTTTGATGTGCAAGCTGCCTTCAAAAGTCAGCTTTGTGCATACAAACTCATATCTATGTTTGTTACCTTAGATCAATTATGAAAAATTAATCAACAGCAACTGAATTAAACAAAAAAAAAAGTCCTCTGTGTTTGATATTGCCAATTATCACTACAGAAATTCAAACATTCGTGATCTTTGTTTTTCAACTTCTSTAAGTTTCGTATAGAATTTATAGAAAATTTGAGAATGCAGAAGGGAGACAATCTCCCACAGCACTAATCTTCAGCACTCTACATAAATCCCAAGACAAACCATGTCCCAGGACATGACTCAGTTTGACTCCATTCAGAAAATCTGCCCTTCTCAAAGGCTGTGGAGAGCCATCCTTCTTATCCCATCACCTTAACAAATCTGACTCTCAGCAAATGTCAATTCAATCTCTTGATTTCTCAACACTGGGAAGAAGCATTAATTTTACCCCATTTGTTCACAAAGCAAGAAACCCTTCTCCCAACACTGCAGCTAATGAAGCTGGTCCCCACCTACCCTCCCAACAACACAAACTCCCCACATCACTCTTGCCTCTTACTAGCCCATAATGTCAAGTCTCTACATATTGTTTATTCTTCATCTCCACCTCTGCTTTCTCCCCTAGTTGCTTCCAATTCCAGTTTGATGCATACAGAACAGCTGGCACTATGCTTGGTTAAACAGCTGGCTATCCAGCAGCTGGCTTTTGCTTATTGAAACATGTAAAGCTGGATTTCTGCCTGCCATTCCCTCTGCAAGAACATTATCAAGATCCATTTTTTTCCATACAAATGCCAATTTCTTCCTATTTTATCAGAAATTACCTTTTAAAGTAAAACTGAACCAACAGAAATTAACCATATTTTGGGTTTTGAAGGAACAGGGATTAAGTCCTAACTGAATACAGAAAGCTTGTTTTTCTAAGAATACAATTTAATAAAGAGACCACCAGCTTTTGTGTCCTACTCCTAAGAGGAAGTTGTCTCTTTAGGCTAAGTGCAGCTGCCTGCCCTCCCTTTATGTACAAGAACTGTGGATGTAAGACTTACCACTTCATGAGGAACATAAGCTCTCCACTGCTATCCGTAGCCCCAATTATCCGCTCAGGATCAAGACCCCTTGCAAACCCTCTTGGTTTATCAACCTAGTAAGTTAGAAGATGGTTATCTAGTTTAAGACAAAACTCTTTTTTGGTACTAGATACAGGACTTTTTGTACATACATGCACATGCGTGTGTATGAGAACGAAAAAATACAGCCTTTAAACCCCACCAAATCTATGATTACATAGTATTTTTTCATGACCAATCTTCAGGCCAAGTAATTTAGAGGTAGGATAATAATAAAGGATTTTATATCCATGTTTCCAGCATTTATTTCTGAAAATATAATAGATGAAACAAATGGTCTAAAATAATTTCAGCAGATAAACAAACAAGCATGGTCAGTAAAAATAACAAAAACAGCAAAGTAAAAATGCATGCCTGGAAGTGGAAAAAACACATCCTTTTCAGCAAAACAACAGGCATGGGTTGCCTAAACCAACAATGAAACTGCACCCTTGGGGAACACCTCAACTCCTCTTGGCTCACTGACATCACACTGGTGACAAAAAATATCACAACTGTTTCCTGTATTAGCTCCTTTATAGGTTCACAATATCCTTTTAGAGACAGTGGCCACTATTGTACCACATGAAGCCGAACAACTGACTTTATACAGAAAGCAAAATATTCCTTGTATAATTCATGAACTATTCTTTCTGATGCCTTCCAACCTTTTTGACAGTAACCACACGTCCAACTGCTTGCCGTCTCAAGTACATGAAAATGATTGGCAGTGTCAGGTTTCAAACCACTAGTCCAAAAGTTTACAGAAGAAAATGTGAACTGTTGAACACATTACTATGTGTGCATTATTCTGTACTTATCAGCACTAAATGTGTCAGTTTGCCTACTCATTTAAACTCATYTCCAGACCTCTCAGGAAAGGTAGGCTTTTTTTCACTCATCCCTTCTACTCCTTCTCCACCATTATGTCTGCTCCTAGTCTAAGTAACTGATTTGTTTTCACGTTCTGCCATCTTGCCACTCACCCATTCAAAATCATACACTAAATATGGCAGCAAACCAGAACTTCATCTTTGTTCCATTCGAGGACCTTTTGTTCTAATAGAAACCTATCACTTAATACCATTCATTAATAACTCTTAACCAGTTTTACTTTCAATTATTCAGTAACTGGGACAATGGGACAATATAAGAACTTTTAATCATCATGTCAGTCAATCAYCCTTTACTAACCATTTGGACAGTCTCATTGCCCACAATGAATGTATACCCTCTTCAAACCACAGATCCAGATGCTAGGAAATTTTTACAGTTTTAAATCAGTGTTCAGTCTCATTCTCAAAGTCACAATATGATTTTTGGGCGATGGAGAGGTAGGGGAGAGATGGAGGAAACAAAAACTTAACACATGAACATATACTTACAGAATCACGCTTTTTCTTTGATTTACTATCATCAGATTCGCTATCTGACAAAGATTTTCTTTTGGCACCATCTGTTTTTTCTTTACCAGCTTTCTGAGAGTTCAGAAAAGCTTCAATTAGCTCTGGACAATCTAAGTTCTCTTCAGGTTCCCATGTGTTGTCAGCACTGAAACATACACACATTTAAGTAAAAATGAAAAATGTAAAACTAGCCCCATGGCTCCCCTTAAAACAAGCAACTTAATTTTTGTCTCACTACATAAGGTAGGTCTGTTAAACCCTAAGGACGTTTATCTTGCCACCTTTAGTAGTAGCCTTCATGTACTGCACTTGATGACTGAAAGGATCCTTCATTAGTATTGAAAAAAAGCATTCTTAACCTGAAGGTAACACGAAAAGCAGCTCTATTAACACCTGTGCTCTCAGTGGGGTATGAGAGTTGAAACAAGCACCCTACCAAAACTTAACTGTCCATTTAAACTGACTCACTTCCCTGGTTCCTCTAAAGACTGTCCATGAAAACAAACAGTATGATATGAGTACTAAGACTTACAGACAACAGAGTGTACACAGCAGTCATTACAAACAGCCTAAGTATAAATACATACATATAAGCTTTCAGACATGAGAAACACACTAAAGTTGTCTCTGAGCACTGAACACAACTGTACCTAGAACTATCTGCTTCCTTCAGTTGACTGACTGCAGGAGGGAACAAAGGTGGGCAGAGCTGGGCACTGCACATGTYTCAGTGAGTATGCATTTTGCTAACTAAAATTTTAAGAACATTCCTCACAACCACTCTGTATCTCACATGMAAACACTGGCACAGCACTACTGCACCAGCAGGATACCTACAAATTATTTTCCATTACAATAACGTGATATTAAAAGTTCAAATCAGACCCTCAAATACTAAACACATTGTGCCTCACATTTATGCACACATCACTACACACATTTCAGGTTGCCAGACTGCACAATGTTGCAATGCACTCACTTTGGGAGGTATGCAACAATAATATCACAGCATACACAACCATTTATGCACAAATTCTTCTTTCAGCTGGTAAAGCAAGCTGCCACAGAGTGTCACTGGAAGGAGGCACAACTACATTCCTTCTTAAACAATCAGCTTCTTAAGTCTACTGCAAAGTTTTAACGTACATATGTAAGTCCTGGGAAAGACACTCAAAAATTCCTTTGAAGTATGCCTAATGAAGGCAACCATTCCACAGGCATATTCAGTTAATCTGAGAACAGTTCAGGAAAATTAATAATAAGCAAACTATCTGCTTCAAAGCTGCCTGCAGTTTGCATTCCTGCGTGATTTGTTACTCAGAAGTACCATTCATTCTGCTACATATATGATAACKGTCAGTCCAGCTTACCTTGATAGCTATGGGCACAAGCTCTATCAGTGGTAAAAGAACAATCACTAAGAACTTCGTGAAAGTCCTCAAATATTTTATATAGCATGAACAATGAACTACATTGTCTTCTATTTTATTTTCATACTTGACTGTCCCACTTGACTATGCATTTAAGGATGTCCTTCCCTCAAGCTTCTTTGAAGTGGATGCCCATTGTCCAATCTCTTGGCACAGTTTCAAATCAATGGTGTTTATCATTCTATCAGAAAAAAAAAAAAAAGAAAAAAAAAGGAATGCCTTACTCTGTAAATCCTTTCCACTTCAAGTAGTATTCCACCTTTCCATTTACAACACGTCTGTCCAGGACTTTCTCCACAACAAATTCTTCAGGCTCTGCCTCTTCAACTTTTTTACCTTTGCCATTCTGTTTCTTTCCCATTTTGTGCTACAAAAGAAATTCAGAATAACATTATTCTTTTTTCTTTTGCTTTACACAGTTACTTCACTGGCTTATTAACATTAAAGCCAGAAGCTCAGACTCCTTTCATGTTAGTGCATGTGGTCAGGTAACCTGAGCAAGACATAATCTTTTGGGTTTTTATCAGTTGCTTAATGAGATACCCAACACCAGTTTTTAAAAAGGTGAAATTTTTTTTGTTTACATACTCAGTGACTATACTCCCCTTAAAAATTTAATTCTCAGTGCTACATGCTCAAAACATCAGGAAGCTTCTAAAAGTTAACTCTATGCCTGTGAAAAGGCAGAGGGCAAGGCAGAAGTAAAGAGAAGTAATAAGGAAACTGTGAAAATGCATAAAATAGAAAAAGGATGGTACTGGAAAAAGATGGCTTCTACCTTTTCCAAAAAAAACCAAGGAGAAACTGATGGCAGCAAAGTTTATGATGTACTGCTACAATAAGCAAAATACTCAATAATAACCCGCAATTACTGAAGAGGACACATGCTAGGAGCATTCCATTACTGCAGTTCCTTCTCATTCTTAGCCATGCACCCATGTAACTTACAAAGAGATGTCACAAAGGTGCATAAATTTAAGACTGCTACACTTAAGTACAGCACTTAACAGATAAATGGAATTTTGCTAACTTACAAAACTTTTTAAGTGTTTAAAAGTTTACATTTGATAGTTCAGGTAATATTCTTTAAGTTCTTAAAATAAATATTACATCCACATCATCCTCAAGGCATTCCCAGTTTAATAAGGCACAATTAAATAGCAGTAGAAGGACACATTTCAGAATTTCCTTGTTTGTAATCTTAAAAAAGTTGGAACAAGCCTATCATGCTGTATCACAGTTCTGGAGGACTAGCAGACCAAAAGCAGTTTGCTTGCCATTTTGGACTGCACCTCATAAAGAAACTGTCAAGTGGCAGCCGTAAACTAAGTATTAAACTCCTAAGAGATATGCAGCACCCTAAATCAAAGTGGACAGAACTAATTCCTCACTAAAGCACTTCCTCTACAACAAAACACAGACAAGCAAATACCACAAAGCACCTCTATTTGCTTGATAGCCATTCTCTAGTCCTCTCTAATGTGGGTTAGTTTGACAACACTGCAATTTTGAAATTTTCAAACTTTTAGACTTAGTAGAATTTTGTCTTGATGTGGTGAAAGGTAAAAAAAAAAGTATGTTAGAACAAAAACTGTATTCTTTTAGTGAAGGCTGGAAGATGATTCTCTTGCCAAAGCCCTGTCTTTGTACCCCTTATTTTTAATAATTTATTTTTCCCTCCCTCCCCAAAATACTTCACTCTTTATGGATAGCAACCCATAAATTGAAGGTTCAAACAACAAAGAGGAGAAAAAGTTTCTAGTTTCTCATTTAAATAGCAAGTTTCTGCATATATCTCACATGGCCATCATTTTGATTTGAGAGTATAGAAGAGAGAACAGAGCATGTATTTCCAATTAGATTTTAGGTGCCTGCATATCCCAGGTGTATTTTGACCACAGCATTCATGTCTGAAAAGTGTTAACTTAAGCATATTGGCTTTTTTTGCCTCCACAGGAAAAAGAATGCAAGACTAATATTGAAGGGAAATACAACATGAAGATGTCCAAGGCTTCTATGAGGGCAGCTTCTTTCAAAAAAATGGAAGTGTGAAATAGAAGGGGGTAGATATGAGGGAAATAAACAAATAATAAAAGTAGCAGAGGGGAAAACGACAACACAGAAAAAGACAGACTCACTATACCATAGTAATAACATTATAATTACTGGTGATGAGGCAAGCAGGCTACAAGTGGGGAACATCTCCATCTGTATTCTCCGTTGGACTAAAATTCTTTGATTCAATGGAAGACTGTTTTCTGGTACTCTTTTCGGCTTCACTAATTCTTGTCACTTAAAGATCAATGTTTTGGATTTCTGTATCAAAGCAACAATTTGGTTTTTTACTTTCTAAAACTTAAGTATCTTAAGTATCTTCCACAGAGGAAAATGAATGTCATGGGGGTCTGTATTTTTTTCTTGAAGTGCAGTAAGAAATAGCAAAATAAAGAGTATGCTGCTTCTGTTTTAAATATTAGAGATTTATTAGGTCTTGTGCATCAGCACTGCTCTTCAAACTCTTGAGCCTATTAAAATAACACTTGATTGCAGAGCCTGCAGAAATACTGAACATGTTAAAAACCTGTACATTCTGGGATTATACAAGCCCATGCAAATCTCAGCCCACAAGTGAACTGTGACACCTGACTGAACTGAAAGCATACTAAATGCCCACTTGACCCCTGAAGCTCCCTTCTCTAGGGTTGCATGTTGTAAGCTGTAAATAGGACATTTGACCATTGAAGGCTAATGTATGGCTTGTTTCTTTCTGCATACCGAAGTCATAAGACACTACATATGACAGATGCAGAGCTATGGATAATCACTCTTTCTTTGAGGGGCAAGCTTAAAAGACTGATGTGACACTGTGGTGTAGAATTTTAACACACAAGATATAAGAAAATTGGAATTACAGCTCTAGAGCTACCCTATCCCTTAACACATTTAGGTTTTGCATGCAAATATATAACGAAGCAGAATTAGTTATGGTTCCCATGGGAACCATAACTGATTTTCCTGACCTGTGCAGCAAAATTCTCAACATCAAAAGATTAAAAATACTGCATTTGTAAGACTTTTTTCCTCTCTCCAAAGCACCCCTCCCCAGGCTGGCTAACCTCCTCTTCAAATTCGGGATAAGTGGACAATCAATTACTAACAGAAAGTTTAGACATTCACCTTGGTGAAATATTTTAAACTAGTACAACACAGAGGAAGCATTCCATTGCACTTCTAAGCCAGGAGTTAATACAAGTTTTGGATATATTTTGAGCTGAGTAATCATTTCTCTAAATTTAAGAACAGGCCTTTTGAGTGCATTATAAACCAGCTGTTCTGYTATTGAAGTTTTGAATTGTGCACATATATTTTTTACTTGCTTCCCTATCTCAACCTCAGATACATCTCACATTATACTTCTACAGGTCTGTCTTTTGTGAAACTATGTATCATTATTAGTAGAACTGTAGCCAGCAACCAACTGCCCTTAGGAGTCCATATTTTAATGTCAAGCAAAGCTTTAGAGGACTTGAGATCCATGAATGCATCATTAAAATGGTCCAGGAGGGGTTGACATCTGATAATCTCTGCTCCTATGAAATTCAAAGAAACTGTTATTTGTTAAAAAGCATTTCAAAAGGCATCTTATTTATGCCACATCATTTCTCAATAATGTTACTTTTCATCTGTAAAGACTGCTTTTTGTCAGGCAAATAGTTTTCTCCAAATACACTGGGAGAAATTAAATGAGTACATGATTTGGACTTTATTTTTTACATGTATGATGAATTACATGGTATGCTGAAAGGAGGCTAGAAAAATCCTCAGTATTTTCTATTGTAGAACAGATGAAATAGTGCAGAGTCCTTTCATACTTTTTTCCCAACAAGTTTCTCTTTAGAAATGGCAGATTTATTAAAACCAAAGACAATGTCCTTTCTAGTAGCCTTACTTTCTGGATCTGAAATTTTGGTCAGAATAATGCTGGGGAGGGGAGATGTGGATGTATCTTTTAAATGGAGATGCCAAGTTATAAGTTTGAAGAAAAATATGTTGATTAAATCCTTACATACTTTAGGTGTGCATGAACTTACCAATGTAGTTTTATTGGAGGCCATTTTTATTGCAGACTTGCAGAGCTTTTACTAGAAAAATGCATGACAATTAAAAGGAAGTTTGCATTACTCAAAGAAAGGCATCCCAAGACAAGCATGGTCCTTGTTCCAACCCCCATGTATTCACTGCATACAACATTTCTTACACGGATTAAATCCAGAACAAAAAGTAGGTTACTACTTTGTCCGGCATAACCCAGAATGCACCATTAGGCTAGCCAGGATAAATGATACTGACAAGGTGGTATATAGGGTTGAAAAAAGATTTTTCCCAAGGCCTTCAAAAGCATAGACATGTTTCTAGGGAAAAGGGGGAGGACCATCAGGGATGCTTATTTCCTTAAACCAAATAGAACAAGAGTTCAGATTCTAGCAATTGAAGATATACCTAAGTTATATTAACTGATGGGGAACAGATATATATTTGTGGTGCAATKAATCACTCATTATTCTTACACGATAGCAAATTTTTATAAACAGCAAATATTTATCTTAGTGCAACTATAACGTTGCCTTCTGATTCTCAAGTTGACAAGAGTTAAGGTCCTAGAACAATATTAACTCAGCTAAGATGCACATATTACATATTAAACCTATGCAAATTACGTTGAACACAATCCATCCCCTTTTCCATGTAATTTCTCATACCGACCAGCTCCATAGGCATGTATTGTCACCGCCCCGCAGCGAGCTATAGAAATGCTAGAATTCCCCATACGCCTGGGTAAAGCAGAGAAGACCTTTAAGGCCAGAAAGCCTCCCGGACTCAGCGATCCCGCCCAATCCTCCCCTGACACGGGAGGTGGATTTTGGCAGTCCCATAGGCGGTGGGGTAGGCGAGGTGGGAGAAGGGCCGGGGCCAGGGCSCCAGTGCCGAAGGTCCTGCCTTGTGTCTCCCGGAGAGGTAGCAGAAAGGGGTAAAAAAAAAAATCCCCAAAACCCAACAACAACACCCCCACCACAGAACAGAGGCAGCCCTGCGGAGGCCTGCTGGGGGCGGCTGTGCCTCGGGCCTGCGGCGGGCGCACATGAGGCCGGCAGGGCCGCCCCGGGCGAGGTAACGGGGACGCAGGCCCCGGGCCGCTTCCGCCGCCGCTGACAGGGCCCCTTTCACGCCGTCTTCCCCCCGCCCCTTCACGTTTCCCCCGGGCCGGGCACACGCAGGGACGGCCGGCGGGCCGGCTTTGTCTGCCGCGCGGGTGCCGCTGCCCCCGCCCCCGGCGCTGCTCTCCTTCCCCGGGGCGACAGCGCCCGCGGGTCCGGGGGCCGGCCTCCCTCCCTCCCTCCCCGAGCGGGTGCCGAAGCCCCGATTCCCCGACAGCTCCGCTCCGCCCGCAACCCCCCACCGCCAAGGAAGCGGGGGTGGGGAAGAAGCGGCGGTGGGGGGAGGCGGGCGGGTTGCGCTCCGCATCTCCCCGCGGCGGCCCGCAGCGAGCTGCAGAGGAAAGGGGAGTCAGGGAAAGGGACTCGAGGGTGAGTGGGGTGAAAGGAGGCGGCTGCAGAGAGAGAAAGGAGGGAGAGAGAGAGAGAGAAGGATACAGACTTCAATGGTGCCCAGCCGCTTGGGTCTCCTGTCTCCTCCTGGCTCCCGCCCTACGCGCACTGAGCGGCGGCGGCAGCAGCAACAGGGACATCCGCGGGGGGCTGAGGCGGGGGGTGGGGGCAGGGAGGGAGAGAGAGGGAGGGCGGGAGGCGGAGGGCGGGGAGCGGCGCGGCTGTGGCTGGCGGGGCTGGGCTGGGCTGGGCGAGCACTGCGCGCCGGCGGCTGTGACGGGGCAGAGCGCACGACGCCGCCGCCGCCTACGCGCGAGCCGCTACAACCTCCGACCGTCGTCGCCGCCGGCACAGGAGGGGGCCAAGACGTCTCTCCAACGCGGGGCGAGCGCAGGACCGCGCCAGGCGTCCAAAAGAAGGAAGATGCCTCGCGGCGACCGGGAAAGCGACTGGGTAAGCCTGGGGGAGCGGACGGGGTTGGCGGACCCCGGGAGCCACGGCCGCCATCATGGCCGCCGCTGCGAATGCGCGCCGGGCCGATGCTGCCCGCCGCCGCGGAGCGAGGCCCTCGRTAGGTGCGGCCGGGCGGGCCCCGGGCGGGCGAGGAGCGCTGGAGTGGGTTTGAAGCTCATTTGTAGGGGTCCCCCTTGGAGCGCGGCCATTTCCCGCGTTGCGGCGGGGAGGCCTGGGCGTGAGCAAGGGGAGGGGGGAGGGAAGCGGGCTCGGAAAGTAGCGGGGCTCTGAGGCCCGAGAACTCATTCATAAGTGGGAAAAGAGATTCGGGGAGTCGCCTGGGGAGGCTTCGCTGCGGGCGGGAGATCCGCGGGTGGATCCGCGGTGAAGCTGRAAGGGAGGGGGAGCAGAGGGGGCGGGAAGAAAGGAGCGGCTCCAGCGCCATTTCTTTGGCGCGCGGGGCGGCAGCACTCACCCTTTGTCGCGGTGCGTGTAGGGCCGCCGGAGAGGGAAAAAGGGAGGGGATGAAGGAGGGGAGGAGAACAGAGCGGCGGAGCGGGCGGCACGCCCGATGCCGACGGTGCGGGGTAGAGCGGAGCGGGCTGCGGTGAAGTCCGCCTCCCTCCGCCGGGGCCCCGCGATGTGTCGCACTTGTGCCAAAATCTGTGTAGCTCTCACTTCCTCCTGCCTGGGCGGAGGGGGAAGGGGGGCCAGGGAGAGGTTTTAGGGGGCGATGCGCGGCCRCCCCCGACTAATATTAACATCGAGGTGTGAGCCTTCGGGGCCTTTTGTCAATTTCCGGAAAAAAACCCAAAAACAAGTGACATGGTGCCAGCAGCGTTCGAGGCCGCTTCGGCTGCGCTCGGGCACGTCTCGCGAGCCTGTCGGTTGTCGGAAACTGCCGAGCTGGCTGAAGTAGTCGATGACTCGCTGCGTCTTTCTGTCCGGAAATTGCCGAGCTGGCGCCGAGCGCCATTTTCGCCTGCTGCGGCAGATTCCGGAAATTACCGAAGCGAGTCGAATGGGCTTCCATTCCTGGTTCGGCTTTTTCCGGCGGCTGTCGAAGCKGATAAGCTCGACGACGACAGCTCCTTCGGCTCATTTCGGGGACGGCCATTACTAACGGAGTCGATGACTTTTCATTACACGATAAAAACACGTAGGGGCGTTATTCAGAACTGCAGCCCCTTTGGAGATATTTAAGCTCCAGATCCTGGCTTGCTTTTTTTTTTCGTTTTTTTTTTTCTTTTTTTTTTAATTAATTAAACCTCGGAAGCGAGCCCGAGCTGGAGTAGGAGGGCGCTAACACTACGCGGAGCTGAATTTCAAATTACGTAACAGCTCAGGCAGCCATTACCGACCGGTTGTACGATACTTTCGAGCAGGAATACATAAACCATGAAGAACATGGTACGTGGAATGGGAGGATTTAGAGCTTGCTTTTAMGGAGGGAGACGCCTTTGCTTGTGCAGACAGTGAATTTTTTCGGGGCTGAGCATTACGAGCAAGCTTGAGTCGCCTGCTCAAGTTCGGGCGCTGCTGCCGGGTCGCAACGCGGGGCGGATACTGGATGTCTTTGCGCAGAGGAAGGTTCTGGAAGCGGCGACTGGGGTTGGCGCGCAGCCGGGGGAGGCGGCGGAAGCTGCGGTAACCGCGCATGGCGGACAGCGCGTTCTTGAGCCCGTGGCCATGGCTATTAGCTGCGCTGCTGCTGAGGTTTCGCAGAAGGAGAGGGAGTCGGAGCTCCGCGGGCTGGGGGCCGTCTTGGCCCCGCAAAGCGCGGAGCGGCTGAGGCGGCGCTGTGGGTAATGGCGGTGGCGAGGGGGAGGGGTAAAATGGCGGCCTGGCCGAGACTCGCGGCTGCGAGGGGCAGTGGGGATCCCTCCGGCAGAGCGGGCAAGGCGGGGGCCAGCTGTAGTCGTCTGGTATGCGCGGGGGTGAGGAGGAGCGCGGAGAGGTCTTAGTACCGCGTGTGTAAGTGCACGCTTGAAGCAATTAGCAGCGCTCTCCCTGGAGGYGGCGGCTGCTGCCGGGCGCCATTTTCCCCGCCCGGCTCGGGGCCGCGGTGTTCCCGCCGCCGCCACATGGCGGAGCCGGCGCGGCCGCTGCGTCCGGGCCGCACAGGCGGCGAGCGAGCAGCCACTGAGGGATTGCTGAGCCCTGGAGTTCAGGGATCCTCCTCACTAGTCTCCTTAAACGTTTTTGTTACCCGAATTTTTAATTCCATAGTCCGCGTGGATTATGTGTTCGCGCGTTACTGCTATATCAAACACCTTTTCTTGCTCTGGTGATTAATATTTCAGTAGCGGTTATGCATTTTTTTAGTGCTTTCAAGTTGCTTTAAGCCTGTGAAGGAAAGGTTAAAATATACACGGATGAAGATCCTACAGRGGTAAAATTTTGCACTGGCGCTTGATTCCTGCCACAGGATGTACTGTGGAAATCTTGAAAGAGGTGTTAYCTCCAGCTTTTATATTGTTGCCTTTACTAAGTATGAGGTGTCTGTGTCTTTACCAAAAGAGTATTTTCCTCAGGATTCTAAGAGGTACTGGCATGATGATAGTTATTGTTGTACATTTTATCCTTTCTGCACAAACTTTAGATGGGCAGAACTCTCTGGTAGGAGGTTAGTGTTACGCCATCCAGAGCTTCTCGAAACTGGTTCATTTAAGACAAATAGTTTCTCTGCATCTAGAGATTGTCTGCATGTTAGTGGAGCAGCGTGTGTGTGCTGTTTTCGCACAATGGTTTTTATTAAGAGCTGGTGATGAATTTCGTTATTGCTGTTTTCTGACCTGTGGTGCCTAGATGTTCTAGGTAGATCGTGACCCTAAGTACATCTGTAAAATGCATTATTATTTTGTTCAATGTCTGTTAATTATATGTAGTATATTTTTATAGTTGTTCCATTCTTTCCTYGAGTTCCATTTACAGATTTATAGCTGTTTTCAGGAGTAAACATAAAGCTGAAAATATCCTACCTGCCTACTAAACTTTCTTAATTCTCATATTTTTATAATAATGTCCTTTATTAAATGTATGGTAATTGGCTATATAGGAAAAAGGTTTTTTTGTAGATCTATGAAACTGTAAGCAAGTAGTCCCTAATTCTCAAGCAGCAGAACGGAAGGGAGGATTTTTATTTTTGCAGTACTGCTGCTTAAATTTTTTTCTCCCTCCTACTCAAAATTAATAAATGACGTATTGATGAATATGGTTTTTTTTAATACTGGCATACTGTGTAGTGTTCTTTTGTTCCTTTTATGYGAAGAGTTGAAAATAAATTAGTTAAAACATGTGTCTGCTGCTTTTGAACAYGTGGCTTATTTTGCCTGTCCTTTTGTGTAAGGAGGAGACAGTACTAGCTTTCTTTTTATTCTTAAAGGAAAAAAGCTAGATCCAACAGCAGATTCCAAATATTTTTCAAGAGAAATTGAGCTCATCAATCTTAAATAGAKGATGTATTTGGAAGAAGGAGGGGAGAAAGTTGACTTCTTTGTCAGACTGCAGTACATGAGACTGGTAGTACGGAGGTGTATTTTGAAGAAAAAACCTTGGGTTGTCACTGCCTACAGTAATTGTGTTCTGTAATCTGCATCTTGATCCAGGCCTGCCTTGGACAACTTCAGAAAATATGTTGGTCTGCATGCAGACTGGCTTTAAATACTTCTAAAAGCATATGTGCACTGAAGTATTTTGCTTGTTTTCTTAGGCTCAGTGTTTTTCTAGTTTCMTGTTTAAATTTATCTTAATCCCCATTGCACAGTTCATCATGTTGTGTATGCCAATTACACCTCCTGCTGTGATATTTGAGTTGTTTTTAAAAAATAACCAGCACACTGAGGGAAACACACAACCAACCCCCCAAGCAGATTTTCTTGATTTTTAAAGTTAGTTAACAGTAAAAAGCTGAAGTGATTTGGTTTGAGTTCTCTTGTCCCTAGAAGRACAGTTCTCTTCAAAACAACATTCTAAAATAATGAATTTGTGGAAGGGAGCAACTTCTTAGTGCATTTTTTAAGTGTTTGGCATGAAATTCTCATAAGTATGAGCTAGTGATACTTTTGTATGTAGAACCCGGCAATTAAAAGGCCTGGTTTGTATAAGAAGTTACTGTAAAAGTGCTTTGAACTGGTAGAAGTCAGAAGGTTCTCCTTTCTGCTTTAGTTTACCAGTATATACARAAAAGTGAATTCAATAGCTTATTACTGGTCCTGTTTTTTGTTGGGTTTGTTTGGGTTTTTTTGTGATGCTCTTGCCATTGCGTAAAAGATCTCTGCTTAACAAGTGCAGTGTTAGTTTCTTTGCAGGAAAATCAAGTCTTACTGAAAGCGTTAGTGGATATGAATAYGTATTATTCGCAATTCTACTTTAAAAGGAATTATATTATTGGTGCTCTTGTTGAGGGTGTATAGGTTTGTTGGTAATTCCAGTGGTGTGGGATTCCAGATTAATTTTACAGATGCTTTTCATTTGTTTTAGTAATTATGGAGAAAATATGAATTGTTAACCTATTATAGAACATACTTAGATGTATTTAATCGATTTTTACTTACAATGCGTTGGATAAATAGTATGGTAGTATTACTGTAGAACAGTTTTAACCAGAATGGTTTTTATAATTGAATGTTACCCAGGATGGAATCAGATAGTATAAATTAATTCCTATTTTCTGTAATAAAAACAAATCCCAAAGTTCCCATTTTCTTTAAAAAGCATCTCATATGGGTCTTACAGAGCAATATTTTGAAAGTCTTCAAGTGTGATCCTTTGTTTTTGATATCTAGAGGGAGACACAGGAATAAGGACTAAAAAAAAATTGTATTCTAAAAGTGGACCTGTGGAATTGCATAAATTGCTYAATTTCTTCAATAAGGGTAGAACCTTTAGAAGAGTCAGGTCTCATTTTGAAAATAAGTCTTACTGAAAGTCTTTGACACCTGTGAAAATCTTGGTTAGTGTTTGTTTTGCTAATGCAGAAGAGGTGTTTCAAATTATATTAACGGAATGGTTTTTGGTTTTTTTTTCCCATGGCAGAGGGAAAAGGAGCAGTTCCGCAAACTGTTTATTGGCGGCTTAAGCTTTGAAACCACAGAAGAAAGCTTGAGGAGTTACTATGAGCAATGGGGAAAGCTTACAGACTGTGTGGTAAGTTTAGCATACCAATACATAGCAATGGCATGGAATGTGTAGGAATTTTAAATGTTTGTTTTCTGGATTGCTTAGAGAAGATGGAATATTAGCTTTTAATGGTACAGTTATTCTCCCAGATTATCTAACTACTGATTGCAACAGTTCAACTTTGGATCTGAAAGTTGTCTGAAGTGCATTAGAAAGTGGTTACAGAGAGCACTATTACATCTGTGTGGTTGGTAACATTTGGCAAAAAACTGGTGTCTTGGTAAGCAACCTCAGTAAAGCTGCAAAAGGATGTCTGTCTCTGGGATGTTTTCATAGAGTTGTTAACGTTGGAAGAAACCATTTACTATTTAACCATGCACTGACAAGTTCCACTGAACCATGTCTGTAAGCACCTGCGTTTTTGTGTCTTCTAAATACTGACAGGGATGATGACTGGTAGAAGTTCTCTGCTGAATTGTCTTGGGAGTAGTAAATAATAATGCAGGTTTAAAGTCGGTGGTCTTCATGAAGCTTAAAAGAAACTATGTGAATGATTTTTATTTTTTTTTCCAAAAATGAATGCGAATATAAATGCACCTCACTGATCTAGCMGCATTTCTGAGTTAACTGAGTCTTGGAGGACAGCAGTGGTTTGAATTTCTTTGATCTCAAGCAGTGTCACTCCTACTAAATCAACAGTCTGCTACTTTGTGTTTTGGAATCAAACCAAGGAAAAAGTAAATTAAGCTTACACACTTAATACTGTTACCAAAAAGTTTAACATGAGACGGATATAAATAGTTTAAATGTCTTTATTGATTCCAGGTAATGAGGGATCCTGCAAGCAAGAGATCAAGGGGGTTTGGCTTTGTAACATTCTCTTCCATGGCTGAAGTTGATGCAGCTATGGCTGCAAGACCTCACACGATTGATGGAAGAGTGGTTGAGCCTAAGAGAGCTGTGGCTAGAGAGGTAAGTATGGCTTTGAAAGCAGATGCTTCTCATGCCTTGAAAAATGCCTGTTTTGGTCAGACAGGCTTTGTTCTTGTGTGAAATTGCCTGGGTTTAAATTACCTGATTCAAAGTCTATAGTTGGGGCATTATTTCCCACACTTTTAGTCTCTTATATAAATGTCTACTATTACAGGGAATTATTATGTTATTCTGGTTATGGAATCATGTCGGCAGGGGACACATCTGGGGTCTGAAACRTGTTGTAGCAAACATGTTCTGTTGAATATTTGTAATTACGAAAATTCCAAAGTAACTTTTCTGGAATAGTTCCTGTTACAAGCCTCAAATTAATAAACTCCTGTCAGTCTTYCTGATTATTCCAAGATCTTTCTGGGGTATTTCTAAAAGGTACATAAAACCAGAGCCAGGTTACTGTGGCACAGAGGTGCTTGAGGAGGAAGGGTGGACTATAAGGTAAGTTCCATTCACCACATGCAAGCTCTGGAAGAGTTTACCAGATTAAGGTTGGACTGATGAACTGGATTTGAATGAGCTGTCCCAAAGTTACGGGGAAATGGAAATTGTAATCACTGGTACTCCTGTTAGCTCTCCCAATTTTCTTTCCATTCTCTGCAGAATGCAGGATTGGTTAGCCTTTGGAAAAAGGTTATGGCAACAGCATGTGTGTATGCTGTTTAATGGGATTAAAATACATAGTTGTGAATTTGCTGAGGTGGAAGGGCCTTGATACWAGTGGAATGTGGGTTCACTGCTGTCGGGATATTGGGCGGAATAAGCTGATGCATCTTTGTTTTAAAATTTACAAAAGTCATGCTCTAACTTATTTAATACTTGCAGTTCTTTCAGACAGTTTATCTGTATCATTTTTCAGTGCTTTTAAAGCTTTGACATAAAAGGGGGAGGAAAAACCTCCAAGTAATATGCTGTGTTACATTCCTCTTAGAAGGCCCTCTAAATGAGCTTGCAAGGTCATGCCTCACAAAAGGATTGTACTTAAAAATCGTAGCTTATCTGAGTTCTACTCCTGAAATCCAGGTGAAATAGTGCTTTGTGAAATTGGGTTTTTTGTGCTAATTTAGAATGTTCTTTTAACAGGAATCTGGAAAACCTGGTGCTCATGTTACTGTGAAAAAATTATTTGTTGGTGGTATTAAAGAGGACACTGAAGAGCACCACCTTCGTGACTACTTTGAGGAGTATGGAAAAATTGACACTATTGAAATCATTACTGACAGACAGTCTGGTAAAAAGAGAGGGTTTGGATTTGTTACATTTGATGACCATGATCCTGTGGATAAAATTGTATGTAAGTAATTTCACTCCTTCTTTGGATAGTATTAATTCTTACAGCCTCAGTGTAAAGCTAAACTTAGAGATAATGGGATTAGTTACGTGCCTGTATTATTTGCTACATCACCGGTTGCTGGATTGTGTGGGATACATGTATTTCAAATAAGTGTTGTCATCCTTGTTAAAAAATTGTATGGTATTTTGTGTTCTTTTATATGATTCAGAATGTGTTTGTATTAGAAGTCTGATATTCTGACTTGTTGCCAGTTGAATGCTGATAGCCTTTTATTTGTTATGGTTACAGTGCAGAAGTACCACACCATCAATGGACATAACGCAGAAGTAAGGAAAGCTCTCTCTAGACAGGAAATGCAGGAGGTTCAAAATTCTAGGAGTGGGAGAGGAGGTATGTACAAGTAATGGTTAATAGTTTGTGGTTGATTTTTATGTTCACTTTCCACAATCTCACTATTTACAAATGTTAAACTGATACAGGAAACTTCGGTTTTGGTGATGCTCGTGGAGGTGGTGGCAACTTTGGTCCAGGACCTGGCAGCAATTTCAGAGGGGGAGCTGGTAAGACAGGCATGTTTGTAGCATTTACATTTCTTACCTTATTAATGCTGTCTTTCTGGTTCTGGATAACTTTGTATGCTGTGGTGCTGTTTGACTTAARTGCACTTGTAGCAGTTGAGAGAATTTTTAGGAAAAGTAACTTGAAAGTGAACTTGTGTTTTGGTTTTTCTGTTTTGCTTTGGTTGTGGTTTTTTGGTTGGGGTTGGGTTTTTTTTTAATGTTTATTGAAAGGCAAAAGTAATCTAAACATAATTATTTGCTAAAAAGAGATTTCTCTGGTTCTATGCAGCGCTTGCCTGGCATTTTAAAACTGGGTACCGTACAAACCCAAGAAAAGRAAAAAATGTAGAGCGATGACTGGATGTTTAGCTTTATTTTTCTGAAGTTAATTGTACATGTTCTTAATTGATAATTTCTGAAATTTAGTTCTTAAGGTCATAAGAGCTTGAGAATTTGACTAGTTTGTACAGGTAAATTGAARTCCTTTGGGGTTTTTTCTCCCAATAGATGGATATGGAAGCGGCCGTGGATTTGGTGATGGATATAATGGATATGGCGGAGGACCTGGAGGTTAGTTTGCTGTTGTGGTGGTGATGTATTTTTCTTTCATTAAGAAACACTTCCATATTTATATTCACATGTATAAAATTTATCTGAATTACCTGAGGCGTTTTGTTGGCTTTAAGAAGTGTACATGGTTGTTGGCTTATGTCAAATTTCCRTATGGCAGATTGTATGGTTATTTTTTGGACACGCATTCTTATCTTTAGGATAAGAGTGGGTCCTAAAGTTCCTGGAAAATGAAGATTTTAATTAAACCTTTCAGTTGAGGTCTTTAGGCAGTCTGACTGTTGGGGTTTGGTCATAGTTCAGTTAGGGTGGGAGTTAGTACATGCTTTAAAAAATACTGTCCATAGAAATTTCTTTACAAAACTACCTTTTTTGTTCTCTTTGTTCTTCTAAACAGAAAAATATTCTTTGTTTATAATTTGAGTGCATTTTATATTGAAAAGCTCATTTAAAAAGGATTATGTTCTCACAGGTGGCAACTTTGGTGGCAGTCCTGGTTATGGAGGAGGAAGAGGAGGCTATGGTGGAGGAGGACCTGGTTATGGCAACCAGGGTGGGGGCTATGGAGGTGGTTATGACAACTATGGAGGAGGTAACATTTAGGCTTAAATTGTTCAAGCATTTCAGTTACAAATTACTGCAAGTCATTTGACGTTGGGGGGATGGTTGTTTGGAAATGTTGTGTAAGGAAGTTGTTTTTCAAGTAGTATGAAATAGAACGAAAACATTGTTTGGTGCATGCACTGCTGGAATACATGTGTGATTTTGTACTTTATTTAGAATTTTTATAATGGTATGTCTTTGAGTGTTGCATCCATTTTAGCTCATGTAGGTATTTCTCCACTTTTGTGTTGATAATACAGGCAATTATGGAAGTGGAAACTATAATGATTTTGGCAACTACAACCAACAACCTTCAAATTATGGTCCGATGAAGAGTGGAAATTTTGGTGGCAGCAGGAACATGGGGGGACCATATGGTGGAGGTATTGTATTTGTCTTGTATGTTTCCTTGTAGTTGGAGTGGGTGGAYTTCTAGGACTTTGGGGGAAATAAAAGACATGGGGTGGTAACTGTTTTGGACTAAAAAATGGTGGACTGAGATTAGGTATTAGGAAAAAACTTGCTGTGAGGGTGATGAGGTGCTGGAACAGGTTGCTTAGAGGTGGTGTTGTGTGCCCCATTGCTGGCAGTACTCAAGGCAAGGTTAGATGGGGCTTTGAGCATCCTGGTCTCGTGACAGATAACCCTGCCCTTGGCAGAGGGGTTGGAACAAGGTGACCTTAAAAAGTCCCTTCCAGCCCGGGTTATTCTATGTGATTTGAAGGTGGATATGTAGGAATTGGATAACTTCTGCAGTAGATGGACTGCAGTGCCTGTGTTCTTTCTGCAAGTTTGCTTCAGTGTCTTGAGATTGTAACGCTTGTCTCAGGGAAATTTATTTTTATTATTTTGAAGCAGATAAAACATACTAACTTTTTCCACAGTGTTAGGCAATTTTGAGTTTAAAGATACTATTTCATGTTCTTTGCTGTCAGCTCACACTATTTGTGGAGAGTCTCGTTACTTAATTTGTAGCATGTTTGCTGTGATTTTTATCCTCCTCTTTTGTCTTTTTTTCTGAGGCATCCTACTTTTTGTTGTCTAAAAGTTTCTTAATATGGAGTATCAGGCTTGTGAAATGGAAACTGAAACATGAAGCCCTTTCTTACAAGGTTTAGCCTGCAAGCAAATTCAGCCCTCAGTCTCAGGACAGCACAGTGCATCAAATTACATGTGGCACTGTTGAATCTTCTAAGATTTCAGCATGTAGTTGCTTCCTGTGGCAGTCTTGGGAGATTCTTTAGAGGAAGACAGTGAAATGTTAGAAGTCTGTATTGCAAATGCTGTCRCTGGAAGTAAAGTTTAGATGTTACTCTTCATTTAGTCAAGCTTTGATTGATTGCTTCTGTGAAAAACTTTCCTAGATTTAAAAATGTACTGATGGGACCATTCTGTTTCTTGTTCTGCAACTGCAGGAAACTATGGTCCCGGGGGCAGTGGAGGAAGTGGTGGATATGGAGGGAGGAGCCGTTACTGAGTTTCTTCAAGCATGCCATGGGTAAGTATGTTTTTAAATGTTAAAATTGCAGTGATTCTTGAGAGTAGCTGCAGGAGTTAAAAGCTTTTTAGGATATTATCTTTCCTTTAAAAAATGGTTAGATGAATAATTTCATAACCTATTTTTTTACTCTTTACTTCTGTTGAAACAGGCTTCACTGTATAAATAGGAGAGGATGAGAGCCCAGAGGTAACAGAACAGCTTCAGGTTATCGAAATAACAATGTTAAGGAAACACTTATCTCAGTCATGCATAAATATGCAGTGATATGGCAGAAGACACCAGAGCAGATGCAGAGAGCCATTTTGTGAATGGATTTGGATTATTTAATAACATTACCTTACTGTGGAGGAAGGATTGTAAAAATGCCTTTGAGACAGTTTCTTAGCTTTTTAATTGTTGTTTCTTTCTAGTGGTCTTTGTAAGTGTAGAAGCATTCCTTTGATAATGTTAAATTTGTAAGTTTCAGGTGACATGTGAAACCTTTTTTAAGATTTTTCTCAAAGTTTTGAAAAGCTTTTAGCCAGGATCATGGTGTAATAAGACATAACGTTTTCCTTTTAAAAATTTAAGTGCGTGTGTAGAGTTAAGAAGCTGTTGTACATTTATGATTTTAATAAAATAATTCTAAAGGAAATATTGTGTAATTTTAGATTTTTTTTTTAATACTGTAAAATAAGGCAAGGAGTGGGTAGTATAAGGTCCCACAAATAATACAAAGCTATTGTTGTACGTGTAAAATTTAATGCTGGTGAGAAAAAGTATGTTGTCTGTAAATTACCAGGTTTAAAATATCTAGGTAACTTAAGGGGTATCTCTGCAAGGAGAAACACCTTTTTAGATTTTTTAGATGCTGCTTCTTCAATGGCAAGGAAAGGAAAAAACCCCAGCAAGGTACTCTTCCAGGGATGCAGGTCTAGTACAAGAGAACTCTTGAAAACGTCACTAAAAGTTCAGCCAGTCTTAAAAAGCTGTGCTGTATCTCTGCAAAGCTTTAACTACGGTAGATTGTTTATAAGGATGGCAACGAAGGCTGAGGGTGTAGAGCAAAATAGTTCTAAGCTTCAGTTAAACTTCTTTAGGTAAGATCTTGTTTACTTTTCCTTTCTTAATGTTTCAAACCCAAGAAATTAATAATGTGTGACAGTATTCTTTCAGTATAGTAATTATCTTTATGTAGTTTAACATATAGCAATTAATTGAGTTAACAATTACAAATTGAAAAGAAATTTGTGAATCCTGTTTTCTTGTATTATTAGATTTTTTTACAAAAATAATTGTTAATTTCAGCTACTTAACATATTTTTTTCCTACTGGAATCTAGCTATGATATGAACCCTGGACAAGCATAGACTGCTGCCACTGTACACTGCTACAGTTGAACAAATGAGACCTGCAAGTGTCCATTAGTAAAGCTTTGCAAGGGTTCCATCCCTGGTGTTGGTAGTTAAAATGGTAGGTCACAAGTTAATTAAATCATACAACTTTATTTTTGCATCCTGCAACATTTTCTTTTTTCTTGGGAGTCTATGCATTATGGTGGTTGCAAGGTAATGCAATGAAGGTAGTTCTGTGCTGTTGAAAATGAACTATGTTGTTACGTGTCTTGTCTGCTGTAATCTATTCTATATAACACATTTCATCCTGAAGGTTCCCAAGTAACTGTAGAGTGTTTACGTGTAAGGAAAAATTTCACCACAGAATACATCTGCCTCTGTGAAGGAATGTGTCGTCCATTCTTTTAACAACTGCATAAGCAGTTCTTTAGGAGGGCAAGTGAAACCTTCAAATGAAACTGCAGGTGGTATTTCATAAGTGTACAATGTATCTGTGTAAATTGGAATTTGGCTAGAATGTTGAGGTTTCCACCATTTTTTATAGTTCTTGCAGCTAACAAACCTTAGTGCCAAATTTAGTCAGCCTTACTCTCACTGCATTGAATGTTTGCACCTCAAATTGATGGAAATTTATCAAGTATTGAATAAGTTACTCAGAGTAAGGGTGGCATACTCTACTAGATTTGGTTTTTAAATAAAAATCAACAAAACCTGTCAAAAAAAAGGCAACCAAAAATGCCTTATTTTCAAAGTTCATTGCCTCTAAAAGGCTACCCATTGAAGAATGTGGACTCAGCTAACAAAAGTCCTGTTCCTTTTGTGTTAGACACACCAGTGAACTGCTTATACTTTTTTTTTTAAAAATGGCTGAAGTTCCCCTATTGGTAATTTGGTTTAGACATATGTGATAAACATCTTCAGATACACTTTTTTTTTCTTTGGCAGGAAGGTGCCATGCTGCAGGTAACTAATGAAGAAGTGGTCAACCACAGAAACGCTTCAAGAAATAAGAAATTCTGTATCATCAGAAAATAGTTGTTTTTGCTGCCTTCATTAAAAATCTAGAGGTTAAATGAATACTGATAAAACATCACAATTAGTACAGATCCCTGTAATGATGGGTTTTTTAAATTACAGTAATGTCTTGTAAACCTTTCAAATAAAATTCAGATTGGTTAGGAGAAACAAATCACTAATGTTAAAATAGCAAACATTCTGTGAGTAGAAAGTTTAACTACATATATTTATAACTTTCATAGCTTTAAAATAAAGTATTTTTATACCAAAGTAGTTCTAGTGTAATGCTTAATAAAAACTTAGTGTGTATCTAACATTAAATAATGTTTATGTTTAGACCCTTCCATGATTTGAAACATTCCACTTTGAGGTGAATTTAAAAGAGAATCAGTTTTTGACAAGTGTGTTCATGGAACTTGTTTCTCTGACCATGGGCATCTGTTCTCTTTTGGGAGAAACAGGCTGCAAATTTAAAAGTGCTGATGTCTTTGCTGTTGGACACAAGTGCTTAGAAGTAGCGTTATTTGGCTGTGTTTTATATTGCCTCATACTTTCTTGTTAACGAAACTACCACCAAAGCCAGTTTGTCAGATTTCAATAGGACAAGAGCTTTATCCTTTTCACTTTTAAAGTGCTTTTAGCATGAAGACAGACTGACTGGAATGTAGAGTTCCTGCTGTACAAAGCCATAGCTGCATCTGGGGGCCGAAGGAAAATACCAAAACAAAAAATGCCAAACCAAACAAAACCATTAAAACAAACACCAAGTGTGAACTTGGGAAAGCTCAGTTGGGAGTGTATTAAAGGGAAGATATCTTGAGGTTATACTGTTTTAACCGCTTAKCTTCATGCATGGTATATTCAAACTTGAAATTTATGTACTTTGGCAGAATCATCATGTCTTTAACCTTTATAATACTGTTAAAGGATTCACGTACAATTTTTTTCTGTTTCTTAAGTTGAACTTTGAAATACTTTAATAGGTAACCAGTGGGCTGCAACGGAAGCAGAAAATGAAGATGCAGAAATCTGCTTTACTTTCTTCTTTCCAACAGAATGACCAGATCATAAGGAATCTGCCTTCTTTCCTATAACTTAGATGTAGTTGATGGAAGTTTTTTCTTTACAGTTGCCAAGTCCACATTCATACACCATTTTAAAAAACTAACCAAACCACTTCAAAGGGCAGTATTTTTTCTGTTTAAAATACTATTTCAGTAGTGTAGCAACAAGGTTTAAAATTTACTTGCATTGAGTATATTTTCCATAAGGAGGATGTTCTCATTTTGATCTGATGGCAGTGGGGGAAGAGAGCGTATAGGGGAGACAGCACTGTGCAAGAATGGAATTATTTGGTGTTTCAAGTCTTGAAAACCTGGTGTCTTTAAGTTTCCTGATGTCCTGCTTTTGAACTTTAATGACTTTTCTCTTGGTACGGCCTTAAAAGTTAAGGAATGTGACAGTCAACAATGGTTACCAGCAAATATGGTGAGACAAGTCATGGTTTTGAGTCAACCTGATACTGGAGGTTAGCAGCTTCAAATAAAATCAGTATTGTGTGGTCAATTACTGGTCATCCATTTGTAGACAATGGATTCTTAYTTTCTATCAAGTGGGATTTCGTCACTACAGACTTAGTCTTCCAAGTAAGTGTAACATTGCAGTGTTTCCAGGTACTAMCAGCTGAGGATCAGGTTGTCAGTACTAGGTCCAGCTTTACCCCAGTGAACACTTCGTGCAGCAAACTGAGGGAAGAAAGAAAAACAACGTAACTTGTTGCTAACTGGTATGTGAGCCAAAGAACACCCAAAAATTGAGTATGACTTGTATTTATAAAGTGATGGTGAAAAGAGGTCAGTAGTAGGGTTCTGGCCACATAGGCTTTGTGTTATATACAATGAAAGTTCAATTTTTTTCATTTCTATTGTGCTGCAGATGCTAAAAAACATTCAAGAAAATGCGAACAATTGCTGTTAATGCTGTAAAATGAACAGGGCTTGAACTTTGTTATATGTAGGAAAGACTGTTCTTTTAGTTTGATGGTGAATGTACATGATCTCTTTGTGATGAAATCATACGCTTCTGGAGAAGAAAACCCAAGGCCCAGAAATGGATCTGAATTTTCAAACAGTTGTCAGCTGAGTTTGTTTTGGCAGCTTTGCCTCATTGGTAGAGGATAACTTGCTGGGAACATACTAGGGCTGTGCATTCCCTGTAGGTTTAGTGTTCTTTTTTGTTTTTGAAGTAGTATGTGATGGAAGTGAGCACTAYGATAGTAGTGCTGTTGCTTTTCCACCTAAAGGAGATTGCTATTTCTCTTCATGTTTATTCAGCCATACCATTCAGGGTGTTCAGGATAGGAGTGTTACATGGAAGGGTTTGCCTGGGTAATAAACAATTTTGGCTAAAGCACTGTCCGTTTTAACAGTCATATTTTTGCTTTGCAGCTACTGTTGGTTTGTGTTGCACAGAAATTTTGTCAGGAGTTACTCCAGTTAATGGAGCAAGAACTGGTTTGTTCATCAGCAGTAAAATTTTATAATACCTATGTGACTTACCTAACAGAGTGCTATGAACATTAGGTCAGCGGTGTTTGGGCRCCTTGCAGTCACAAACTAGCTTGTGAGACCTCCCATGCTGCTTCCCTCTATGAAAAAAAGGGTGACTAGAACTGTCTCCCAGAAAATTGCTGTTACCAGCACTCTTCCCTCCCCTTTGTTAGGTTCATTTTGGGGCATTGTGGTATGAAAATGGGTGGCTGGTGGACTTCATGGAGTTCTAGTAGCTGTGCAGCAGGTGTCAAGTTGCAGTACTGCATGAGAGATACACACTACAGTACTACAACTTCACGTGGTTACATCTGCCATCTCTATTTGGTTTACTTAATAAACAGTTTCTCACTACACYGTGGTGTTGAGTGTCCTGTTGCCTTATTTATAGGTCTCTGCCATCTCTGTCCTCAAGATTCTTGTTAGATGACTCCCAGAGATGAACTAATGTGTGTGTTTTGAGACAGATGGACAAGTTGATACTCATGAAGTGCTCTGTCCGTTCTTTTCCTCATTGAAGYTTGTTCAGGTTTCCCCATCTAAAACTAGATTGTAAGCTCTTGAGCAGGAACACTTTAAGCTTGTAAAATTTGGCATTGTAAAAAGCCAAATCCATTGAATAAAACTTTAAACRTTAATTTAAAGCTGCACTTAAGTGCAGTACTGCAGTGGTCATTAAAAGTGCGTTTAGTGTTTCAGCAGAATGCTGCACGTTCTGGGAGCGCTTGTTCACAGAATGCCTCTACAGGAGTGTCCAGCTTTAGAGCTCAAAAGCATGCCATGGGGTTGCAGTTGGAGTACTCAGCTTGCCTTGGCTGCTGGTTGATGTTTCTCCAGAACAGGAGTGAATCTTGGAGCAGCCAGCAGGTAATGCTTCATATGAAGTACATGTTGCTGCCATCAGTAATGGGTATACACACAGTGTTTTACTTAATCTGACCTTTCTTGATGTCTTGCAGATAAGCTCTTACTAACAACAAAAATGCAGTTTAGCACTGAAGTGTTACAGACTGCTTCAAAGCTTTGCCATAGGACCACTATTTTAATGATCACTCCCACTTGGGTATTTCTGGTTTTTGTTGCTGTTGTCAACAGCTATGTTTACAATCATCAGCTTAATGGTTTCCTAGTAACATTTAATAAGTGTTTTCAGTCTAACCTCAGAGACTTGTGTTTCAACAGTGTAGTAGTGAGGTAGGATGCAGCTGTAATGTCTTTGTGCCATCTACCTCCAGAGGAGGTTTGATACCACATTGTGTCTTTCCTCGCAATAAAGCTTCTGGTTTGTATACTTGGGATCTTGATTTTGTGAAAATTTTGATCTGTCAATAATAAAGACAAGACAGACTTCAGTCAGGTGTTACCCACATTTTACAGCCTTTTCAGTAACAACTTTGATTTGTCTTGTTCAATTCTGTAGTGTCTRTTTTGGTATAGGGGTTGCAAATATGGTCTAAGGCCAGTACATAAAGTGCATTAAAAGCTTCAGCTGTCYAGCCTAACCACACATTGTTTAAGGACGTGGAACTATAAAGCATAGGTAAGACCAGGCTATGTTTGGGAATTATTTGGTGATAATTTTGTGTGTGTGTGTGTGTCGCCAGGAGCATTAGCTTGTCAGGGTGACCCCGAGGAAAGTTCGAAAGTCTGTTTTCCCAGCCTGGCGCTTAAAGAAGGAGTCAGGGCTCTTCATTTTTTGGTCTCAAGGTTGTTTATTTTATCTTATCTATAAAAAAATTTTCTCCTGCCCTGACGAGGTCAGCTCAGCAAGACARTCCGAGGCACTCTGACCACCCCTGAGGCAGTGTCTTTTTATACTACAAACTACGTATATCATATTTACTTTTAATTTCCAATGCCTGTTACCTATGTTAGACAGTGCACTTCTATTCTAAACCAATCCCCAAGTGCCAACATCATAGCAGAAAATGGAAGCCAAGAAGGAGGAAGAGAAAGGCTGGACRCACTCAGTTCCCTCCATCTTGCCTCCTGAACCCCCATACCAAAAACCCTAAAATCTACTTTTCCACCCTGTGATATCTTCACTAATATTCTRCTTAAACTGTTGTGGCTTGCTGATCTTCATACAAGGTTGRTACTTTGCTCCACAGGCCATAATCAAAACCACAAGCGTTTTGGGTTCTGTGCCAGGGTCTCTGAGACCCCTGGCAGGGGTCTGGRCTGCTCAGGACAGCCAGAGGGATGTCCTGGGTCCTGACTGTCTGGAATTTTTCTTTAAACACAGACTAGTTTCAGAAAGGGAAGACACTTCAAATGAGTGTCTACTCCCATTAAAAACAGGACATCAGTCTGAATTCCACCTATTGTTTTGGCCTGTGGGCAGGTAGCTGATGGTTAAAAAAAATACACATCCAGACATAAAGTTCATTGTATCATCAGTGCTGATGCAGTCTGCCCAAAATCAGTATTTCAGCTCAGTTTTTTGTAGTAGAGTTGCTTGTTGGGTTCTGAGGAACTGAGGGYCTTACATCAACATTGAAAAAATAGAGTTACTGAGCAATAATGATGGTTGAATTAGCTGGGGGCAGTTCATAATCCTTCACACAATCTGCAAATTTACAAGGAATGGAATGGTATTGGGGCTGATGTCTTAAATGGATTACTTGGAGTAAGTTGCTTTCCATTAGTATTGTGTTCTGAAAGGTTTACAGCATGCTTTATTTTTGACATGTACCAAAATGTAACTGTGTAGCTGTTTCCCAACTGGGTATATGCAATACTCCATTAGCAGCTGGCCTTACAAAAATCCACAGAGCTCACCTGCCACTGCTGCTGAAGGAGTGGGCACCAAAAAGTTTAGGCTTTTTTTTTTCCTTCCCTGTGTGAGGCCCTAAAGCAGAAATACTTGGCTTTCTGTATTTCTCAGTTGTGAGCCTAATGTAGCTATGAGAATTTATGCACATGGGCAGTGAAGTAGGTTTAAAGATCTTGTCCTGCAAAGAGTGAGTGGATTTTAAAATGTTTATGTCATTTAATTGATTATGATCATGCTGACTTGAATATGCACTTCTTTTTTCMCCTACAACTGGAAATAAAGTTCACAATTCATCATATGTATCTGATACCTACTGCATGTTTTGGGTGRAGTCTGTGATCTAGCTAGTAGACAAATCCCATGTGAATACTGATTAGGATAGGTATGTCTCACACTGATGCTTAACAAATAGGAGAAATATCATACCCTCAGTAATGAGACTTTCTGCTATGAATTTACACTTRCCAATTTGAGACTGTGGTGAAACCAATAAAGAACACATGCACACATTTATTTAAAGAAATCTTTTAATAGAAAATGCTGAGAAAATTTCAAAGTCTGATTTCATTATTGATAATTTGGTGCACTTGGCACTATCTTAGGGCCCCCTTTTTAGAAATGTCACTTGATAGTCATCAGTTTTCTTACAGGTAAGTGCAAGCAGCCAATGTGACTTCCATGCTAGTGGCAGTTTGTTTCTTCAGCAGGTATAATTTGGCATTTAAGCTTGTATGTGGAGTTCTTACATGACTGGTACAAATGATTTTTTAACTGTACCTGAATGTAAGTTTGGTCCATTGTCATCATGCCATGACCAATGAGAACTTTTAAAATACCAGTTTTATGTATTTTAGTTATAAAATTAACAAGAAGTATTTGTTGTTATCTAGAAATCAATATTAGTAGTTACTTTCATAATAATATACCTCAACATTCTTTCCTTATCATTCATTACAGGCCTTTTAGGCCATCTCTCTTGCCAACCTTTTTCAGGCTGTAAAACAGTAAAGGATAGGCTGTTTTAAGTATGTAAGTGAATAAAACTTCTCCTTTCTAATAGCACAAATAAATGTCAAGCCAAAAAACTTCATTTGGAGCACTATCAGAGTGTAACCTCAAAATTACAAGTATAGATAAATCGTAATTTGGTTCAACTTAATTTAAAGACTAAGTAAAATGTATATTTTAAAAAATTAAATCTGGAACATTAAAAATACCAGTTTAAAAAGTCACAGAGAAACACTCAAGTACTTCTTGAGGAAGGTGTCAAAATGGGAGGAAAAGAGAAGGTACACAAATAAATATCACAGTCACTAAGAAACAGAACAGAAACTCCTTCACCATTGGTCATTTTTGTGGAAGAAAGTGGAGAATGATTTAGTTGCAGAGGATGAAGGTAAGAAAATATTGAATCAGACACTATTTTTCAGCATGTTTGCAAGCTGAGTGTATGAGTTGTAAAATTAAGTAGCAAGTTATCTTTGYTTGGAGTTATGATGCTGAAAGTAATGAGGAAAAATGCAGTAGCCTCCTGGGCTGCTCTCCTCAAAGGAAAACCAGGAAAAGCAGAACTGTTCTGAATAAATGCAAAGCATGCAGTTATCTCTTGAGCCCATGTAAATCCACAGTGAGCTTAGGTTGAAAATGCACTAGAACTATAATTTTTCTTTCAGTGCAGAGAATAAAATAAGGTCATTTTCTGTATAAAGAGTCAAGTATTCAAGACTAAAACATTTTCTTGCATGTGTAACATTGATCCAAAGTTGACTTTTATCCCTCACTGATGTTCTCCCCTCTGCCCCCCCATTACCAGTAACTAAATTCCTAGTTTTAACATAGGTCTATAAAGCTACACTACACTGATGGTCTAGCTCCTTTAATTCTAACTAAAACTAAACAGATTTCCTCATCCAGAAGCCTCAGCTCATGGACCATCTAACAGATCACAGCTGGTTGTGTTTTCTAGACTCTTCAACATAGAGTGTTTCTCCTCAAGTGTAGTTTCTGTTTGAACTGCTGTAACCACTGACCTTTAGTTGTTACACAAGTACTCTTATCATCCTTTCAGGCAAAATAAAGGTGATTTAGGTGATCTCCAGTTATCTTACTTTTGCTTTTGCTCTTTTCTGTTATCTTGTTTCTGTTCAGATTTGGCCAAGTGCTTGGGTATTATGAAAACATTACCATTGCTACTGCAGTGAATGACATACTGGCGTGGGTTAACAGGCCTACCCTGGTCATCCCTCAGTCTACTGAAAATGTCATGGTACAAGTTGTTTAATTTTTGCTTTATCTGGTTGATTAATTTGCTACACTGGGAGTGCTCCTTTTTAAGGCTCTCCTTTTGTGTTTGGAGATTACACACATCTTCTTCCAAGTTAAGAATTGCATTCAGCTTGCGTTTACGACATTTTTGGGCAGCTACTTTGTTTTTTCCTCTTCGTCTGATGTCACGTAGAAGTGATACCTGAGTTTCTGTCAGCTGGCTCTTTGCTAGCACGGTGTTGAAAGAGTCAACGGACATGCTCACAATTTCCTCCACTGAAAATGGTATTCTCAGAGCTTTTGCACGCCACTCATCTCTGCTCCGGTTTGTAGCAGCAGAATTATGGCACCTCTCTGTCACTTCGTTTGATTTCTTCATCCACATCTGTTGATAATGCTCTGGAGTGGATGCTGCTTGACTTGGCAGCTGGCTGTAAGTGTGATTATGAAGAAACTGCTGAAGCATGGCCTCTGTAGAACACTCTGCAACACCAGGATATTCCACATGGCTGTGCTTAATGTTTTCTTGGCAGTGGCCACCAACAGCTCCTAAGCCGTGCGAAGGAGCAGATTTAACACTGCTGTTGTACCCAACAGAACCTTCACAGCAGATTGAATAAGAGGTGGCGCTGTGATTTGAATTCAAAGGTAGTCCTGAATCTGAGCCAGGCTCTTCAAAGATCTGAGAAACTTCTATAGGACTAAAGCCTTCCTCCAAAGCCAAAGACATGAGCTTAATTTCATCAAAATTTTCATCATGGGCTGTTAGATTTCTAAGATCAGCAGCCGAAAACAGCCCTGTCAAATTTGACCCATGAAATTGTGCTTCTGGATTTGTGATATCAGAGCTTGATTGAAGGAAAAACTCTTGCCTTTGTAAGTGTCTTGGTTTTGAATTTAATGGAGTGGGGTAGTCTGTTCTTAGCAGAATGGCATCAGGAGGACTGAAACTGTTCTGAAGTGTCTGGGTCAAGTTTATATTGTGGTGTGAGGATGATGGGTCTTGGCCTCTACTAGAAGTAGCAACTTGTGTATCTTCCAGTAAGTTCACCTAAAAGATGCAGGGGGAAAAAATGAGATCTTTCATAAAATGAATGCTTCTACATCCCTCGCCTACACAGTCACGAACATTTTTTAACATTCCACTACTTTATTGTATTAAAGCCAAATTTTTGTATGTTAAACTCTTCTTCTAGCTATTTGGAATGCTCTTTCTCATCTGTATAAAACATAATCTGTATTGGCACATGGCAAAAGGAAGAAGGAAGAGTGCAGAAGTGACCGAAGGAATGGGAGAAGGACTTGCAAAGGACAGTGAGGGACTGATGAGGGTTGAGAGGGGAAAACGGGACTATTGCCAAGTGTACAAACTGTGGCCTATGTGTTCTGTCTGATCTGATCTAAGAAAAATGTCCTGCTGGGAGGAGTGGTCATGACCCTTCCCTGGCAGTGGTATTGATGATTCAAGGGTGAGCTGGTTCAAGGTGCTACACTGTTAAAAACCAAACTTTTTAAAGAAGATAAACAGCTCATCTGCAGAAGTTAACCAGTAAGGACAGCGGTGGAGAAAAAAGTGAAAGACAGGAACATTACGACTGTGCTATTGCAGTCTCACTACTTATTTCACAGTTTATGAAGCTTTCAGGCCTGTGAGGTGCCACATTTGGTTTAGTTCAATTTAATCAAAGTCTATTGCATCCAAAATTCAGCTGAACTGTTTTACTGATCAGTTTAGAGGTGACATCCCCCCCCACCAAGTCACACCTTTGTGGATGTCTTTACTTTGAATTACTACTCAGGGTTTTTTTACAAAACCAAAGCTGAAATATGATGCCTCAGTCCTGATGTTCAAACAATAAACTGGACTGGTAATGCTGTAGTAGGACTAAGGCCCACATTTTGAGGACCTGAGTTAGAGTTGCTGAGCACAAAGGCAGGGGAGTCACGAACTAGATCGAGACAAAGTACTTGAGAATGTAAATACATCAAGTAGGAAGTGTATAGGATTCCTCCATAGTTGAGTGTCCTTACTGTGTTTCAGGAAAGAACTTTCTGATTGCCATTCAGTGAACATGTAAAAAAACATTCCTTCCCTTTCCACAGGGAAGGAATGATGTACCATAATGACCTGGACACCTTAAGTTCCCTATTATGCTTACTGGGAGCTCAGGCAACAAGAAGGTGGTCTTGCCTTATTTCTCCTAGGGAGTTACCTTGTACCAGACCACCTGCAGTCTGTGGGATAGAGATGCTATTTTCAACTAATCCTTTGAAAAGAATGATTCTTAGTAAGTCAGCTATCAAAAAATTCCACTCACTGTAAAGACTTGATACTTAGCAGAAACAATCAATCCAAATTCAACAGATAGATTGTCACAAGATGGCAGTGCATTAATGATGTTAAATAAAATATGCAATGTGTTATTCTGTATTGTAATAGCTGTATAAAGGCTACAGGCAAATTCCTTTCAAATTTTGAGAACAGAGAAAACTAAACTGATGAACTTCTACATCTCATTAGCGTGCAATCCCTTTCCAGACCTGAACAGAAGAAGAGGCTAATTGATGGGCTAGAAGGTACTATCCAAGCTAGAGATTCCCAAAACCAGATAAGCATGGAGTTATATGGAAAACACTAATGACCCCGGAAGAGGATCCTATAATGGGAAGTGTATACTTCCCATATACTTCAAGATGCCCTTGAAGTATTGCAAAACAGGAATGTAGGGAGTAGCTCTATGGTCAATAGTTGCAGCTATGAGCTGTGGGAGGAGGGGGAGACTTCAGTTAAGATAACAACTGGTTTTTGTGAAGATGGGCACACAGAAAGTAAAATATAGTATCAGAGGGCCACAAGATTTAAAAATACAAAAAACCCCAAAACACTAAATGGGTTTACGGCTAATGATAACAGACCTGATTTCCAGTGAAGATGAKCTGTTGTTCTTGAGAGTAGCAACCTTGTAAGCACTTGACCCAGTATTTATGACAAATGTAATCTTTCACCACAAATACAATAAATAAATGTGTAATAAATGTAATAAATCAGTATTGCTCTAGAGAAACACAGCAAGAGCTGCTGCATAAATACAAACTGGTATTAGGCTTTAGAAAGGCAACTATTAGTTGAACTAATTGTGTTGTCCAGTGGCTCCATCCAACTCTGAACACCAGATCACAGTAAAGACACAGCTCTTACATCAGACAAGTTGCTGGGGAAAATTTTTCAAGTAAAGCCAATGAGAGCTGCCATAAAAGGTGGATAGTAGCATCTTTAGCAGTTTCAGGTAAGTTTTACTACATTGATTTGCCAATAAATTCTCGAGTGGGTAGGGTAGGCTGTGGTGGTTTTATTTGATAAAACAGACTAATTGCTGACTGTATTCAAATCTATTGGAAATACCTTTATTTTCTCATTTACCTCTAGCATGTTTTCCACCTGCGACGACAGAAGCTGTAAATAGCCCTCTAAGGAGAKAATGGAATCTACATAGTTGCCGTTGCTCTGTGACAAAAAGAGAAACATGGTGTAAGGCACAGTTATTTCACCTAAAAGAAGGTAAAAATCAAAGTCTGAGAGGAAACAGAGCACAGTGCAACATTGCTGCTGACCCAACCATCAAGTCTTCATCCTGACAGATGACATGTTGCTAGAACGAGCAGATCGGCTCCATAGCCTGAGCATCCCTACTCTGCCCACAACAGCAGAACTGGGCTGTCCCCTGAAGCTGTACCTCCCCACTAGTGTGGAAAAATCAGGTAGTTTTTCAAAGCCAAGCTCTCAGGGCAGTGGCAAACACAGAGGCTGAAAAGACACCTGGATCAGACATTCTCAGCTCTCACAAGGTCTCAAGAAAATTGAGTGCTCTTTTTATTGCAGCTCTTAGAGAGAACAGGACTGAAGAGTTCAGTGCCCCAAATGTAATTCTACATCTGACCATCAAGCTTCATATAAATTGTGAGAGCAGTATAATTTAGCATCCATGTCTCTAGTGTTTGTAGACAAAAACATCCTTGCCCACAAACACAACACCTTGATAATGGAGAAAATAAACCCAAATTAAAAAATAATTAGTTGCAAGTGTTTTCTGTAAACCTCTGAATATTTCAACTACTCAAAAAATAGTGGGGGATTGAGGGAAGGAGGCAATTTTCAAAAAGGTGTACAAGGGCATCATTCTCAAAGCCCTGTCTGAAGTGAGCATTTCTTTCCTGCCCTGGCAAGGAACACTTCAAATAAAAAGAGGAAATAAATTATTTCTTTCAAAACTTTTCACTACTATTTATCTTAGTGATAAGTTCTGTATCCTCCCTCACTTCCTCTTCAGTTTTCCCTTCTTCCCTTTTTTTTATCACTTGCTTGATTTTTGTCTTTCTCCTCTTGTTCTTGCAGTTCCAGCTGATCCTCTCCTGGAGGTGGGCAGCAGTCATCCAAAGCTCCCTGACATGCTTTCAGGTCAACATCCTGAAGACACAAATAAAACGGTTCTATTACACAGCATGCTCTCAAAATTCATCTGTAAAAGGCACTTTGTTTCCCCAGTGATAGCATTCCAAATAAAATATGCACTGAACAGGTCGTGTGGATGAACTGAGTGTGTACACTTTGGGGGCAGAATAAGAGCAGTGTGAGTTCAGGGGGGCAGCCACCACCTCTTGGTTTGGAGTCCAGGCACTGAACCCATCTGCAGTAGAAATGGACACTGGAAACAAATTCCTCTAAACCAGACAAAGAACCACGATGTAATTTCATGAAAACTTTGGACTGATTATCAGTGTCTTTTGGAGGTCATTTCACAACAACATATCCAAGCCAGACAGATACTCAATGATGGAATCATAAAGCAGCAATTATACATAACCAGTTAGCAAAATCCCTTGCTTACCTGTATTGTAACAGCAACTCTGTTTCCCATCACTTGCATGTAGACATTACCCATTTTCATTTATCCAAGTGATGGAGTTTTTTAATCTACAGTGATGAGATTGTTCAAATTTAGGGGCCTCGGAAGCAATTTTCAAGTTTTATTTTATTTACATTCATATCATCTGACTTCTTCATTGTTTATTATATAGGGCTGGAGTATTGCTACAGAAAGAAGGAATCAGTGCTAATTCCTATTTTTAAAAAGTGTGTATTTATATTTTAAAATATTTTCATATTTCAGCTTTTGCAGGGCAAGTCTGTATTATTAAAATGTGAAACTGAGAGGAATGGCAGCCAGGAAACCAAATGGCCACGCTGCATTAGTTCCAGGTATTCCCAGAAAAATGCTGTGGCAGGAGCAGAAAAGATAAGTTTTTAACAGGAACAAAGATAATGAGATAATGTTCAGTTCTAAGAATCTCGGCAAACAATTTACTTTACAGGTTTGTTATGAAAGCATAAACTACATAAAACCTGCAGTTGTAATAGTCATCAAAACATATAAAAGTTTTTAAATTGTTCCTTCATACAAAACACATTAAAAAGTAAATATAAAAAGTTCCAAAACAGGACTCTGGAGAAAAATTAAATATAACTTTACAACAAATTAACATTATTTTCAGTCTTGAACATTCTATTTAAATATTTAAAAATATGAAAACTAATTTCATTTTAAACTAATTTTTTTCATTGGCTTTCAATTTTTCTGTGCTTTCTTTTCAAGACTGGAGGAGAACTTTAGCTTTATAAACAGCCATTTGTAAAAACAAATAGATCTACAGGGCACTCATCTGTCATTCTCATGTAGGAATGAAGAGTTTCCTTCAGCGATGCCTAACACAGTTTCTACTCATTAGAAATCATATTCCAATACATTATGTCTTCTTTGCATCTGGAAATGACCAGATGATTTTTTTATTGCCAAATATGAGAAAACAACTTTGCTTGCCTAAAACCAGACATACACACATACAAAACAACAATAACAAGAAAACAAACCTCCTTACCAACAGTTTTCTCTATGCAGTTAAACAGGAGAGGGCATTTACTACACAAGACACTGAGAACATGGCAAGTAGCTACTTACAAACACTTAAATCAGTCCAGTGGARCAGATCACAGGCATGAAGTTAGTCCCATACTTATGTGCTTGCAAGATCAGGGCTAGGCTTTAATTTTACAGAGAACCAACCTAATATTTGTCAAATTAATGTGACCTGTTAATATTCTAATTAATAAATTCATGATCATCAAAAGTGAGTAAGAAGTCAAGGACAACTGCCATTAAAGACCTTAAGCAGCTCCTCTGGAGCCAAGTGGCCTAGAAAGCTGCTGCTGTGGCAGAGCATTCAGCTCCTGGATAACACAGCAAATTCATTACTCTACTGGCTGCAGAAGAGGCAAATGCAGGAAACAGAAATGCAGTATCTATAATGTGATGCCTCTAAAAACAAACTGCAAGCTGTATACGGGGTTTGTATACAGAAGGTATATGAGTCACAAACTTGATCGCTCCTTTTAAAATTTCCAGGGTATAAACCTATTCCTCTGCCAGGGAAAAGAAAAGGTTGGGGTAGCTTTGGGAAGAGCTCATGGTGTGTCCCCTACAGATCATTCAAAATCCTCACAGTTCATATTTCTTACAGTGGAAATCTGACTGCAGATGATGTTRGTCTGCTGAGGTCTACAATGGAGATGGTCCTTTCCCAAACCACTGTGAGGACAACTAAATTTCTGATGTACCTGATGGGACATCTCCTTTCTGAAGGGAAACTAAACGCTCCTGAAGCTCACAGAAATTCGTGAAAACTGTCTTGTATTAATTTCCCCAAGATGTCAAAGATTACTGAATCTTCAGGTCTTTTCTTATCAGTATATAAAACTGCTGACTGCTAAGGAAATGGAGAATATTTCCAACTACAAATTTTGGAATTTATCTGAAGTCTACATTAATTTTTATGTACCCTTTAGGAAAAAATACATATTTATTTTCTCTACTCAGCCACAGATGGTGTCATGGTACCCATAGGCTCTCCAGGCTGAGAGCCACCAACTGCACTACAGGATCACAAACCACTTTGGCAAAAGGACTCTTGGCCTTAAGCACAGAATGGAGGTCAGAATCTCCTAGTGATCCTTGCACAGAGCTCCTGCTGACATGAATGGAGCAGAGGTGCCAGTGGAGAAGGAAGGGAAGCAGGGTCTCACACTTGCAGTCATGCCCATTCCCTGTGGCTTGCCAAAGGGAATGTGTCATCCCTTCTGAGTGAGTTTTACAATGCTGCACTGTGTGGCTCTGAAGATCAGCCTTACTAACACCATTTCTTCCTCCAGCAGATGATATTAAAATAGATATCATGGCTGTTCACAGTGATTATTACTACAGTAAGTTTTCCATCCTTTGAAAAAACATGTTTTCAGCACTACCAGAGCACATGCTGAAGGATCCTGGCCCTGCAGCCAGGTTTTCACAATACAGCACATGTATTTCACATCACAAATTTTCACCTAGGGGACCACTTCAGCAAAACCCTCTATACACCAATCAACCATAACCTTTTTGCCTCCATTTCTCTGTTTTGGCTTTTCACAAAAATCCCCTGGATTATGCTGGTTTTTGCATAAACTAGGTATCCCTTGGTTTTTGCTTTTTGTTACACTTTACACCAGCTTGCTTGTCTTCATGAGTAATGAAGAATGACAGAACAGCACAGCTCAACAACAGAATGCTTCCTTCCATGCCTGTTGTATCACTTGGGACTGACTCCTGGATTACTGCTGTAGGGAGAATAGGACAGGTCTCTCCCCAGGAAAGAGCCACACTATGTTTTTGAATACAGCATTTCATTAAAGATACCTTAATTCTACAGACTGGATGTACATCTATTGACAAAAGTTTCATTACAGAGGATATTAATCTAATGACAAGAAGGATCAGGTATAGATCCTATTTATTCAGCAGTGTGCTGCCACATTCAGTGTTTGTGTCCTTCCCATCCTTATTTGCAACAAGGGTAAAAGCAAAAACAGTAATAGAGCTACAGCAATACCACCGAGCCCAAGAAATCGGGAAAGCACATGGTTGTCTCTGTATAGAGAAAAAGACTTAATTTTTGCTGATTGTAGAAGATTTAATAATATCACCAAACCCATCGAGTGCAGGAGCCTTTCCCTTTCTACCACTGGAGGGTGTGGAAGTTCATGCCTCCAACAGTAGGCTGCTTCCAAATGGTAAACTGCAACCCTACCTGAGGGCAACCTTCAATTTGCATTTGGAAGGACTTCTGTGCAAGCACAAAGCCAGAGAGCTACACTAAAATTCTCCTCATAAAATAGTAAGAAAAAAATAAAATCCCAAGTATCTGAAATTTTCATGTTGCTTCTGCCACTTAAATTAAAGAACATAGTGTGAGACTGAATATGACTTACCAAATTATCCACCAGCCTTGTATGTGGAAGGCTGGGCTCTAACTGTGCACCTGCCCTTTCCCTAAGGTACAGCTCACCACAGGTCAGCTACAGGCTTCAGTTTGTCAGTCTTTGGAATATGAGAAATAGTAGTTTATGTCAAATCTGCTACTTAAGGAGGGCCAAGAATCAATGTGGAAGTGAGAGAAAGTATGGTTTTGTGAGTGGCCTGGTCTACACTTAATTGGAAGCATGCTGCCTGCTCTGGCAGGTTTCCAGAGTTTCTTACTCTATGTTAAAAATAGAGCCTTCAGATTCCAATTAAGTAAATCACAGTATTGATCTCAGCATGAACTGGGTGTACTGTACATCAAACTTTCCTCCACATAGCTCCTCCCCTTGCTTCCTACACTCATGTCTTACATCTGCTGTCCTTAAAAGAATGTACAGGCAGCAGAACCTGAAATGACACCAAAAAACAAAAAGGTCTACAGTGGTGTATTGAATGGGTGAAGAAGATCCCTCTGAAGGAGCAGCAGAAACATAATAAATGTATTTTCAGCTATTGATCTGTGTGCAGGTGGCACACAGGACTAGAACTACACAACCCAGGGCTACAAGTGCACAGAAATACCTGAACTAGCTCTGGAATAACAGAAAGGGCCTGCTGGAAGAGAGCAGAGCAGACAGGGTGGCTTGCCTGGGTGCACAGACAGTGCTGAGAGGCAGGAGGTACCTGCCCCTGCAAAGCTGTTTCACTGCAGTCAGACTCGGAGTTATCACTACAAATATCCCAGTGCTGGAGCAAAGGTACACAACCACAGTTACTTGCAAAAGAACATTTTTATTTTTGGTGCTGTTAACTTATGTATCCTGTTCATGTGCTATCTTAGTTACTCCACATTATGCTCTCTTTATTTTTGTTGTTAAGTTTTAAACTGCTCCACTGATGTCATTAATCTTCAAGACGGTTTTCTACAAACTTTTGTCCCTTCTCCATTACTAACTGCACTTCTCTGTGGAACCATCCCTCTCCTTGTAATTAGCTGAAAAGATGTGGCACAGGCCTGGCCCTCTTTGCCATGTTTTGAATAAATTAAGTAGCATTTCCAGAATAGAATCATTAGAATGGTTTGTGTTGTAACAATCCTTTAAGTTTGCACAATGCCGGTAGAAGTTAAACAAAACAGTTTCTAGTAACATAAGCAGTAGTTTCACTGTACTACTTGGTAGGATTAAACAAAATTAACAATTAAATATAATGAGGTGTATCTGACATAATTCAGCTCTAATTTTAGTGGTCTTGCTCTTTGCCTGCGTACTTTATGTGATAATAATCTTACAAATCGATATCTACTTAATAGATAAGAAAAATAGAAAGAAAAATATTACTTGTTGTTTCTCCATAGTCATAATAAGTCCTAAAATATCCTGAAAACACCAGAACAGAAGAGCACTTTGTTTTTTGAAATGCAGCTGGGGTTTAGGACGTGTGGAGGGTGGAATGGTGGAAGGACACACCAAATACCAAAGTAACTTCCATGTTATATATGGCTAGGCCTAAAAATGACAATAAACCATGCTAGGTAGTCAATGCAACTGAGTAAATCAAGTGGTTCATAGATGTGACTCCAAAAGTGGCACCTGTCAAACATTTATGATCTATCTACTCTAAATCCCAATAGTGCCATCTCGGCTGCAACCAAACACTCCCTATGAGAGCCCTCCTGTGTGCTGCAGTGAGATGATAGCACCTCTCCAACCACATGCATTTCAGGGCTTTAGATAGCATGGGCCAGCTGTGTCAGCTAGTACAAAACACACATTCTGTGTGCACTCTGTTCCAAACACAAAATTAACACCAACCTACTCCCCAGATGGAGGCAGAGACAGGTACACGTTGAAGACACAGAGACTGACAGCGTTTTCATTGACTTCAATTCAAACATCAGTTTTCATGCTGAAAGTAGCTCAATAACCTCTTCAAAATGAGCCTTTAACACCACTTCTAACAAATACACCAAACAGGTGCACACTCCAGCCATTCGGTCCTGTGCAGATGTTTTTCACCAGATTTCATTGTAACGACAGACAACATAAAGAATAGAAATTTTCCCTCAAACTAATAATAGAAACTTTCCCTCAAAGTTGCTAAATAGAGCTTAAAGACTAACTAGCAAAATAGATAAAAGAATGCAAAAGTAGACACACAGGATGCTAAACACAGCTGCAACCAGTGGATAAAGAGATAATGAGGAATATATTGGCTTTTGTGGTAAAGCCATGTAACAAGAAGTAACAGCGCATGCCCTAAGGCAAGTTCATCTGTCACACTGGGGGCACTCAGTGAGTATGACCACCAGAGACTCCTCCACACAACCCTCTAGGACCATAAAAGTGCTTCCAGTAAGAGGCACATGCATACAAATAAGTTCTCAGAAAAGTGATGTTTATGTATTAGCTAGTACACTGTAGTGAATATGTATGGTCCTGATGGAATAAATATCTTCTGGTAAAGTTTCACAATACATTTGATTAGAGGAGATATTCTCTGGGTGTGTTCAGCACATGGAGAATAAAGAACGCCTGCTTTCTAATACTTGCAATTGTGTTTTAAAGTTTGTTTTCTGTCCAATTTCAGTATCAGTAAAGCATGCAACATCCCTGAGAGTAAATGTGATGAGGGTAATTAAATTTATTCAGTCACTCTTTCAGACAGAGCACAGTGAAAAAAAAACCAAACAAAAACCAAACCCCATGTGCCCCCTCCCTCCTTCCTCCTGAAAAACAAACCACCCAAAACAAACTACCCAAAAAAAAGCCCGAAATTTCTTTCTATGCCTCTGGTGTCCCAAGATGCTTTCTTTTGTGGTCAGTGAACTACTTGACATCAGGGTTCTGTAAGACACCTCCCTCCCTTCCTGCTCTACCTTTACCAGAGAGTGGTTGTTTACCCTTATTGGCAGTAGTCAGTACTGAATAAAGACAAATTACCCAGGGACCCCTTTCAGATAAAATTACCCTTTCAGATAAAACTTTGTCTGCAATTCAGTTCCAGATATCTTCCCTTCGAGTCCTCCCAGGCAAACATACTTTATCAGGTATCCAGCTTATCCAACTCCCAGCTTTTCCAAGCTACCAGCCTCTCTACAACACCAAATGCCTGCCAACTCACAGTTCCGAATAGGGAACACTGTTAAAAGTCACAGTCTGACACCTCAGCTCCTCTAGGATTTGAGTATCTTCACCTTCCCTGTAACCCTCACCTGTAACTCCTCTTCTACTTTCCACATTTACTACACTCTAGTTCTTCCTTCTTTATGCCTGATAYTCCCCTCATTTACTCCCTCAGGCACTTTTCATCCACGCCCTGCACTGGCAATACCTTGGCCACTCCCCGGAGAGCAGGAAAATGCTGTTTAAGTCAGCCCTACACCACAACTCCAACTTCCTCCAATACTCTCCCTGAACACTCCTTTGACTAGACTTTTTCAAACCCTTGCAAGACTAAGTTTGAGGCTCTTCTCCCGTGCCACCTCTTTCTGAAACACCATTAAGTCCTTCCCCCACCTCCTTAAGGTGAGTTCTGGCTAACAGGTAAGGGCCATTCACAAGCAGGGACCCATGCCATTTATCTACTTCCAGATGTCTCTCCACAGCAATACTGCCATGTCCTCCTGCCCAAGAAATCCAAAAGAAAAAAAGAAAAGAATAAATTGAAATATGTTCTGTAAGTTAAGCACACAGCTTCAGTGGGCAGCTCTCAAATGGATTACAGAAACAGCCTTTGGAGAAAAACCTTCAGAGAACAGCCTACCTGGTTCCTATTTAACTTTCACTTTACCAAACTTTGACACTCACCAAGAAAAAAAAATCCATAACCCAAATCATTCTTACTTAATACAAATACTTCAGATGGTGTTAAAAGTCTGGGATGAATTCCCCCCTTCCAGTGCTTTAATACCATAAAACTCTGCCTCTGATGGTATTCAAAGAACTGTGCTTGTATGAGGTTTTACATAACCTCATACTCAGTTTGACTCAAACTGCCCTTTCTAAAAAGTAACTTAGAGACAACAGTACAAACAATACAAATTATCCACTGTGCATCTTCTTCCTTAAATTTTGTAATTCATAAACAACAGCAATGTTCTGCTGTTAATTATTAATTAGAGCAGGTGTTGTTTATTCAAGTGCAGGAATTCAGCTCTTGGGAAGGGTCTCAAAAATCTGAAAGAATGCAATACATTCAGATATAACAAACCTACTTGACTTGTGTGGGAGCAGAATCTTCCTTCTCTGTCCCACCCTGAGCTGGAGCTCGTTTCACATGGAGTGCAATGACCTAGCACAGCAACTCCTGCTCTCATTCAGGTACTGCCTCTTCTGCTGGCATGGGCAGCATCACTGCCTGGGGTTCATGTGAATTGGAATGAACATTTTTACTGTAAGACTAACACAGAGAAAAAGCTGAAGAGCTACACAGTCCATTCTTGCTAATCTAAATATTCTCTCATGTATATTCTGTAAAAGATAAATAAACCCTTGAGTTTTTAAGCTCCCTTTCTTCCAATGTCTACATACATGCATAAACACACTTGCGCACATAGAAATACTGATATACAAAAAAGAAAGGGAAAAGAAAATCACTGAATCAAGTAGAGCAGTTCTGAATCTTTGCAAGACCTTCAGCTAAGACACTGCTGTGTGACAAGCTTCTTGAGACTTTCTCTGTTTGGGAAGGAATACTATTACCATACACATAGGACTGATGCCACATCTTGTGGCACTGAGGCCGCCCCTTTCCCCACACACAGTTTTTAAGGTGCTTTGGAAATTGTGTCTCATTCATTTCTCACATGGACTTAGGGCTTAGTGTTAAGAGCTTTCAGAAGTGTTGTTGAGGCAGTGTCACATTGAGAAGCCTAAGGAAAATGCAGTTGCAGAGTGGGGCATGGAATGTAACCCAAGTTATGTGCCTGTAGAGGGGCTCCTCTTTTCCCCACCAATATAAGACCCATACCCTGTGTCAGCTACATCTTTCCCCCACCTCCCCTTTTTATAGGCTCTTTGTCAGCTTAAAACTTCAAAATGTACATAACCACACAGTGCCTCTAAATTTCAGTTTTAGTTTTCCTTAAAATAAGCTACGTCCTTGAGCAATCCAACAGTACTTTACAAGCACACTGGGGAAAAAAAGCAGATATGCCCAACTTTACCTGTGTGAATAATTCAATGTGGCCTACTCAATGTGACTTACTTGTATGAGTAGGTTTGAGTAGAACAAAAAAAGTCAGGCATCCTGTTTTCAATAGGAGGTGTCAGCATTCAAACAGGTGCTGAGTATTAAGGAGCAAGTGGTGCTCCCATTATAAACCCTTTCTTAAAAAGAACACAAGCAAAATCAACCAGGACTGCAATCTCTTTTTCCAGCAAACTGTGAAGAGAAAGACTAGGTGCAGCACAAACACTTGAAAACAGTTGGAACTGGGAAAATAAAAGTAGCATGAGAAATAATCACCCCAAAGAAAAGACCTGGCTCACTCTTAGGCTTTTTATCTGTTTCCTTAGCAAACATGCCCACTGGAGCCCAAACTCTTGGACTCAGGTGCTCTGAAAGAGGTAGGGCCAGAATCACCACCTTTCATTACTACAGAAATGAATCCATTTCCTTGCATAAGTTGATGAATGTTTTTCCAGCTATCCAAAGCAAATGTTTATTGCTTTTTTATTTCTTTTCCTTTAAACTCATGGTTCTCAGGGAGCTTAGTCTCAAGCTTAAACATCCCTGAGAACAAAACTGACAAGCTGTGATTCTCTAGCTGACCCAGAACAGTGCAGAGGCACTAAACTAATACCCTGAGCCATAGGGTACATCTACCAACCCTGCTCTGACCTGCTGTAAGGGATGCAGGACAGGGCAGTATGCACGTGCAGAACTTGGAACAAAAACCCTTTTTTCAATGCAGTCTTTGTAGTGGTACAAACACTTTTATCCCTGGTTCTGTTACACACATCCATCTAAGAAAACGAGTAGCAAGACACTGACTTAGTATATGATTATTTTGTCCATTAAGGGGTGTATTTCAGAGGAAGGATATTTTGCTATTTTTATTACTAATGCAATAAAATATTGTGGGGTTTACATTTCATCAGCAAGCCTATGTTCGATTACAGAAACAAACAGAACTAAATAGTTTGCTGGGAATATAGTGAATACAAAGGTTAGGGCTGATCCCCGACTGCTGGGCAGCAAGCTGAGTGTAGGAACCCCCCACTCACTTTACTCCTTGTCAAAACCAAAGTGCTCAGGCTGTTCTAACACTGCATCTCAGCACAGGACAGTTTAAACCCCTGCAGTTTAGTATGCTTCAACAGCATACTTTGGCCACTGAATTAATTTTCATCTGCAGTTGTCTTCAAGAGTAGTTTTAAGCACCAGATCTCAAAAGACAAGGACCAATAGCTTGTATTGTGTTGCCAGAAATGTTCTCACCAGGGACTGGAGTCCAATGAATACAATCAATCCAGGGATGGCTGCAAACTTTTCATGATGCCACACAATACCAAGCAGAAAAAACCAATACTTCCATCTGTTTACATAGACTTCTCATCCTGATCTAGTGTGGACAAGAGAAATGCTAAAAATAGCTCAAATCTATGTTTACAAAAGGCAAATTGAAAGTTACAAATCAGCTGAACTACTCTGGAATCCATTATACTATTACACTAACGTTTTGACAACACAAGTAGACTCAGTCAAAGCTACCAAAGGTCACCTTAAAAACAAAGATCTACTTTTTGATCTGTGTCTCATGTTTTGGACCTCCCGCATGCTTCAAAAGACATCCAGTGGAAGTGACATGGGGGTTTCTAGACAGATGTCCCTTTACACTTTATTTCAAGAACTGAACAATGCCTTATCTTACTCCAATCATTATTTCACTTAAATGCATTGTGGCAAAGAGAGATGCCTAGAGCCACACTTAGCAAAGAAATGAATCATCTTCTCTCCACATAAAAAGAGTCATCTCTTACAGTAAGGGTGTTGAAACTAGTTTTGCAACTACTCTACAAAAATAACCAAGTTAACACATGGGGAAATAGGGAAAAAAGAAAAAAAAAAAGCAAACTTAAAAAGAAAAAGAAAATCTATCATGTATGACAAATTAAACAATTACCAGTTGATGCTGGTCCATTAATTCACAATAAGAACCAGCTATTCACAATTGTTCAAAACCAACTTGAAAAATGTTGGTAGTCAACTTGGTATCTCAAAACGTACTGAACATCAGAGTCACAAGCCCACCGTCTTGGCATTCCTGTACCCTTTGTATCCACGAAGTACACCACAAAAGTCCCAGATCATAAACTACGCAGGAAACAATGAAACTCTATTCCCAAGAGCCATTTAACTGGGAAAAGCCAGCCCCGCAGCTGAGTGGCTTGGCTAATCTCGGAGCTGCAGCTGTGCACAACTCTTCAGCTCTGTGCAGGACGGGGCCTCAGTGGGCACAAGGCGACACAAGCGCGGCAGGGACTGCACGAAGCGTGAATAAACAGGGAAACCTGGTCAGCGCTGCCGGCTGCTTATTGCTCCACGGCGAGTTTGAAACTGCCGCGCTGATAACGGAGGCCAGATAAAAGGAGCCCGGAGGTTTGCCCCGGCACAGTGAGACCCTCTGCACGCGAGAAATGTTCCTGACAAATGTAGCTACCACTTTACTCCGCACAGGTGCCCTGCGCCCAGGTGAGGGGTGCACCATATGAAACACTCTGGAGAAGCTGCGTTTCTGCAGATGCGTGATATTCCTGAGAAGCCTGTGTGCCCACATGAAAAAAACAGAGGCGATGCGGGAGGAAACGCCAAGCAGAACTGTCCGTCCTGGCTTTACAACTCTGCCCGGCAGGTGCCAGCGGCGCTGGGGCCGGGCTGTGCCCGGTCCAGGGCAGCTCTGCAGGGCTGGCCCCGCTCCGGTGCGGGGGGCTCCGTCAGCAGAGGCTGCGCGGCAGCCCGGCCCCGCCGCTGGGCGCCGTGCCCCCCGCCGCCCGGCACACGGGCAGGGCACGGCCAGCCCCGCACACCGCCGGTGTGCATCCCTCCCGCCCGTTTGTTTTTTCTCTTTGTGGGACGGTGCCTGGCTCACAAAAGCGTTCTCCTTCGCGTCCCCACCGCTCCCCCACACGGACACCCCAGACCGCCCGCTCAGCCGAGGCGGCTGCGGTACCGCCCGCGCCTCACTTACCTCCGCCATGGGGCAGCCGCCTCGGCCGGGGCCGCCGCCTCATCCTGCTCCCGCGGCGGGGCGGGGCCGGCTCCACCCGGGCGGGGCGGGCGGGGCCGGGAGCGGGCCCGCGGGCTCCGGGGCTCGGTTCCCCGTGGTTGCCCCATGGCTGGCCCATGGCTGGCCCATGGCTGCCCGGCGCAGGCCCGCGGGCGCCGTGTGGGCTCGGCGGGACGCGGAGCGCAGCCCCAGCTCCGCGGCTCCGCAGCGCAAACCCGGCCCCGCTCCCCTCGCCGCCGCCGCACCGGCCCTGCCGCGGACGGGAGGCGGCGCCGGGGCGGGACGGGGACGGAGACAGGGACGGCGACACCGCGGGCACGGGATCCCACCTGCGTGCTGGGGGTTCCTGCGTGCCGCGAGCAGGAGCTGCGTGCGGTTCCTGAAGCGAGCTGGAAATAAAGGAGATGAGTTACAAGGAGCAGTAGCCGGAAGGAAATTTAAAAAAATAAAAATTAAAAGCTAAGGGATTCTCCACAACGCCCGGTCAATAGAATCTCCAAATAAAGTTACAGGATGCAGACGCAGGTTTTAACTACAATGAACCTGCTGCTGAAGCATCTCTTCAGCGCCCTTTCCTACCTATTGAACTGAATTTTCCTTGGCTCATCTACTCAGCACTACAGGAACTTACTCTCGCACATGCTAGGGATACATTTCCAGTTGTGTTCTCTCTGTCCTCTGAAAAGGTCTGTTATCGCTTCTCATCACTTCTACTTATCTGAGTGTTTCAGACTTGTTTTGGCATTAGCAAAGCGTTGGGCTGTTCGGGCAGACCCTGAAAGTGTCACTTCTGCAGCGATAACTCTGTGTGCAACGGGTGCAGTTGCTCAATTTCGCTGCTATCACAGACGACATTTCCCTTTTTCTGTGGGGTCCAGTGTGATACCACGCAATGAGTGTATTACAGTGTCCCTAACGTTTTATTGCAACACTTGTTTCTTGAATGCTAACGACGTAACAGTTTTCTTTAAAAAAATCTTAATGTATTGGAATAGGATACAGTCTTCCATTTCCATTTTTTGGAGGTTTTTTTTTTGCTGTTGTGTTTTTTTGTTTTG
>JACDOX010000005.1:11486480-11502565 GCA_014549065.1 Cardinalis cardinalis
GGCATTAAAAGGAGAAAGAAGTCTCCTGCCTTGTTTATTTCATGGACTGTTACAGTTGCTTTTGGCTGCTAGGTTTTCATCTCAACTGAGTTTTAAATCACTGTCCTTAAGACACTCAGCAACACACACAGGCCGCTAGAGAGGGACTGAAACCTGAGGCTGGCCCAGGTGCCTTAAACTGGAGATAACCTTCACTCAGAAGACATTTCATGGTGGCAGATTTAGGGATTCTGTTCAGGTCTCTGGCTCTCAGTATGCAGAACTTTAAAATCCTGTCCTGAAATAGTGATGAGCAAATGTGTGCTCTGTTAGCACTGTCCTGCAGAGAAGGCATTGGTGTCAGAGAGATCTTGTGTGCCCTCTCCCAAAAAATGCTGTGACTATTTTGCACATCAGACACTGTCTACATAGACAATCAGCCCTTCCTCCTGATCTGCAAAGTCAGTACTCTTTCTGTGCATGTTTACTGAGAAATCAATTGCAAAGACCGTTACAATGTCATAGCATGAACACTCCTTTTAGAATGAACCCCTTAAACAAGACACTTCCCCAAACCTCTTCGTCAAGTTGAGCACAACAGCAGATGTGACAATTTACACCAGTTTGGCCTGCTCTGGCAGATCATTGCTGAGGGAAGAGAGACAATTGGCTTCCCTATGTCTGACTAAAAGCTTGATCTGAGCCTGTGAAAAATCCCAGAATCATAGAAAATGCTGAATTGGAAGAGACCCATCAGGATCATTGAGTTCAGCCCTGGTCCTGCACAGGACACCCCAAGAGTCACACCCTGTGCCTGAGAGTGCTGTCCAAAAGCTTCTTGAACTCAGATGGGCTTGGTGCTGTGATTATTTCCCTGGGGARTCTCTTCCAGTGTCCAGTCCCCTCTGGATGAAAAGCTTTTACCTGGTATCCAACCTAAACCTCCCCTGACTCAGCTTTGTGTAATTTCCTTCAATCCCGTCACTCATCATGAGAGCGAAGAGATCAATGTCTGTTCCTTTTGTCCCCTTGTGAGGATGTTGAAGACCACAGTGAGATGTCCCCTCAGTCTCTTCTTTCTGAACAAACCAAGAGACCTCCTCATAAGGCTTCCCCTCCAGACCCTTCACCATTCTCCTGGCCCTCCTTTGGACAGTCTCTGATAGCATAGTGGGTTTTCTCTGATAGCATAGTTGATTTCAATACCCAAAGAGTTTGGACAGTCTCTGATAGCATAGTGGGTTTTCTCTGATAGCACAGTTGATTTCAATACCCAAAGAGTTTGGACAGTCTCTGATAGCATAGTGGGTTTTTTATGTTGTTGTGCTGAAAACTGGCCCCAGCACTCAAGGTGAGGTTGCCCCCAGTGCAGAGCAGAGTGGGACAACCCCCTCCATTGTCCAGCTGGTGATGCTGTGCCTGATGTGCCAGCAAGGACATGGTTGGCCCTCCTGGCTCCTGGGTACGTAACAATGAAAGCTGCCTTCTCCTTGTTTACCTCAGTTTGCAGTAACTTCTCAGTGTTTCTCACGAGTGACTCAAATGGAAATGGAAGCTGATCCCTATGGCATATGGTCCCCTACACTTGTCTCTGCGTACAGGAAGGCTGGACATATAGCCCAGGTAAGTGCCACAATGGTTTTCAAGACTCCTGGTATGAATTCCTAGAGAACAAAGAGTGCATCTATGTATGTTCTTGTATGGAGCTGTAGGTGATTACATCCCAGCTGTTTACAGCCTCCTCAGGGCATCTGTAGACATTAATTCCAGAGAAATCTTTCAGTAGTTTCAAGTACTCAGTCTAACATTCAGTGAATCTAGTAAATAACTGGGGTTTTTTCCTTATGCTAAACTCTGATAACAATTTATTTCATTCAATAACACATCAGCAAAGTTGCTCACATATGACATTTCATACATAATTCTGGATTCTTTCAATTTATAAAGCTACTTCTTGTGAAACATGCTTTTAATCAAGGTAACCTGTTTAGATTATCTTCTCTCAGGGAAGTGTTAACATCAGCTTTAATAAGCATGTTGCTCAACTGCTTGGTGTTGATTCTGCTGTGCTAGACTGGTGCCTCAGTCCCCATCGTGCCCTTGTGCTTAATGCCAKTGTTGAGAAGCAGGGACAGGCTCTTCACCATCAGAGCATTTGCAGCAGAAGAMAAGTGATGGAGTAGAAATCCTTGTGGCAGCTAATGCAAGTGTTAAGTTTGGACCCCTAGAGCAGGTAGGTACTGTCAATCACAAACATACAAATGTCAAGAATTTGTTGTCTGGCTTTAGACTGTAATAATTTTCCTACTTTTTTTCCTGACTGATTTCTTACCATAACATTAAGTTTTTCACCCTGAGTGTGACCAAGTAGCAGCAGTTTTATTACTTCCCTAACAGATGCCCCTGTTCTAGTTTCACTTTCATACTTTTTGTGTCACAGGAGATTCTACAACTGGTACTGGGTTTAACAATTCTCTCACAATCTATGCATAAGTGGTTTCAGTTATCAGTTTTATGTTATTATCTAACAGTGTTAGCTATAAAACAAGTAGAAAAAARAACCCCTTTGTTAATTTTGGTCAATTTTTTTGCTCTGTGGTTTGCAAAAAAATAATTAATTACAGGTGTTTGTATGGGCAGTAAGAAAAAACAGCAAATGAATCTTCAGTGGCCCGGTCTGGCTTTTTCTGAGTTAAAAGGCACAAGCTGAGCATGGACCTGGAACCCATTTTCTACACATCACATTTTATCACTTTCACACACTCAAACCAGCTCTCCTTTATGTCATATGCACAGATACAATGCCAGTGTATAAATACCAGGCCGAATCATGTGTCTTGCTATGCTCTTACTACAAATCCTTTGGAAGGGCTCTGAAATAGCTGCATTAGTGCTGCTGAGGCCATGGCTTGTAGAGCTGGACACAGATCATGGGAGAGTGGCGTATGAAGTCCTCCTAAGCTGGTCTGCTATGCACACATGCTTTCACGTCTTGTCTCTCGTTATACCTCCTTGCAAGATCTAAATCTGTCTATCTATCTATCTATCTATCTATCTATCTATCTATCTATCTATCTATCTCTATCTATCTATCCTCAGGGGTGGGAGGTCAGTTATACCTCAAGACAGAAAGATCCTTAAGTTCTAGATATCGAAAGAGTAAAAAGTAAAAAGCTGCTTTGTCCCCTGGACATTGAGCCACTCATTCACAGATTTAGCTAGCTAAGTATGAAGCTGAAAATCACTTTCTTTTCACAASCCATCCTCTAGATTCAAGCTGCCAAGTCTCCTTCTCCAAATGCTAACCCAAGCCACCCCCCACGCTGGCACTCTGCCTATGCACAGCAGTCTCCCACAGGAAGGGATGGGTCCTGGTTTTCTCTTTTGACCCATACCATCCACCTACTTAGTGTGTTATCTCTGTACCATCTGGAGAACATAAAATGAATGTCAATTCCTTTCAAAACCAAGGGAGGTATCATTTTTCCTTGTTGATATACAGTTCAAAACCCATCAGACATCCAACCTTCAACATTGCCTTTTTTAAGGTGTGCCTGGGTATGATCCAGCTCCCTCTCAGTCCTCCACAAGGGAGGCCATTTGTCCTGTTCCAGTAGCCTTAGATCTGGGAAATTCACTCTCTGGTCCTCTGTGACCTCTTTTTGTTACATCAGTTGATTTCAATACCYGAAGAGTTGGTGGCAGCCCTGTATAGATGGGCTTTTTGTGCATCTGTGCCTTAATGCTTTATTCCTTCTTCAGGCAGTAGTTGGGGACCAGCTGAGGCCACAGCTCAGCAGGAATTCCTCCTACCAACACGGTTACAATGGCATGTGCCAGAGGAGAAGACAGCACTCATGTACAAAAACACATTTGGAGTACAAGGCTAGTGGAAATAACAGTTGTAACGTGAGGAACACTTGGCCGCTTCCTGGAGAGAGTGATAAGTAAGAAGTGATTGATCTATATTAAAAAAAGAACCAAACACCAAAAGCCAAAAGACAACGACAAAAAACAGTAGGGACACTAGCTGAAAGCTAAGGAAAAGAAGATGGAMTAAAAAAAATCCAAGAAGGAAATCCTTTAACCAAACTCAAACAGAACAAAATATACKAAAATACAGAAAAGAAAATAATTTGATGTATGTGGCAGAAAYGTGTTGGCTTTGTTTGGGAAGAGGACAGAGGTCATCATGTACTAAACTTGGGTAGCACTTGTCAGTAGAAAGAACTACATTTCCATTTCATTTCCAGCTGAAGCTGTCACTTCTACAGTAGTGGCATCTGTGGAATCCAAGGATATATGGTATGATGAGAGGTCCTGATTTTTGGAGGCAGTCAATGCCTTAACTCTTGAGAGCCTGAAGCACTGTTCTACTTTTGGCCACTAACAACCAAAGTAGAGAAAAACAGTAGAGACAGAACACTTGGTGCTTTCAAGATGTTTTTATATTTGATTTCTTTTTTCCTAATTGATGCAGTTGGATGCCAAGAACAATTTGTCACTGAGGCATGGTAACTTAGGGTAGAAAGGAAAGATAGCGCAAGGTGAAAGGGGAGATTGCATTGCATTTTGCAGCCACAGCATTTGGAAAGATAGCATCCAGCCAGGAATGGAGTTCATGGCTAGATGCCGAACATATTTTGACTCATGAGGATTTGCTGGAACATAAAGAGTTCAGAGAAGTAGCTCTGCAGTTCACCTCAGTCTTAAAAGACTTAGCAATTTTAGGAGTTTGTTAGACTGGAGATTTCAACAGGAACGYGGGATTTTCTCTTTAGCTGAGGCCTACAGCAGGTCAAAAGATTTATTCTTAGGATTTAGGAAGATTTCAGGATCCACACCTGTCAGAAAATATTTTGTTATACCGGGAAGAAAATCTTTCAGCTCTGAGACTTAGTCAAGCTGCCTTTATGCTGTTGATAATTGCCTGAGCAATTTTTGAAACTCAGTTCAGTGCCTATTGGTGCTTACATATTTTGTAATTCTATCTTCAAAGCATTTAAATATTCCTTAATCTCTTTCTTCTGTCTTTTCCTTTTAGGTATCTTAAATATGTATGATTCTATGATTMTCTCCTATTGGATTGCTTTGTGTCAACAATGCACTGTATATAGCTTATTTGGCTTGGAAATGCTTTCAGAGAAAGGATGAAGAAGGTAGAAATTGTCATATTATTTATGTTACTATAACAGCTCCTACCTTTGTAAAGGCTGCATCTTCACCTTGGTTAGACCAAATGCATGTTGAAGCTAGATGTGTCTCATAATCMGTTTTCTCTTAGAAGCTGCTTGCAAACAGAGGCATTGCTAACACTGTGGTTACCTTTTGAGTAGCATCTCTTTTTTGTCTGTTGGTTTTTTCTCCCTCCACCCTGTGTAWTTTTTTTCTTTTATTGTTTTGTTTGKTTTGTTGCGCTTTTTTTTTAAATTACATTTTCAGCATCAGTAYAGGTCTCTTTCAGGCACCTGCTTGTGTTCTCCCATGGCATCCTTTACAGYTGGGATGAGGTACACAAATGGTTCATTATTGTCAGATTGAAAATCTTTTGCAAAACATCTTTTGCAGCAATTTTCCAAGTGAGGAGCATGTTGGAAGGCACCAGTTACGTATGCCTAAATAAAAAGCTGAAATCTCTTTTATCTGCTGGGGTCCTGCAGCTTATATTTATTGTAAATTTTTTAATATGGTTGCTGTTACTAAAAATGCCAGCAGAGGTGACAACAATAGCAATAAAAATAATATTTGAAGAACTAACAAAGAACAAATGTTCTGTTAGTGATGAGTTCTGCTAGTGTGGAAACTGCTGCCTGTATTTATGTGCAAATTCTATGTTGGCTGAACCACTCTCTTCTGTCTTGGTGTGTATGGAATGCACAGAATTAATAGAATAGGATAAATTGAATTAATAGAATAAATAGAATTAATACTTACCGCACTCTAAAAATCCTTTGCCTTCTTTAAATAAAGAAATGTTAGTGAAAACTTCCCATCATTTCAAACACAGAGCTTTTATTTGGTCACCTGGTAGGGCATGATTTTAAATTCACTAATGGCACAGCTCTTCACAGAAGGCAGTGAAAAAAGAAGCCATCCCGGMTGGGTTTGTGAGTTGGTGCAGGAGTACAGCCACCTGCTGGGTAACCCACCGAGGTGCYGCTGGCTGCACAGCTCACAAAGCAGCATCACCAATGTTAGTGCCCAAAAGGAGCTGACAGAGAAGGAGATGGGAATTGCTGCCAACTCCTATCCTTCCCATCACTTTGTTCAGGACCAAATGAGATCCATCAGTCTTTTTCTGGAGTAGGGTCTTACAAGGACCCTGTGGTGTCAGATGCTGACCTGCCTGATGAATGAGCTCATTTAATAATGATTCTTTCTTCTGTGCCAAACCTGCTCCTCGAGTCACTCAGATGATCCCAGTCTATTTTAAATTAAACATTTTTTATGTATTATTTAAAATAATAATAAGGAATGAGATACAGTCTCCTTAAATCACAGTCCTGGGTAATTACAGCCAGGATAAGCATGGGAGACCAGAAATCAAACCCAAACTATTAAATTGCTGTAGCAGAAAATAGTTCCCTAAGGTTCTGTAGCAAGGTGCTCTGCCTAAGGAGGGATACAGCAGCTTGAACTTTGTCACATTTACAGCTTATCAGGGATGGATTGAGCAAGGAGGGTCTGCTGATCACTGATAAGGTTGAGCAAAGGGTCTGCTGTTTTTAGAGGATATGAAAGCCAGGTGTTTCCTGCCTGAGGCTGGGATCAGCAGGGCTGTGCAGGCACTGATACAGAAGTGAGAGTCAGAAGTGTCAAGCAGAAGAAACCAAAGAGCTTGTAACACCTTTCCAGCAACAAAGCATATTTTGCTGAGTAAACCTGACAGCACATCTAATAATGCATATGACTGACAGTCAAACACTTTATTCTGTAAGAGGCCAGTCCTCACATTTTCATGGTGAGGACATCTAGCATATCTCCTTGGAGGTGTGTGAAGAGCCTTCCCTGAAGGTTACTCCTCAAGGCTGAGCTAGGCACTGACATAGCTGTTATTTTTCTTTTATATTCATAATGAAATATCTTTCATGACATCATTCACTAGAGTGATACAGAGCTGTTGGCTAAAGTATGCATTCACACTCAGGCTCAACAAAAMCCCCCCCCTGAGATTAGGCATGTAGCCAAGTGTTTCTGGAATAGTCCTGGTTGCTCTTCAATGCTTCAACAAGTTATTTTCCTTCCAAAAAATGTGTCTTTCACATATCAGCTCTGTTTGCCATCTCACTCTATCTATTGATTTTTGCAAACTTCTCCAAATATTTTAAGACTAGAATTCAAGCAGTGACATGAACCAAAATTTGGACTTCTATGCCAACAGTGAAAAACAAAAGTTTAAGTTTAGTTATAATAGGACATAATCCCAACCACCAGATTTGTGGTTCCCTAAAACTGATACTATAGGACTTAGTTTCATTGATGGAGGGCAAGTCTGCCTTTTCTTACTCATGCTGGGTGTCTAGTTTCTAAAAAAACCCCTCAGTTCTAGACAAATATTGTAGGAGACCAAACATGCTGATTATGGAGTGTATTCTCTGAACCCCTAATGGGGGAGAAGTCTATGTGCCAAGTCTTGTGGCCAATTAGGCACCAAAGCACTCCAGAGGGTGTGAGGTTCATTACTTGCATTTACTTTTGTCTTTAGACTTTTGAATATGCTCCACAGCAACCTCCCTTGATTATCAACTGCGAATTCTGGTTTTTGCCTTGACAAGATCTGTAAATTCTTTATTCTTTTTCTAGTAGTATTCTCATTTGGCAAACTTATARAAGAAAGGGAAAGGTCACAAAGGAGTTGTATTGTGACATTCAATGGAAGCAGGATGTCTGATTCTAGTGATCTGTTCTGACAAAGTAAAATTTATTTTAATAATAAAATTTTTCAGGACGGATAGGAGCAAAGTTTTGCCCCTTGTCTAGAACTCAGGCAATAAAGAAAATGAAACATACTGAAAAGCATGAGTTGTCAAGTTTAAAACCAAGCCTTAATTTTATGCCTCAGTTTTTATATCTGAAATTTACTGGGTATGCATTTTTAGCAAGAATTATTACATGTAGATAATAGCTATTAGCAATGAGATCTCTAACTGAAGTGCAGCTCAGAGGTCAGAAATCAAATATGTGGCATCCATGTGGGATGGCTAAACACCTAAACAGATTGCATCTGTAATTTTGTGTCTGCAATCCAAAACTAGGAGCTTTCCATCCTCATTTCAATATTTGGTTCACAGCACTCATTTAATAGAACCTTCTCTTTTTAGCTGCACGTGATGACACCAAAGTACTGAGGCTAGACTTTCATGACCAGTTGATGACACCAGAATAGTACATCARAGAAAGTGTCTTGTAGATGACTGGTCAATAAATCTGCTTGACAATTTAATTGGTATAATTGATAAAATCCATATAACTACTAGGGAGGAAATTAAATTACTTTATACAAATCAGATTGGGATTTAGATTAAAATTTTCTGGGTCAATTTGCTCTCTGCAAATTATATTATGGAAGACCCCCTAGTTTAAAACACACTTATTAAGCTTTCTCCTAAAAAGTGTCTTAATTCATATAGAAYAGCATAACCTAATATCTCTGTACACAATGTTTCCATTTTTCCCATGTAGTCTTCAATTCTCCACATGGAGAAAATATGCAAACACTCAAAAATGCCACAATAACCCCAGATTGTATTGCTCTTTTATTCTTGTGTGCAAAGRTAGTGCCTTAGGAGGCACAACAGGTTGTTGCAATGCTTAGATCTCACTGGTGTTATTTATTAAGGCCTTTTACTGCATCAGTGGTGAGACTGAGGGCTTCTCCAAGTTCTCAGCTAAAGGGGAAGACAGCTGGAATTGCTGAATGGAGGTCCACAGCTTGCCTTTTATTGTGGTAGAAAGGYTAAATAATCACAACACCTTCTTTCACCCTTAAAACCCATTAAAGGAAATGCATTTAGTTTTTTGCCTTTCAAGCTTGATGGAGAGCAAAGGAAGAGCTTTTTCTTTCTGTTAAGTAGTAGAAGACTTGTAGGATTTTTTCCAATCCTGTTGTTTCTGTGATGATGCATGTGGACCTTCTCAGGTTCTGATGGAGAGGCACAAATGCTTCTTCCAAGCCTCAGAAATCTCTACCTATTTCAGATACAGAAGAGTTCAACCAAGAGTTTAATTGTGATCTTGGCATGCAGCCTTGGGAGTGCTTGAACACACAYTTGTAGGAAAATGGTGCTCTTAGATGGCTCTTGCTCTGGAGGCAACTCCAGCCCCACTCCAGTCCTGCTTCCAGGAGATGGTACTGCAGTTTCTGAGAGGGGAAGATGCTTTTCATGGGAGCATAATAACATCTACCAGTTGTCAAGGAAAAGAAATGATCATAAGCCTGCTGCTTGTGTTTACATGACTGTATACCAGCTGTACAGTGATATTGTAATAAAAGCTGTTGGGGCAATCATTGTTATGCTGCTGCTGTTTAGCAGCTTGCTTCCAATATTGCATTACAAAAATTACATATTTCATGTAATCAGGTCTGTCTCTTACTTAATCATCCCACTCTGTGTATAAATCTTTAAAGTGGACAGGTCTATAAATCACATGCATTTTTCATTTACCGTTTATTCTAAGCCAGGCAGTTTCTTATTTAAATTGCCGTRTGAATAAATCTAATAATCCTTATTCACTTACATCATCTCAAACTTTAAATCTAGTTCTGACTGAGGTCATAAGTGAAATCAGTATTAAGGGCAAAACTAGCAGCTGTAACAACTGTAATAGCTCACCAAATTATGTTAACGGACTGAAATAACATTAAAAATGAGGAAAAATTGAATTATATTATTAAAGCATGCTATGCTGAATCAGGAAAACATTTAGCCTAACCAGAGATCCTGAATGTGCATGTACTGCATTTATCATCACACTAGTCCATATGCCCTGGACAAATGAGGAGTAAAGACACTCACCCAAACATGTCTATTTATAAACTGCACTTGTATATGGTATTATGCAGATTTCTGTAATGCAATAAAAAAATTCTAAACTACTGTCCTCACAACTAGAGCCAGAAATGCACTTCTTGGCTTAGAATGGGTAGGTCTGCTGGTCTTTTATTATGTGATTCTGAACCTTTAAATCAGCAACCCAGAAGATCTTACAGAGGAGCTTTCAAAATTCTTCCTGCCTCTTCTTGAAAAACCCAACAAATCCCATTTTCCTGTCAAAGAAAATGGAAGGACTGACTCAAGCATCCCATCTGTCTAAGAAACAACTTACAGTTCCTATGAAAATTCACATACAAAAGGAAAAGGAGGAGTTCTTTGGTGGTAAAGGAAACATATGACACAGAGGAGGGTCAGAAAATCTCCAGCATTACTCCCAAGGTCAATGGATGTCAGAGGCTTTGCTTGTAGCTGTCACCAGGGTGGCACAGTGCTTGCCTTTACATGAAGCTTCCTGCAGCAGCTTCTGCAAGGAAGTTTCAATCCAGAGCTTGGAGAGAAGAAAGACATAATTCACATTTTCACTGCTATTTTTAATAGTAAGTGCACTTGTTATTTCTGTGGAATTGATATTTATTGTTTGGRTTGTTGCAGCCTATAAAAATCACTCACTCCATCTACTTGTTCCCAGCACTGATGGAAAGAGTGTGAGGATCAGGGTAGGATCATTGCTGTGCTGAGCTCTTCCAGCTTCTGGCAAGGCACAGGGCATAGTCTTCCTTAGCCAGAGGTTGCCTTTGGAACATTATATTTCTCAGCTGTCCCTGGCCCTGTTTCAATTCATCCAATCACCTTTTGAAATTGTTTGCACTTTAGGTTTCCACAATATCTTCACATGGAGGTCCCCACAATATTCTCACATGCTGCTTGGGGTAACCTGTTATCTGGTCATTTTATTAAGTGTGCATTATATCATATGATCTATCTTATGAAGAACAGTAACAAAGCAAAGCAAACATTCTGTGTTGTAGGAACATTACAGACCTTTCTCAGTCAAAACCTTCAGCTGAGCTAGTCCATACTTCTGATCCACCTTCTTGCCTGTTTCCATACCTTTATTGGTGTTTTATGCATTGTAAAGATGCTCTGCTTCCCATTTGATTTCCAAGGCAGCAGAACATTTCATGTACTTATGCAGTGGTTGGGAGATCCCTGGGCTTAGCAGGTTCTGGGACAAAGACAGAAGGAGCAAATCCCCAGCTGCCAGCCTCTTGCACCAGCCACATCAGCACTGCTGAGCCTGAGCATCCKGAGGCAACCATTGCTTCTATTCCTTCCATTCTGTGCACTTTGTTAGGATAAAGCCAGATTGCCTTTATGCATCCTTTTTTTATTATAATGGATTTTCTAGAAACAGAATAATTCGTACAAGTAGCCAAAAATTACTGCAAAAAAATTTTTAATCACTCTAATTCAGAAAATTCAGCAAGCAAACACACCGRCACAGACGCAGGCCCAGACCCAGGTGCACACAAGAAAGGTCAGGATAATGCATTGGAAAACACTCCAAGCTTATTTATTTTGTCAGCTATAATTGTTTATTGTTTATAAAACCAAAAACAACAATAAAATTTCATAGCTGACATGCAGTAATTGCCAGGGGCTGAGTGCTCCCTGTGGTCCAGCAGCCTGGGAGCATCCCAGGGGCAGCAAACCAGGATCTCACAGGTAGGAGCTGTGTCACCACCCTGGCTTGGGAGCAGGAAAGCCCTGAGCAGCCCCAGTTCTTGGCATGCATACCCCCCTRAGGAGAGCAGGCAGACCCCAGGGCCATGGCAGAGTTCATCAGTGKCACAGCAATGTGGGGAGTCCTGAAATGTGGCAGAATTCAAGTCACATTCAAACCATGAGGACACTTCTGTACTGACCACTGTGAGTTGTGATACCTTGCAATATATTTTGTAAAAGAATTAATTTTTAGCAATATGGGCCCTTACRCTATTAACCAATRTAATATTTTTACTGGGAGACAAGTYGCCTCTCATCTTTYAGTGACAGTGATTGAAGTTATGATTATTGGAGAAGAGATTGGTGAGATCTGATATTTAGCAAAGACATGACACCTTCCAGTAGGCAGAAAAGAGCAACTTTTCTGTTAGGCAAATAAAGATATTTGCTAAGCCTCTACTTTAATTCAGCTTTAAATAGTAACTTGTTCTTTTTAGCCATATCATTGTAACTATATTCTCATACATTTTGAATACATGTCTTCAAATTAGAAATGAAGGACTTGCAACATTCCATACTAAGTCCCTGTGGAGAGTGCCAGGTCCTTGCAGATTTTAAGTGTACCTGATAAGCAGAACCACATCTGTGTGTACCAACAAGATACACTGAACATCTGCTGCTCTCTGTCTAATGGGACAGTGCTGGCTTCACAAGCAACCTCGATGGAAATCATATGAGGTCTTTGTGCCTTCGTTACGTCTTCTGTGACTTTACATTTTCTGTGACTTTGCAACTGCTAACAGCTGTCAAGAATAAATAAGGCATCTTTGAGTTGCTGTTTTTCACTGCCAGAGGTCTCCAAGTGATTAAGTAAAAAAAGTCTTTGTGATTCCCTTCCATCACCTGCATATTTCAGTACATTCAATACTTACACATTGAAAGWTGCTGCTCTGGGGGTGTTAGATCTTGTCTCTCTCTGCAGACAAGATTTTAAGAAAAAATCCATCACACTGCCCCTGTTTTGAGCTGGCCTTTCCCTTTAAGGAAACRCGCTGGGTTTGGCTGGGTTGGAGTTAATTTTCTCCATAGTACATAGTATGGGGCTGGGGTTAAACCATGACAGAATGGAGGGAACTTCTATGGGCAAATGATCTTAATTTCAGTAATAACTTCTTTTTAATGATGGAGTCAGAATAAAAACGGTGGTTTTGGGGGGCAGGCATGGGGGAAGTTTCAGCAGGGGGAGGAAATTCCTGTTTTGCATCTAGATATGCTGGTAAGGATCGGTGGTGGCAGCTCCTCGAGCAGAGTGCTTYAACCTCTCCTTTTCCTCCGGCTGCCAGAGGGGAAAAAGTAACTCAGAGACTGCTGGGAATTGCAGTCCTAGATTCTGCCAGCCTTTAGCACAGGAATCTGGCAAAAGGCCCTGCTGGAAAGAGCACAGTGTTTRTACAGAACCTTCTCTGCACATAGGAGGAAATGCAAAATGCAAACCCCTGTCCCAAAATGCTGAGGAGCCTCCTCTTTTCTTCTCAAGCAGGCTCTAAACCCCACAGCTGCTCTTGTCCCCATGCCCCAGGGATGAAACTTTCTTTTTTCTTTCCTTTCTTGTCCACTTAAACCATAATTTTCAGAGTAAGGTCCACTCCACGTTAGGGGTGTTGCCTGTTCTCCCCTCCTGCAAGGAATCCTGCTGAACATGGGGATGTCACTTCCTAAGTGCCAGTCTCAGAGCTGTGTCATGCACTGAGTGCCACCCACTCAGCACTGAGCCTGGGATYTTCTGCATAGCCTCTATCCTTATAATGAAGGATTTTTAGGGAAACTTTAAGGATTGCGTTTTCTTTTTCACTTTCACCCCCTTCCCCCCTTCTCTTTTAATAAAAGCACAGTGAAGCTGTTTATCTTTTGTTTAATAGTCCGCTTGGTTAAAACATTCCCTCTGAACAGCCTTTGGGCCTCTGAACAATTTAGGGCCTTTTTCCACATCAGGAAGAGGTTTCGTCTCCTTTCTCTCAGAGAGCAACTTCATGACCACCACAAGAGCAGAGAGATACTACAAATAGGTGGAGAACCCAGGTGCTGTCAGCTGTTGGGAGGCTGCTCAACAGGAAGGGAGGATTTTTGTGTTTGGGCTGTAGGTCATATTCATACTTTGATTCAATGGAAAATCCATGGCCACTGTGGGAGCTGTCTCTGCTCTGCTGCCTCTGGCACAGCTTCACTCAAAGAAAGGCTGAACAAATCCCTCAGCCCAGCCAGAAGCCTGATACCATAAAATTTGGGAATTTGAACCCCTATGGGCCAAGAAGGGAAGTGTCCAGGTTATTTAGGCTGCATGCAAAAGAGGGATGAGAGCTATAGCTCTGACTCAGCCKTGTTGTTATGTGTCTGTGTACGTGGACAAGGTAGGTCTGGCTTGGGGGATTTTGGCTGCCTGTGAGCCTGCAAGCTGATSCTGGAGCTCCAGCTTGTGCTGCCTGGGCACCTCTGGGAGCAGGACCACAGGCTCTGCCAGGGGTGGATGTAGGCAGGTCAGGCATCCCCACAGTTCAGCAGCAGCTGCATGGCCTTTTGGAACAGAGTTTTAGCCTCTGCTGTCCACAGTTTTACTAAGCCATCTCTAGAATCTGTCTACATAAAGAGACCAAGGTGAAGACCCGTGATGTTAGAAGGGAGTTGGCAATCTCATCCCTGTTAAGACGGTGCCATGAGTATGGGCACTTCTACAAGAACCTACCAGGAGGGGGCTCAGGRTCTTGAAGAAAAATCCACGCTTGCCTCCACACTCTGGCACGTCCCATCCAGCATCCCTGCCCATCYGGCTTTTCTGTCTTTGGAGCTTGTAAAGGGTGAATGGGTCAAATTCATATAAATGGTAACACATACAAATKATTTCATGCATTATAGTTCAACTCAAACTGACATACACCTGTGCTTGAAGGTATGAGGGATCTGGGGCATTATTCAAGTTCCTCCTAGCACAATAATTCACATTCAGCACAAACAGGGAAATGATACACTGCACTGTGTAATATCTATGTCTTAGTGTCAGTGATTCACTTTCTGTAAGCTCTGGCATGCTTCTACATTAATAGGAACAAATGGAATCATAGAGCAGTTGAACCAAATTAATTGTAGAACCATGTGATACAATTTCAAAATTAAATATATCTGTTTCTCTGTTTTTATTTACAAATAGGTTAATAAATTCATGTCAAGGTAATGCCTCAATGGTTTGCAAGTAAAAAAAAAAAGGCTTTGGAGGACAGGTTTACAGGGCAAGATCYATGAATGTAATTTCTTAGCTTTTTTCTTGCATTTAAGAGAATGCTGTGGAGTTGAATGTCTCTCAAATAAAACCCTCTGGAAGAAGTTGTTATTATGTTTGAATAGACATGATGTATCATGCTCTGTGCCTTTAAAACAGTATCAAGCACTACCTGCCAATCTTCATCACAAAGAGATAAGACACAATGTTCTGTACTGTAAGAAAGGCACAAAAACCCCCATAAGAGAGACACACACAGAAAGAAAAATTAACAGTTCATGTGCAAATTCTTGATTATGTCASACTGAAAAATGTCTCTCTTCTGCATCCTGCCTGTTTCTGCCCTCAAATGTTTAACATACTTTTGGGAGCTCTATAAATAAATAAAGCTCTTACTTTATGACAGTGTTCCAAAAAAGAGTAATTTGTGAAGAGAAGTGGCTTCATGAAGGTGAGTCATAATCTCCCATTTCACAATCTCTGTCATGGTATAATCTATAGTACAAACTACTTGAGACAGGGATCAGCTCTTGAATTTAGGTCACTACAGTGTTTAGTCCAAAACACTAGGTCTGATTTCTAATTCTGCAATACTCTTAATTCCTGAGCTGTTCTCACTGCTGCAGTTCTTGATCAGTACTGGTAGACAAAAGTGCAATACAAATCTGTGCTACCCATTGTCCAACAAAATCATTGGCTGCAATATTAGCCAGTATTATTAGTTAGTAACTGGTGAGGTTTTTGGTTCAAATAAACAGCACTATTCTAATTATCAGCAGAAGGTAAGTGAAGTAATTTACATTATTTTTACTGTAAAGAAGGTRGTGGAGGAGGAGACCTGAAAAACATGAATTTTGTAAGGACAGRGATAAGTATGAGTAATTAGGGCATAACAAAAAATTAAGCAAAGCACCAGACTCAGTATGAAAGTTAGCACACTTGTCTTGTAAACACCGTGGGCTGAAGCCATCAAACATTCTTCAAATGGAAGAACTGATAGCCTTCTTTCAAGGTATACTTCTTTCCTTTCCTTTCCTTTCCTTTCCTTTCCTTTCCTTTCCTTTCCTTTCCTTTCCTTTCCTTTCCTTTCCTTTCCTTTCCTTTCCTTTCCTTTC
>JACDOX010000005.1:11502755-11544066 GCA_014549065.1 Cardinalis cardinalis
CTTCCTGGAACTGTGCACTGTTCAGAATCAGAATATTTTTTCAGCATAAATTAAATAATCAGAGCCCATATTCATCTCATGACAGTTTGAACTTAATATCTATGAGGGTTTGGATCACAGGCTTCATACCTTACTTCCTGTCCTCTCTTGCYCCTCTGAGGACCATGTACTTCACACATCTGTGACTCCCTTTTTTAATATGTTGGATTCAAATAAATTCTCTGTCTTTTCAGGGCAGCCTTGTTCTTTGGCTGCATTTCTGCATGGAAGAAAAGGCCTYTCAGGTAGCGGGAGGTCTGACTGTCTGCTCACTGTCTCTGCTCCTCTCTACTGCCCTCTGGCATCATTTTGGCCAGGTCTGTGCAGGAAGTGTCTTTGACTCTGCAGTAGGTTTGCATCCTGTCTTGGTCATCTTCGTTCTCTGGCAGAAAGGTTCTGTAGATATGGGTGTGTAGATGTACGTATGTGTAAAACTCCTTGTTCATCACTTGATGAATGGATGTRTTCATTAAGAAAAAAATATTTTTTCCATCACATGCTTTTCATTGGTGTAAATTACACAAGCAAACCTCTYTGAACAGACATGAGGCACAGCCCTTGCCTAATGCTTGCCTACTGCTCTCTCAGTCTTTCCTCCTCWCCTTGAGTCCTACAAGCTCACAAGCAACATTTTGCACTTGGATCAGCCACTCCTTCATTAAGATAATTATTTTGCTTTCAAAACTCACTTCAGATGTCTCCCTTCCACTGAGACTCCACACAGTGTGCCCCCCAGCACCATCTGCCCCCATCTCTTCACTTGATCTTTTTGTTCTTATCATCTGTATTTATATTAAATTGTCTTCTTCTTGGGGTAGAGACCTTGCTTTCCACGCTCTTATGATGGGATATTTTCATGTCCAGGAATGCAGAAYTAGGAGAATACAAGCCAAGAAAAAAATATTTTCAAATTCTATTCTGAAATTTCTACTGTAATTTTGCTATTGGGTAGGCAGACTGAAACCACCATTTAAAATCTGCCAGTGTAATCTCCAGAAGCAAAAAAAGCCCCAGCCCCTGGAGCTCAGCAATTAGAAAATGAAAGAAGATTGCTTTCTATAGATATGTTATGATTTGCAAAGATCTAGATACTGGAATGAATAGCTAATTCACACATATTATCATTTAAGAGCCAAATCTACTAAACACACCCCTGACTTGAAAGAAATCTAAGAATAGGAGGCATGTCAATTACTGTAATCCTTAAATTATGCATATCTTTCAAAATCTTCTTCTATCAATGTCTTAGGTTTTTCTTCTTAGGAGGTTTCTGTACTTCCTCCACAAGGCAAAATGAAACAATGGTTTGTTTCAATAAGTGTTGTGCCTGAAGGACTGTTATTTGTTACTGGGAATTAAATAATTTAAGGTATCATACCTTGTCATACTGTCCTAAAAGGAGTTTTGGTCCATGAGATCTTCCATCTTGCTTCAGAAGTGATCAGCAGGTAGAGGAAAATGCTCTGCTTCTGTTACCCAGAAGGGAATAAATTATTCAAAAAATGTTAATGTAGAAGGCAAGCAGAGAATAACTTTCTCCAACAGTAACTTAAAAAAAAAAACCCTTTCACATCTGTCTGTATCAGAAAAACGCAGATACAAGATGATTTGGGGTTTCTGTTTAAGAACCCTAAAATAAGAGCATCTGTTAGCTGCAAAGGTAATCACTATACAAACATATGGGTATGCAATGAAAGGAAAAAATGTATATATCTTCATCTTTTTGTGGCTTATACAGTAAAAGGTGGGAGTAGCTCACTTGCATAACAAAGGCAGCAGAGCCTTAGGCTACAGATTTTGAGGATCATTCTCATTCTCCAGGAAAAGCAAGTATATAGATTATTCTTAATGCAAGGTCTGAATGCACACAATTGGATCTGAGGGAAAATGGAGCTGTGGAGCTGCTCTCCCCTGCTTACATGGASAATTTCTATTTCTTTAACTCTCCTCGTACCATGGCACAGCCTGCCCTGACCAGATTCAGCTCTGGAGGTGCAGAGATTCTCATGCCTGAAATCTTTGTCCTTGGTAATCTTTGGGAAAACCATATTTTAATTTTATTTTAAAATTATCTAAATCCTGAAAACACAAGTCACAGGCTTGAAGTCCCTTTCCAAAGGTTCTYAAAGTGTCAAGTCACTCCTGCAGGAGGCTTTTCAATACATTTCCTTTACTAATGTAATAAATCCTTTCTTTTCACCTGCAGCCTTATGGCTTGAACTGAATATGAAATTGGTCAAGCTCAAATGGTCTTGAGCACAAGAAGAACATTGCCACAAGCAGGCCCAGCCCCCTTTGGCTGTGTGCTCCGCCACAAAAAACCTCCTTGGGAATGGGTGAGGTTGAGGCCTGGCTCTCAGGCAAGCACTTCTCCGTCCTGCTCCACCCGGGTCAGAGCCACTGCACCTCCCACCTGACAGGAATCAGGCTGTGACACACACTCTGCTTTGGCTAAGCCAGGATTATTCATGACTATTCACCATATCCATCCTCCTGATCGTTATACAATCATGGCAGATATTTAAGTCTCACAATCCCATTTTTTGTCTGGAATCAATTTTTTGTTGGTGGTTTTTCCTGCAAGAATTTCAGGCATGTTTTTGAGAGAAAATAAGAATCTGATTGTGACTTGTCACTGTCATATTTTCTGAAAAATCCCTTCACCAGGATTATTWCTCTCCTGGGAAGCTGAGAAGCCTCAGAGAAAAAGGAAAACAGTATCATCTCATTTGCTTCTCCAGTGTTTTGCTGCTCTGGAATGTGGTTGGAAATTGTTTATCCAACATTGTTTATTAATGACCAATCACCGTCGGGCTGTGTCGGGACTCTGGAAGCAGKCACGAGGTCTTTATTATTATCTTTTAGCCTTCTGTAAGTATCCTTTCTGTATTCTTTAGTATAGTTTTAGTATAGTATTATTTAATATAATATCATAACACAATAAATTAGCCTTCTAAGCAACTACTCAGCTTGCCTATATTAATCAAGTAAATACAACTGCTTAATACATCTTTTTGGAATATTTGCGCATGTGGTTGTCCATATGCAGATATAATACTGAGAAATATCAGGTTCCTGGTCTCAAAAGAGATGTCCTCACTCAGTGGAAAAAAAAAAAAAGAAGAAGACCAGGCATCAACACAATAGAGGACCAAATCTCATRGTAATTTTTTTACTCAATGTCTGTTTTAACTCTGTTATAACTCTGCTGGCAGATAGGACTATCAATTAATCTAGCAGTGTTTTTTTTGMATATGATCTTCAAATTGCTGGACTTGAATGATAAACCTGTCTTTTAGAGTCTATGGACAGATGGATTTTATGCACTGATACTGAATCAGTGTTATCTGAATGCATCCCAAAGCATCCATTTCTTCTGTCAGGCTCTGAAGAACTGCAGTCTTTAAGTGTGATTTTAAATTATTTTTCTTTTTTTAAGGTGTGCATCTAGAAAATTATTTTGATGTCATAATCAATCATCAAGAAATACACAGTTGCAATTAGCAATACAGTCTATGGGATGCCATATTTCTTTGTTAGGGAAGCATTTCTCATTTGCACATTTTTTGACACATGGGGATATCCTCAAACTGTTTGTTGAGATAAACATCCTAAGAAAGTTCCAGTTCGAGACAAGTCTTGAGGCAATCCACTACAGGATTTTAGGATGCAGATCAAAACTGCTTATATTAGCTAAAAAAGCTCCTTTCAACCCTTGAACACATATGTGGGCGTGTTCTAATTAAAGCTTGGTGGATAATGAATAATTTATTTAAGGTCTTTCACCTCCTTTGTTTGTAAATTGTCAACAAGAAGATCACAGTTTTCTTGAATTTTTTACTGGAAATTACTCCTTGGGCTTCATTTATTTCCCCTTTTTACCAGTTTCTACCTTTTTTAGTATCTTATTTTTCTTTTGTCTTTCTGTCTGGACTCTTACCACACATGATCTGTATGTGTCACTAACTACCTTTATACATCCTACCTATCACTGCATTGCATTCAGACTCTGCTCTAGCTAATTTTTGCTCCTAAAACTGTGGAGTCATCCAGACCCTGGTAAAATGGATATAAAATGGTGCCAGCTCAGAAGGGGATTTTTTTCTGCTTTTTTGTACTCAGATTATACAYTAATAAATACATATGTAGGTGTAAAGAAATAAAAAACCCTCTCTGTCCATTGTGGTTCATCTTGTTCTCCCATGCTTAGCTAAGAAGGTACTGTAATGATTTTGCTACAGTTGCTACATTTTGCTTAATAGTTTTTCTTGTCTTGTCATGTCATATCAGTCTTTTTTCCCAGTTCCCTAATTTTTTCTTTGTTTTTAGTAAAACTACGATTTCTCTACAGCCTGAGAAGGAAGAGCAGTGACAGCTCAGCAATAGTAGAAACTCATTTGTATTTCTTTCAGATGCAGAAATGGTACTCTGTATATTACTGAGCTCTGACATTCTGATAGTCAAACAATTACTGAGCTCTGACATTCTGATAGTCAAACATTTTATAGTTTCCCACTCTATTCCACCTTTCTGAGACACATTCAGATGGTGCTACCCCCATGCATGGGGGATCTTTCACCTGTTCACAGAAATTCCAAGCCCAATGGCAATGCTGGATATTGAATKTGGATATTATGATTCTTATCACTTGGTACCAACAGGCTCAGAAAGTCCTCAGGTAGGCTGTATCCTTGGAAGCTTTGTTGTTCTCTGCCAGCCTGGAATAAATCCCTAAACTGAAGGTTCAGACTCTGCAGAATGCTGGATATGCCATCACAATCATGTGTACATGGAGGGGAGACAGGCATGGATATCCCTAGCAGGAAATCCCTGTGACCAAAAAATACTTTTTAGGCTTTGGACACATCACATCTTAGTCTATCATACCAGAAATCTCTCTTGTGATCTTACATTTTMTTAATATCAGTGTGGTTTTGTGGAAAAGATTAACCCTTGGGTTTTATGGCTGTTATGGATCCTACTAGGGTCCTGCAATCCTTTCCTTTTGCAAGAAATACATGGAAACCCCTACTGAACAGGAGAGACTGGATAGTAAAACATGGTTACATTCAGGAGTTGTTTCTTCAAATAAAAGGTGACTAAAATAAAGAAACARAGCTGGAAGGAAACAGCATGGCTAAAGCAGTCTATAAAAAGAGGAAAGAGACAGATTTTAGGTTAATTTCAAAGTGTTGTTTATGGTTCAGAACCGAACAGAGTAGTGTTCAAGCAGTGTCATTCCAGGGAGGCTTAGAGAGCCTGCAAGTGATGTGCACRAAACAAGGGAAGCAGTCCAGTGCTGCTGCAAGTTCCTCACTGGACCCACCACTCCTGTTTCTAATGCAATAGTAAACAAAAAWCAAACTTCAGGCAAAATTTAAAGTGTTGATAAACTCTAGAAAGGCAAGAGCAAAACAGAAGTGGCAAACCTCTGACTCTCTAAACCACAGTAATGATACTAATGCAACACTGAAGCCTCCTGTAGTCAGTACTGAAAGGTTTTGGTCTTCCAGCTGGTGAATTTCTTTAGATTGTTTTGTTAGCAAAACTAAAACATAAAAAGCAAAACCCTGAAAAGTCTGTCKGCTCCAAAAAGAACTATGTTAAATTCTGACAGCTTTATTGCTGTGTACCAGGTAAGGAAACCCTAGGACAGATGACTTGCAAAAAATATGTATTTGTTCCATTTTCTGTTCCATTTTATTACAATCCTCCTTGAAAAATGAAACAATTGTTAAAAGTATGCTTCTCTTCTTTCCATATTAGTAGCCGCCTAATTTGTGACATCTGCTACCTCACTTCCAGGTGTCTGCCTTGAACACATTGAAGGCTGAGTGTACTCTTCCCCACTCCCCTGCCCCCATCCTGACTATCAGGGCCATTTTAATGTTTTGTGAATTTTTGCATTATTTAGTAGCTGGTGTCACTAGAATGCWGGTAGGTTTTAATCAACCATTAAAATACTCTTACATGCTTCAGAGCACGTTGGCTTCTTATCTCAGGGGCTGACTCTGGAAACAAAAATAACCCTGAAACACTTGGGTTAAGTACAGTTATGCAAAGCTTTGCTTCCTGCATGGCAGAGGCACCAAAAACATTGAAACCTCTTCTAGCTTCAGCGGCTGTGGGCTATGTTGCATTCCTAGCTTCACTCAAAGCTGGTCTGTCTGCTTTTCTGAGGGAGGTTAAAACTGCCTAAAGGGCACTTTGTTTTTTGGCAGAGCTACAAGCTATTTTTTCCTGATAAGAAATGAGAGGTGCAAGTTAATACCTAGTTCCAAGGTACTATTTTTTGGCATCTATTTTTGTGGTTCTGACTTAATGTACCTCACAGTGACCAAAGTTGCACCAGGTAAAATAGCCAAACAGTGGTTGTGTTGTTTTTTTTACCCTCTTGTATCATGAGGTAATTCTCCAGGCTTTCCTGGAGTTTGCCCTCACAAAACCAGGTGTTTGCCTGGCAGCAGAAGAGCAGGTAAGCCAGCTGCCTGAGTAAAAAACCTGCACTGTAAAAGGCTGCCAGTGGGAAAACCCTGCCTAGATCTGCTACAACACCTCCTATATGGGGCAGAAGGACACCAAACAAGGTGTTCTACATCTGCATTCTGTCCCTGCAGCCCTGAGTCACCTCTGAGRTTTGCCTGCTGCTGTGCCAATGTGTGTCACCTCACTCAGCCRCTGTCCTCTAGGCCAGCACCTTGATGAGCATAGCAGACTTGCTTAAAATGATGGGATTTCCAAAGGAGTCTGGAGGACTTTGGCCACAGGTTTTCATTAGGAATGTGTTCTCTTGCTCTTCAGCTGGGGCACAGGAGAAGGAAACGAGGTGGGTATGTGATCTCTAGTGGGGACACACCTGCAGATGGTTTGCCTGTCTTTGAAACAATGAAAGTGTGACATCCACATGGAATGTGACATCCACATCCTATTTTCAGTCACTGACACTTCCCTTCTCACTGCTGTTCCTTCTGGCTCGTTCAGGGGAGCCCTGTAGTGCTGTGAGGCAAGAGGCACAACCCAGCTCCTGTTTATGTTCCTTTATTACAATCCTCTTTGAAAAACTAAACAATCCTTAAAAATATCCTTAAAAACCCAGCTCCTGGAAAACACTCCMCCTCAGCATGGCCATCACTGGCAGGGGGCTGCTGAGGCTAAGAGGGTCCCTTGGAAGAAGGGGGTGTGAGAGGTGGGAGAGGGAAGCAGCTGGCACAGCCCTGAGTCCGGGCAGCAGGCAGCTTGCTCACTTCTGGTGTTTTGTTACAGTGGGGTTTCCTGCTGCCTTTTAGGCACCATCTCTGTGCTTGGCAGAGCTGGGTACTGCAGGTACCTGCTCAACTTTAGTAGTGCCTGGCATCCATGGAGATTCTGGCTTGCTTTTCTTTTTGGTGTAAGAGTAGTCAGACCAGGGCATCAGCTTTGTAATGCCAATTACTGTACCAGTGGAGAGGAGCATCATTAAATCAGTGTCTAGATCACTGTTTTAAGTCTAAAATCCACCTTGGCAGTAGCCAGCTCCCACTTTGATGTTCAACTCTATCCACACCCACTGTTGCTTTTGGACAGAGCTATTCAGGATGTGCATATGAGGGACTGTCCTCACTCGGAGTGGGCATGGATGTAAAAAGGCTAGTCACTGTTTAATCCATGGATTGAATTGTCCACCAAGATGAGCAAGGGCAGGACCCTAGCTTAAATGTGTCGTTTCACCTCCCATCTCCACTGAACATCTCAGAAACCTTCACACTTGGCACTTATTTTAGGCACTTGAGGGAGGCAGCTCCATAGATTTTGCTTGCTGTTCTGCATCAGAGACACTCACAGCACTGTAACCTAGTGACAATAATCTAATGCTAGTAAGTGAACAATAAGCTGGGATTGCTTTAAAATGTGTATCAATGATAAACAACTGTTTTGTTACAGACAGCATTTGTGACAGCAGCTCTGTGTCAGAGTAGAGTTAAGTRGTCTGTGAAGATGCAGTCACAGTACAGGATGACTCCCATATTGCTTTAGACTGGCAGGCTTTTAAAAGTCTCTTGGGCCAAATTCTTTATTTCTTTGCATCTCGTATCATTAATTTCACCAGAGGAAAAAAATCAATCTGGTGAGAGCAGTCGCTGTGCAATGTACCTGACTTAGCATGGTGAGAAGTGATCGGGAGTCTGAATTGCACTGCCTCTAGTCCTCCCTCAACTCCATTCTTCACCAGCTTACATCTTCACTGTCTGTTCAAGAATTACTGGTTGATAATATTATTAACAACTGACACACACTCTGTCTTAATTATAAGTGAGTAATTGTGGCAGACTGGCAAAAAGGAAAGGTCTTAGGCACCCCTGAAAGTAACATTATGCTTTTGAGTTTGATTATTACTCTTRTTATGAGTTTATTCTACATCGTCACTCTTCCATCACTTTCCCAATTCAGATGAGCGCAGATATTTGAAAAATTATACAGACCACTATTGAAAACAGTTTAAGCATTGCAATAAATGAACGAGTAACAAATTGCACACCCTTTCATCATGTATTATTTGTTTAAAGCCAACAGGAAGGTGAACTTGCTTAAAATAAGCATTTTTCAGGGATTCTAAGGTTTCTGCACCAGTGAGCTGGTAATGTCAATCCAAATGTCACTGTCAGCAGGCTACTCCACAAAGATAAAGATGGACTCTTGACACTGGGATTTTACCACATACCATAGCTCTTCAAGAAGTTATGTGCTTACTGTGACATAGCAAAATATTTTAGTGCAAGCTTGTGAGTACTCCCAATGAAATGAACAAGTCTATAATATGTAATGGAGCACCTACTGGGTGCGGAAAACATTGTTCCTAAAACTGAGCATTTTCATAACAGAATTTAAGCTTTAATCAATGTTTAATTATAAAGGCTTCTATTTCAGGCAGTTTATAGATAAAATGCCAGTATCTGTGTGACTGTTTCACAACAGACATTTAAGTGAATGTGCAGAGGGAACACATCATACCGCATAAGGCAACCCACGTCTGTAATTAATACTGTGTTTGGTGGAGCCTGTACTTAACTGAAACATAAGAGAAAATTGCTTCAGGAAACTAAAACACACAAAGATGCAGAGCAAGCACTTACAGTGGTCTCAGCCCTATGAAAAATAATAAGAATATGCAATGCATCCATATGGTTCAGATAAAGGGGAGCGTGCGTTCCCAGTTAATGACATGCTTAGCAGAGAGCCATTCCTCCTCCTGCAGGGGAGCTGGGAGGCAGAGTCACCTGGAGCTCCAGACAAGCCAAGAAGGCCTCTCCTCTGAGATCACATACCAGGGTCTCCAGATGTGGAGCTGTGTAGTCAAGGCTACTGTGTTTGATTTTTAACTCCAGCCCTTGGACACTGGGGAGGATTCCCTTGGCCTGGACTGCCATTCCCCATAGGATTCTCATGCCTTAGCGAGGCGAGGTCAAGAAAAGGGGAGAAGGAGGAACTGGACATGATGAATTACAACTGTTATTGCTACGGTCACAGAGTGCAAGGTTACTATGGCAATAATTATTTGTAAAAAGATCCCCAAATCTGTAGGTCTGGCAAATCCTGAGAGCAAGCCGTGAGCTCCGCACGGCTGTGCAGCTGAGGGATGGAGCCAGGCAGACGGCCGGGGTTTTACACTCCTCCGTGCTGCCCTGCCGGGCTGCTGCCACAGCCACAGCTGGAGACACTTTGGTAGGCTCTGCACTACCCCTGCCTTTCAAAGAACAAAAGCAACCAAATGCAAAGCAGCAGTTCTTTACATTCTGCTTTCTACTAAACATATGGTAGAGTTTCCCATATGCCCTGTGATAATGCAGCTGATAAAAACCCTTAATATTTGCAAATGCATGTTTAAAATCCTCATGTCATTGACCTCAGCTCTTCCAGATCTTTTAAAGGTGCCCAAAGTATCACGCTATGTATTYCATGAACAATCTTAGCTCTGCCTCTCTCTCTGAATGGAAAACTGCTTGGTGTGAGGTAGCAAAGAGGCTTTTGAAATTCCTTGCCAATTCGCTATCAAGGAGACCTTTAGGTGAATCAGATAAAGGCCTGACTGGGTCCCTTAAAACCAGACGCTGCATGTGCATTCAATTATTTTGTGTGAATGCAATGAGTAAGAATTGAATTAAACTCCCCTCCTASCCAATATATCTTACCATCTTCTGGTCTAAGAGGGATGGTTTGCAAAAGTCTGTGGGGTGCAGAGAAAAAGGAAAACAATATAATATTTTATGAAATCTCTGATCATGTATTATTTGTTTCTACTTCACAAACTACTGGATTGATAGATAGTATCTTYAGGCTATTCTCCTGATGGATGAGGTAGCATCAGCCAAACAGGGAGCMGAGCCAGTGTTACAAGACCCTTGTAATCACGGGCAAAATCAATTTTGAATGAATTGTGTGTGCAACACACACATGCACAACCAAAAACTGAGCATTCTAATTGATTAAGAAACAAAGACTCAAGTTGCTACCCTCATGAACAAAAAATGTTAACTATGTTTGGGTAATTAATATATCTGGTGAAATTTCAAACTAAGTGCAGCTGTTACACAACCACGAAAAGCAGAAGATTTGTGTGTAATTGCTCACTCAGCTTTATTATTTGGCACTGTAAACCAAATACTGTTTTCTGTGTTCATGGGAAATGGAAACTTCTGCAATTAATTCAATTTCATCAACAAGGTTTTTCTGATGGAACTTTACTYATCAAACTGCAGCTTAGCATTTTTTTCCCCATCTTTTTATTTGAAGAAAATGGGGAGTTTGAGTACATAGCATAAAACAGGATCAGATTTAGGACATTACATTCTGATATACATTTGGTCACCTTAAGGGAAGTCAGAATTATTAAAAATATGAACTCCTGCATCGAATGGAATTCTTAGATTCTTAGTAGTCACAGCCAGAGGAATGCATTTTATTAACATCAAGTGGTATTTATTTCTGAAAGAGTTTATGCTTTAATAGGCTATTTTTGATAGTGATTGTTCCTTGTACATGAAAACTAGAGAAAAAGTGCTTTCTTTAATTTTTTTTTTTTCCATAGAAGTGCAAAATATGATCAAGTAAACAAAGATGTTTCTATAGGGATAGAAAATGTATCTCAGCTCAGAACCACACAAAATCTTGTAAAAAAAATTTGGCCTAATAAAAACTACGTGGTGAATGTATGGAATTCAGAGAATGTGTTTATCTTGGGAGCTCTTGAGATCTTGTTCTTGTATTTCTCTGGAAAGTATATAGCATACTTCTTTTTTTTTTTTTTGGTGTTACAGGATAGGACAGGTACTGAGAAGCATTTATGAAAATAGAGGTGTGAGAGGACATTGAGACACTGAGGATTGCAGTTCATTACCAGGACTACAGAAATAAAAAATAAACCAGCATGGTATCATGTTCCATGGTACATGGAACCTCAAAACTACTTCAGTAGCAGTTTTTTGGCAAGCAACTCAGAGTGCACTACACATCACACTGCGTATATTTTGTTGTAAGTTGTGATGTTTCCCTTGAGGAGTCAAGGGAAAGAAGAGAGGGCAGGGATAGCCACAATCACCCTGCTCTGCATCAAGTGCTGTCTCACCTTCATGATTTTTCAAAGCTTCACAAAGATGTTCCACAYCCATCAGGCCTGAGGAGTCCCGTGGAGATAAAGCAGTGAGCAGATCCTCCTCTAGAACTCTCTTTTTTACAAAAAAACAAACAAACAAAGCACAAACAGATACTGGCAGCAATTTCAAGGGACCAAATTTCAAATCCCATCACACTCCAGGGTCTAAGAAAAAAAGCAAAAAAATGACATTCAGTCCAAGCAATTTTATTGCTAGAGGTTTTATTGGCTGCCCTCTAGTGAGACCTCTCAGTGGCACAATCCCTAACCTTGGCTGGGCARGAGTCAAGATGCTGTGTTTAACCTCCTTGCCTTGGTCTGTAAGGTTTAGATCTGCAACATTTSCTCCCTGAGCAGTAGTGATTCGGCACTGGACACATGTGGGGGCAGGAAAGAGAGAAGTTCTATCCTGGGAATTTCTTGGCATTGTCACAACGACAATTAAAGGGTGATTTTCTCATTAAAAAGATGGGCAATGGCATGTTGTAGGTTTCCACAGTTATTTTACATTCTACGATTTAAGGATGGATGATTTTCAATTATTAGCTGTGAAAGATCATCTTATCCAAGTGTTTTAAAATCTGGTGTAGCTAGCTAAGTGTGATACTCCTTATAGGCCACATTTCTTACAAAATCTCTCTTGAACATAAACCTGTCCTTTCTTCACTTCAGATACCTCAAAACCCCTATGAAACTGTGATATTCTGTTTGCAGTCACTCCTTGCAGCATGCTCTGAATTTCTAGGTAGTCCTTATCTAGCAAAACTTGTGTTCAGCAGGAACTTTGGGGGTCCTCTTGCTAAAACCTGGAGCTGGCCAGACTTAGGCAAGCAGAACAGCAGGTCTGTGAGCTCAAGAGGGCCCAACTTTACTGCTTCCAGGCCTGGACATGCTGCTGGCATGTTTGGTTTAGCTCACGTTTGACTTTGGAAATAAAGAGGAAAGGTCGGGCCACATGAAAGAGGCTTGGTAACTCTGGGAAATGAGACAAAGGCTCTTTCTTTCATCAAAGAGCGTAATTTCCCAACACACACCTGATGTGCAGAGGCTGTTCTTGAACCCACACCTGTAAGGGTTGCTTGCCCTTTTGTTTTGTTTCCCTCCAGTATGGCAATTCCCCCCTTCCTGACYCCTGGCTCCAGCCATACTTCCACGGAGTGATCTGAGCATCACAGGAGCTGTGTGTGAAGTGCACACACTTTCAGAAGGGTCTGCATCAGCACTGGCACATGTTCTGTRTTAGTCAGTGGTGGAAAGGATGGGTGAAAATGGTATGATCAGGAAGTTGGACAAAGACATTTGCTCGCCACCTTTGGCAATGGATGCAAAATTAAAAAAAATCATTTTATAGCACTTCCAATCCTGTTTGCAGTAATCATAGTTTGGCACAGACCCTCTACCACAGCAGGCAAAATGCTATTAAATTGTGTCAGATTGAAGGGAAAAATAACGGAATTTCTCTTCCATAAATCATAAAACCCTGAATCTTTGCAATCTTGTAATGGTCTTGTAATCCAAGCCCCTGCTTACATTACTTTATCTTTATGAAGGTGATAAAGAAAACATAACAYAGTGTACTTGATTATAAATTATAATTTTATAAGCATCAAAAAATGCAAACTTGCAAAGCTTTTGTTCATGCTTAGGTTTTCACATACTTAAGTGCCAGCAGATGTTCAAWGATCAATAAAACTCAATTTATATACATTATTCTGAAGCATCCTTGATCATAAATACAGGCTGGGAATGTCTAACTTCACTCTGAGTAAGAAAGATGATAATAGACCACAAAGTTGCAGTATGGAATTCTATTGTGGTAAATTTTACTTCAACTGTAGAAATAAARCACTTCTTGATTTTCATTGAGACTGCTGAGACAGAGCCCATGATTTAGAACCTAAACTGTAGCTTTATGGAAACAGCAAGTGGCTAAAATTAACTTCAGCATTGTCAGGCAAAAATCTTACTTATTATGGTAAACTAAACATCCCCAGAGGCTATAAGCTTTCTAACCAGGAGTCCCTGAATTGTGGTGTTTGCTTTTGCAATGACAAACAAACATACCTTTATTGGGGAGTGACCACTGATTCACACAGAGATCAGGAAGGCAGGTCCAAAGACGTTCCTCATTTCAGAGCTGACTCGCCAGAGCAAGCACTGGGAGTGCAACACCATGCATGTGAGTTCATACTCATCTCAAGAGCAGGAAGAACAAACTCTTCTGAAACCAGGTGCCTGTCAGATGAAATAGAAGATGGTTCAAAGTGGAGCAAGAAGGACCAGTTTTATGCACTTTGTGTGTTCAATAAGAAAAGATTAAACAAACAACAGAAGAAAAAAAGGTAAAGTGATGTATTGTCTTCCTCTTTCCTGTCCTTTCACTGTRCTTTGTCCACAGAAGTAGCAAACTCAGCAGAATTAGATAAGAGTGACAAGAGACCAGCCCATTTCCCCAGATATAGAGTTACTTCAGGGCTGAAACTACAGTTTCTGGTTTTCCTGGTCTCTGAATTTTACTCCTTGCCTTGGATATGAAAGGGGCACTTGACCACTCAGAAGTTTTATCTTTGCTGACACAATTGCCAGACTCCTGTTCCTTCAGTGTGCAAAGCCAGCTCTGAGGTTGCTGCTGCCCATCCCCTTCCAGCAYGGACGTGGTACAGCGCCGCCGCTCCAGGTGTCAGTGAAGAATTTGCATTCGGGAGAAACAGGTTAGGCCAGACACTTCCCAACTGTAAGTTCCTATAAGAACAATTGTGTACAGTTACAACCCCCAGGTCATTTTTCAAAGTTACTTCTTTCTGTAAACTTCAAATTGTTTTTTCAAATAGAATCTCAAATTACTTTCTCTTTTGTTGAAACACTTCCCTTTCATTGGTAGCTGTCATTTAAATTTAAAAGAAACCAGCCTGCAGGATTGGTTTATAAACCTTTGCAACTGCCTTACGTGGTGGAGAAACTAGCCTGATAATTATTTTACTTTGCTACTTAAAGCTGTTTGTCCAGATATAACACAGCTTATGTTACTCTTGGTTAATACTAAGCCTATGAGAGCACAACCGTGAAATTTTCAGCTGTAAATTTTCTTAGTTTAAGACTCCTTTGAAACATGATAAATTGTGGAGCTCAGAGACATTCTTACTGATATGTTTATTTTTGTCATATAATCTTCTGAAAGGGTGTATGTTGTAATTTTTGGTTAAATCGTTCATGTACAGGCAGTGTCTGTATCTGGTTCTACACAATATCTGTCAACAAATTCATTACTGATGCTGAAAAGAATTTTCTGTGAACACTTTTTTTTTTTCTGGCTTATCCAGCTACAACCCCTCTTTCATTCCAAAAGTCATCCTGGTTCAGAATTTACAAACCCAGTTGGCACTTTACTGCTGACAATAGTGAGCTTTTAATTGTGTCCCTACYAATTCCATGTACTGAGACAGCATTGCTAGGGTTTTCTTAACAATTTTGTGATGTACTGTTCAGACATTKGTACCTAACCCGCCTGTCATAGATTTCCTTTCTTGAGAGGCTGTGGTGTAAGTTTTTCTATATAATTCTCCTGCCAAACAGTCTCCTGAACCTCCCCACATACGAGCACATTGATAAGGGCTTTCACACTGAAATGAAAAACATGCCCTTTCCCAAAAGCACCGGCATATGTTCTTGCTGGAGCATAAACACAAATGGCATGATGCCCTTGAGACTGTGATCTTGTTTCTGAGAAATGCACTGCAGAGAGTTAACACAAAGAGGGAAGTTCCCCAGTGAAACCCCAAGTTTCTGTGCAGAGAAGGTCTTGCTGCTGGTTCAGCAGGCACCCCACCTCCCGTTGCATTAGTACTGAACCAGCATCCCAAAATGTGAAGACACACTTTTTAAGATATGCCATCTTCAACCTCCTGCTGTTAAATGTCTCCTTATGTCACAGTCATTTACAGAACTCCTCCAAATACTGTGTGTGTGTGTGTGTTATTGGTATCCATTTAATAGACATGMACAAATAATAAAAAATTTAAATTTAAAAAYTAAATTTAAAATTTAAAATGACTTTTTGTAAGTCATTTTTAAGGCAAAGATATGTCTTTGAGACAACATTATCATTTAGCAATTCTTATTAAAACAAACTTAGTTTTACACTTGAGAGGATTTGGTCATGGTTAACTTCAAGAATTATGTGTCTCATCTTTTCACATGCGTATCTTTCACTGGTTAAACTGAGCAGAGGTTATGAACATAATTCTTGGTGAGAACACATCTGACAAAGATAGCACATGGAGCCAAGTGAAGAAATATGATTTTCACCTAGTAATAATTTCTAGCTGTTCTGGTAAACATCTGGAAGCTGTAGTTTGGATGTAAAGATTTTGCCTGTGTTTTTTAAAGCCGTGCTTCTTTGAATATTTTGCCAATTCTCCACATTTTGCTATTGATCYATATGGACCGGTGCACTTGAAAAAGACTTTTCCATGGAGCTGCATTCCCAGAACAACACCAATACCATCAATGCAGGTTTGTGTCCAAAGGCTGGGCTCCTCTCCTTGTCCTCAGCTCCAGGTGCACGCGGCCATGCGTCACAGCTGGCACTGTGTGCCTCCCTGGGCTCTGCGGGACCTTCTTGTGTAAATAATTGCTGATAAACGGGTACTTTGTATTGTGCCTTGGAAGGGTTTTGCTAGCATTTCCTTTGATCATTTCATAAGGAAACTTCTGTTATTTACCTAAGAGGCACTCACAGCGATATGTTCATTTACTAAGTCGGCACATAAATGTTCGAGCTGCRTTGCCTGCAAACTGCGGATGTGCTAAATGCTCCATGTGTCTGGAAAAAGTCACACCGGGGAGAGATGTGCCATCTGCAAATCATTTTCTGAAAAACTCCAAAGAGTAAGGGACTCTCATTTGAAAATGCTCTTATTTGAGAAAGCAATGTGTCCTTCTTTTGATCCYGAATTGCCTTGGGCAGAAACATTTGAGCTTCCTCTTTGGAAAAATACTTCTTATTTTACACAGCTGTCTAATGTTTTGATGGTGAAATTCATTCTCTGCTCTGGTGAGACTTGTAGCGATAAGGGGAAGAAAGAGTGTAAACTTCAAAGACAAAAAAGACAGAGGTCTTCCTTTCCAGGCCTTTTAGTGCATAGTCTATAAATCCTCCCAATTTCTCCAGATAAAGGTGGTTGAGACCCCAAAATGGTGCTGCTGTCACTCACATAGTCTTTGAACACAACCCCATGAGCTGTGTGTGGAGGGAGGCAGAGATGACCTTACCTTACTGTCAGCGYCCCTCATTGCTGAGATGCCTCTTCCCTCAGCCTGCAGGGTGGGTAGTGGGAACTGCCCAGTCAGCAAAACATTTGCTTAACTGGACCTCTTACTGCTGAGTCAGGATTCTGATATCACCAGAAGTCCCTGCTTTGCACTCTGCTTTGAACAAATTTAGCTCTTTTGGTCTCTGTGCCAGTGCGAGTCAAGCATACAGAGCCTTCTACAAACCGYGGCTTGGGGATTCAGCATCTTTCTTTGGCATCTTTACCCTGAGCAATTGGCTTCTTAGCACAAAAATTCCCTATTGGATTCTGGGCAGCTACACATGATGSGGGGAAACTACATCCTGCTACTTTGAATTGTCCAAATGCTTCCAAAATTTTTCAAGCTTCCTATAGCCTTCCTGCTCTTATACATCTATATCATCTTGGTGTAATGTCACAGGACTTACTCTGAAACTCACTGGGTTGGACCAGTTCAGCTCACAAAGCTGGCAGACACCTGTGCACTTTTCTGATGGCTTTAATTCTCCCCATGGCTCTTGAGCTGAGATCTAGGGCTGATCCTGCTGGATGCTGGCACAAAGGTAAGTGGGCAAGGAAACTGGAGCCAGCAGCAGAACTGAAAAGAGGGAAATGGATCTTCTTCCTATTTTGGCACCAGCAGCAATCATGTTGTGCGTCTTTACACTAAGATCTGGGGCCTTCTGTAGTCAGTGGGGAAATGTTAGTCCTTTAGACAGTGACTAGGAAGCACAGGCTGTCTATGCCAGCAGATTCTATGCTTATCTTATGGAGATATTCTTTTCAGAACATCATCAAAATAAAAAGAGGATTTTTACTTTTGGACTTTCCATATTGTCCAAAAGATTGGAGGACAGGGACCTATTGTGCTAATGACACAAATAAAATTTTGAAAGACTTCTTCAGATGAAACTTTTCATTTTTTTGAGGTTAATGTCATTGCCAGTAGAGCCAAACAAACAGTACATGGTTCTCTCAGTCTCCAGGATCTTTATTTGTAGTGTTGTAATGCACAAGATTCAGAGGCAGAATAGCAAATTACAGCTTGCCAGTACAAAGTGTTACCCTCTCTCTCTTTCAGACAGCATTTGGATTTTTTGCAAACGGCATTTTGCAAACAGCTGACAAATCTGTAAAATCATACCTGTAAAGTAGCAGATTCTTCACTTGTCCCCTTGATAAGGCCTGGAAATAAAAAGAAGGTAATACTGGTTGTGGTAGAAAATAGACACTCCAAACCAATGAGGATTTATTTATAAAACAGATTTCAAGTTGTTCTGGACTCATAGAGCCTCCTATAGCTTCACCTCAGGACATCAGATGGCTTCATTTCCTGGCATGGAGATTAGCTGGCTGACTCTCTCAGTAAGAACATTTGATCTGAACTCCCAAACATCCTGATTCAGAGCAAAAAACACTCCACAGAACACATGTATTCTGCAAAATGGGGAGATTAGCAATATGGTCCCCACTGTGCTGATCACAGTGTCCTGATATGCTGGAGCGGCTTCTGGAGCTAAAGAAGTCAGGAACACAGCTGACCTTGCTAAAGGTTTRTTCTGGTACCCTTGAGCAGTGGCATTTTGAGGCATGCTTAACTATGGGCTTCCCAGACCTGTCTGGAGCACACTTTCTAAATCCTATTTAATCCACACATCTAAACCCTATTTAAATCTTCAGATGTCTCTTTCTTATGAGCACCTGGCCACACAATTTAAACTTTTAAAATTTTACTTCAAAATTTGCAATCAATGAAAAATGCATCTCTTTAGTGCATCSTTGCTAGCCATCTTTCAGAAAGGTGGGGAGCTTACAAAGTTTATTTTACAATACTGCCACAGAACTGCTTCCAAGAAGACAAATTTCCAATATGACCTCACTCAAATACCATTCTGATTTCCAATTTCTGTTGAGATCACATATTTCAGCGTTTGCTTATTGGAAGTTTGGGGATTTGCCTGYAGTTATGTTTGGTATTTCATTTTTCTACAGTAAAAAGAAATGGGGTGGGGCAAAAGACATACTTGGCAGCAAGAACTTCTTTCCAAAACTTAGCACGAGGTAGGAAGTGCCCAGCCCTGAACCTACCTTAAGAAGCAGTCCCCTTGGGGTGATGCCTTCTCACTTTATTTSACTCTGGTACTTCTGTAGCAGCATCTTTATTTTGTCTCATTTTGCAACAACAAACAACCTTAATGAAGAAGAAGGTTGAAGAAGGAAATTGTTTATTCTGCAAGAATTACAGCAGGAGTTCTAGTTACGAGCTCAGAAACAAAAGGCTGCAGGTAGGGCACGCGTGAAATACGATTCCAGTCAAAGTGTAAAACCTGGATATTTTGGCAACTGCTTATTCCAGTTTACTTGGGTGACTTGAAGGATTTTTCTGTCAGAGCTGGGGCTTCTATCTCCCAGAAGCACCTTGACTTCTGAGGGTTTGTGGAAGGCTGGTCTGGGAATGGTCACTCGTGTTGCCTCTGTGCCTTGGACTCTCCCCTCCTGGGCAGAAATTTCCTGCTGCTGTACCAAACCTGGATGGCCTGACTTGCACCTACCAGCCCCCACATGTGCACAAGCAGCTGATTTTTCTTTCTGTCTCTCTCATTTACTTTGCATGCTACTTCCTGGTTCATATTTACTGCTGGCACAGTCACAGAATATTCCACTTGCCACGTGGGCTAGTTCACATGCCCTGCTCTGGACTACACAGGCACCTACCCATGGCAGCCTTGTTTCAGCCTGGGAAATTGAAGAGCAGGCTCTCCTGTGCTCAGCTCATACCTAACCCACCCGTGGGGCTCTTCCATTTTCACCCAATCTAAACTGTTACCTTATACATTTAAACTTGAGTYGCAGCTTCTAACATGTGATATTTGATACTGTAGAGGATATCAGTTATACACACGCTCTGTAAAGTTCACAAAATTGTACTGTAAACTGGCATAGGACCAGCTCTTTATGAAGCCCATGTGTACCATATGGGCAAAGCAGCTTGATAAAGCTGGTGATAAAGGGACTTTGCCCAAATTCTTGATGGCCTTAAAGGTCCTGCCATCCAGCTTTCCCAAACCACAACAGCAACACAAAACWCAGCACCATGGATATTGTCCAGGTGTCTTCATCACCCAGGCAGCACAAAGCCTTTAAATCTCATTCTCACTGGAAACCCTAGGTGAGGAGCCACAGTGTGCCTGCTCTAAAGCTCTCAGAAGGCTCTTAGTAGTCTCTCCCTACAATCAGACTCTCTCCTTCCCTCCTCTATCAAATTTTTTCCACTCTGCAAATATGCTGGCAAATCTTGGCACCACTATTTGTGCAGCTACATGGTGACCCGCATACGGGAACTGATCCGAGTTAAAAATAACTCCACAAAAGAAAAGGTTTTATTTTTAACCCAGCTGAGTTCCCCAGTCCAGTTTTAGGGGCAGTTGTAGTGCCATGGGGAGGGTGCAGCACAGGGCCCACAGAGAGGGGCAGTGGTGAGGGGAGATGTAGGAGCTGACACTGCTGCTGGGCAACATTTGTGTTCTTCTGCCACAGCAGAAAGAACCTGCAGCTCCTGGAGAAAGTGCATCAGCTAAGCTGGTGACAAAGGCAAGGATGTAAGATGATATTCAGCCAGCCTGGGCAGGGAAGGCAAGTCTGGGAGGTGTATCTAGGGATTTCACCACCCCTAGCTGCGGTGAACTCCAGTGGCAGCGATGGTGGCTGTGTTAGCAGCTGTAATGGTCTGAGATGGCTCAGTACCTGTGCATAGAGACACATAGAGGAAAAAGTCTCTTGTGCTGTCAGTGGTCCTTTTCTTCCACTGCAGTTTTTCACTGCAGACTGTGAAACATAAAACAAATTAACTGCTTATATAACCCTACAGTCTCACATTTCTGAGTATCTCATAATACTAGACATAATTATAGACAAGCACCAGGTCTGCAAGACTTAGAAGAGAAGAATGTCCAGATTGTTCGTCTGCACTGATAGAAATCAGGATTAGCTTTGGACACTGATTTACACCTGTTTGAAACTGGGTAACAGGAAAGACCAGGAGTGCTGGCAGAGAGGATCCTTATTTCCACTTATGCTGATGCATTTGTGTGTGTTGCTTTTCAAGAGTTCATAGATAGCTGGCTGCAAACATCCTTCCCCTTTAGCCTTTGAATATACTGTGAATGAGGTGATTCTCATCTGATACATCTAACAGGCAGGTATTTCCTTCCTGCCCTTCCTCTTGCTCTTTTGGAATGACTACATAGCTTCTTTTTGGCATGTGTACTTTATATACTGTGTTCAAAGAACTGCATAAGAGCAACAGCATGACAGGCAACCCATAAAACATGAAAGGGCTGCTCACATCCCCCTGTGTGCCGAGCTAATGTTACCCTCCAGCCATATGCAACCATTCATGATATGTAGCAGTCATTAAAAACTGCTATAAAATGCTTTGTAAAAGATAGGCTTGCCTTAGCAAGGGATGGCACAGATAGTATAAAATATAAGGGTRTCTCTTCACTGCCTGCTGCAGGATTATTGCACGTGTAACTATACAATATTACTGTAAATGTGAAATATATGTATTTATATATGTACAGTATTACAGTATATTTATCCTCAGAAAATTATCCACTTCCTTCTTAAAGTAGAAGGCAATGATCTCTACCTTTTTCTGTCATACTAAAACTAAATGGGTTTCAATGGGGTTTCTTCAAAACTGTCAGAAAAATGAAAGCATCTGCAGGTTTTAGAAAGTGAGCTCCTTTCAGAAGATACAGCCATAAATGAAGGCTTGGAAAATAATATTGAAAAAATGCTGCTCTGTATGGCAAAGGGAAATGTGCGTGATCACTTCACTGGTAGGTGAAATTTATTATGGCAGCTATTACAAAACCAGATGTTTTCATCTGAATATGAAATGTTTGAATTTTTTTACAAGGTATTGATAATATCTATTACCTCAATAGCTCAGGCATTTCCAAATGAGCACCGTCACAGACAATAAGGCTTGTAGGGACCTGTGAAAATCGCCTAGTTCTTATATCGGTGCCTCAGTGGTTTGCATAAATGAGTCTTAAAAGCTTCCAGTTCAGTACTTAGCTACCCTTAGAGTTAGAAAGAATTTTTTCTAATGTTTAGCTCAATTCTTTCTTCATTTTTAGCCCATTATTCCTTGTCCCATCCTACATGGACATGGGAAACAGATCATCCCATTCCTTTCAGTTAGTATTCTATAAAATACTTCAGGACTGTTAATTTTGTTCCTCAGGTGTTTTTTTYCTCTAGGTGAAACATCCCCAATTTTAAGATCTTCAAACCCAACTCTTCTCCACTGGTCTATAACTTTCTTGAAATACATTTCCTCAAACTGAACATAGACCTCCAGCTGAGGTTTATTAATGCTGAGTAGAGTGGAATATATGTCCTCCAGATAATAATTCCCTTTATCCATCCCACTGTAATATTTATCTTTTTCCTAACAGTGGGTCCTTGTCAACTCTTACTCAACTTATGATCTACAACAAACCCCAGATCTTTTTCTGCATAATTCTTCCCTCCCCAGTTAATCTTTATCTTTTCTTTGTGCAGTTAAGCACCATTGCCTTAAGAATTTTGCAGTTGCAAAATCTTGTTATTTGATTCCATCTTATTTCTAGGTAATTTCTTTAGTTTGTGGAGATCCTGTACAGTTCTTCTCCTTCCTTCCAGCCTTCCATTTGTGCATCTATAATATTAATTCATGCACAGTTTTCTACCTCACAAATAAAAATTATGAAAAGCACCTTAAGACCCTCTGAAGAGCCAGCGAATACTTCCTGAGTAGTTTCCTGGACAGTTGTGTCTCCACTCTTTGGTGAGGTTTTCTTTTGTTGTCTTTTTTTTAGTTGGTGGTTTTTATTTATCTGTTTTGTTTTGGTTTGTTTGTTTGTGTTTTGGTTTTGTTTCTGTTTTTGTTTGTGTTTCCATAACTGGCCCTTTTAGGTGGTATTTCCCTATTCACATGGCTTACTCCCCACCAAAAATTTAGTTGCTTTGGTCCTAGTTGTTTTTAACAAATCATTGTCAGCTATTATTTATCTCACTTTTTAAATTGTAGCTGCTTGTAAATAACTCCAGTATTTTTCTGGGAATTGAATTTTGGCTGACCCCATTATCCCTTTTAGCCTCATTTTTAGACAGTCATGTCTCTCCCTTCGTGGTGCCCAGGGAAAAACCACATGTASTTATTTAGTGTCAGGGAACATCTCTTACACAATGCAAATTATATCTTCCTCTGATGTTGACACATCATATAAACTTTTTCATCCTTCTGTGATCAGATTACGCTGCACAGTTAGTAAAGAACTTGGAAAATAATATTTTTTTCCATTGTTGGTTCCTCTTTTGACCACAGGTTTGCAGACATTAGGCTTCTGGTGTCAGTCAATTGAAGCAAGACTTGTATCAGACCCTGCTAAGGACATTTGCCTTCTGAGTATGGAGATAATAGTGACAAATGTATCATGACCCACTGCAGAACTTGAAGTGGATATTACTGTGCAACTTACTTTTGCTCCTTTCCTGCTGCATCTCCTGTTGGAACAAAGCTGCACAGGCATTAACAATACCTCTACATTCAGTAGGATTATTTCACTGACAACAAAACTGACTCTTCTTATGTTTAATTTGAAGTCAAGTTTTCCTCCTCTTTTCCTTCTCTGGCTACAGGTTGCAGCCTCTGTATAAGAATATACATTAAATGAATGAAGTCCCTTTATCTGGGCAGTTTGCAGGAAACAACAGATTGAGGAGTAATTCAGTCTTGTGATAAGCCCCTGCAGGTGAAACTCAGATCCAAATAGAGCTTGGAGAAATCTCATCACTGATGTGACAAGAATCAGAATTTAACCCTCAGCAAAATTTTATTTTTTTACTAATGGCAAAATAAAAATACTGGATTGAATCATTATTCACCAGTTGTCCTTAGTGCAAAGACAGATGTGCACTCCACCCCTCAAAAATTATCTGCAAATTTCTTCCTACCCAGAGAGTGGTGCTTGGCAAGTATCCAGTTATCAACATTTTCTCTTTGAAAATTATTGATTATATGATTCTAACAATTGATAAATCCTCCATTGTTCAAGTCAAATTTTGTCTTTGTTTAGGGGCCAAAAGAAAGATTAGGAAATGTTCTTGTCTTGRGGTAAAGAAAAACTATAATGTTTAGGTGGAGGGAAGCAGATAACAGTCATAGGAATATGTAAGGCATCTGGCTTTCATATTCTACAATTTTTTATAGCACATTACTATTTTCTGATGAAAAAAAACCTCAGCAAAACAGAAGATAAATAGTCGAAAGCCTCTACATACAGCAAAGTTTAAAATAAACTAACTGAGCATAATAACCTGGTGCATCACCTCTATAAGAACAAGTAATTTTGTTATTTGCTTCTTTCTCTTTTTCTGGTTGATGGTTTTATTTTTTGGTTGGTTGGTTGGTTGGGTTTTTTTTGGGTTATTTTTTGGGGTTTTTTTTGTGGTTTTGTTTGTTTGTTTGTTTTTTTAACACCATAGCAGAGGTACAGTATTCTCAGGGACTCTATAAAGAAAACTTTATAGCTTCTGTTTTGCTTTGATTTCTTTACCCTGCTCACCTCATTGTGGATGGGAGCACAGTGGCAGCTGTGTTGGGAGGAATCAGCTCTGAGACTGGGTGTTTGCAAGCACCATGTGTACAATCCCAGCTGTGGAGTACATTAACAGCCAGCCCAGTTCACAGCACTGTCCTAGTTTTAGTGGTCTGCTCTGAAGTTCTGAGCATACAATCCCTTTTGTGATTTTGCACAGTTTTGTTAATGTCTGCAAAGTAGAAATGCAGCTTTTTGAGCAGGGAGTACCTTATCTTCTGTGTGCAATAGCTAAACAACTTCACAATGAGACTACTGACTTTAATGGCATCTTTCTTCTGATGCTGCCATCATTCACCCTGAATGTGTTGCAGACAAATGAATAATGATAACCTAGATAATTATATGGTTGCCTATAGTTATGCTGAAGTGGCAAACAGAAATTTAGTTTCTAAGACCTGATGTGGGCAGGATAAGATTATTTTTTCCTTGCAATTTGCTWTTTCTTTGACATCTATCTGGAAAGTTTCCATTCGTTTCTAGTCTTTTCTTGATGTTTTTCTTGCAYGCAGACTTATTTGGTCCTGTATTAAAAAAAAAAAAGTGTTTAAAGTAGGGGTGATAGAAGTGCCAATGCTCAATCTTTATTAACATGCTGCCATGTGAAATAGTAGGAAACTTTAAGGACTGCACAACACAGATGACTCTTGGAAAAGTCTGTAGAGTCTACTTTCAGTGTCTCACTCAAGATACAATGTCAAACARCAAATATGAAATCTCTGAAATGTGGCAGGATTCATGTCTGAAACTTTGAGTGTCTTTTTCCATCAAATTTTGATCCCTCTGTTTTGACTTCATCCACAGAAAAGAGGAATTGTCTTGATATTTTGGGCAACCGTGCTTGTGACTAGACATTCATACAATACAATATAATTTACCCACATATTAGCAGTGTTGGTTCTTAACGCATATTTTCAAACCATCTATAATAAAGGTATATTTAAGGAACTTCCGTAGGCAGAAATTAGCTCTCTCTATAACCAAGGAAACGTGTGCTTTCAAAGAAGCAGCACTCAGTGGTTCCTTGGCAAATTCATCCACACAMACACCCAGCAGCAGCTCTCACTCACATGGGCTTCCAGGAGGCAGGAGCCTCTCCCCAGGCTGGGGGCAGGATTTGGTTCTGGAGATTCTCTACTGGCCAAGATGAGTTCATGTTTGTGGTGACTCTGTGTGCCAGTCCCGTCACTCTCAGCCATCAGTGAGGAGGATCCTGAACTGGTCTGGTCCTGCCTGGAAGAAGTAATGGGGAAGCAAACCTGGTGTTGGAGCAATATAACCTTTCATGGGCAATGCTAAAGCAGAGTTGWTTGAGGAGTGTAGAAACAAGCACGACCTGCAGGTGAAGCTGAGGGTCCTCAGTCCACTAGTGATGACAAGAGAGGCATTCCACTCCTTTTTCAAGATGTTTGCACTCAAGAATCAGACTGTGGGCATCACTGCTTAATTTCCTTAGCCATGCAGAAATTATATGAATCAGATAAAAATGSGAGTATAGTGTGGCAGGGTGTTTTGGGATGAAAAAAACCCATGAGCCCCCAAAAGGGAAAGTAAAAACTGGAAAACACAGCAAAGCTAAGAGCTTGGGCACTTTCACTCATCTTGTACCTTGATTTATCTGGAAGATCTTGGCCATGACCTCACATTGCTCTGATTCCTGCATTCCTGCAGATACCTTCAGCTAGGGAGAGATTCCAAACAACCTTAATCTCATGCAGACTGTTAATAAAGGTACTAATCCCCACAATGAAGTGATGATGGTAGCTGGTTTAATCATTTGCCTTCATCATAGAAGACTATGAGACAGACCTAGAGACAAATTCCAAAGACAAAGGTCCAAGCAGAAAATTCTTATCATAAAAACTGCTAGAAAGTGGTATTCAGAGGGRATCTGGGACACTGTAGAACTAGTGCTCCTCTTTCCCTGATAAAAAGGTGGATTTAGGGAGTCATGGACTTGGAAATGGTGGCTTTTGTTATATCACAGTGGATGTGTGTGTGGGAAGAAATCACCATGTTCTTTGACTAATGATAATTTTCTAATTAAGGCTCAAATTGTTTGGCCTGACATAACTGTATTGAGAACCTGGGGAGGGAGCAAGATTGGTTGGWGTGGAAGCAAAATTGAGTTGAAGCAATCTTCCTTGTTCTCTGATTTCTATGTTGATTAAGAACATACTGTGAAGGCAACAGTTGCTGAGGAGAAGGAAAGTTGGGGTGAAATTACTGCTCTGAACTGGAATAACAAGGTGGATGATCCAAGATCTCCTGAAGAGCATAACAAACACTATCTGTCTTGGTGAAACATAGACTTTACAGCATGAAAGGTCCTCAGTCTTTGCTTTTACAAATCATGCAAAGATAAAAATAACTGAGATATAAAAAAAAAAAGAAAAAAGAAAAAAGTGTTACTAGGATACCAATCATTCAGTGGAGGGCAAATCAGAACTTAGTGAGTCTGTAGGTAATGATAATTATAGTGTTGAGTAAATATGCGAGACAGGCTGCCAGTAATCCTTCCATTAGTTGGGGAAGTCAGGGTGTGATCCCTGGTTCCAAAAGAAAATTTTATTTATATTGATTGTTTTATTGTAGACTTCTTGCTGATGTACATATTCAAAACACAATCCTTTTCCTGGGAGGGAGAGCTTCTCAGTCTTTRTTAATGTGTTTGCCTAAATGGATTCACAGCTAGGATTTTGTCCTCACTGCAAGACCCAAATCTGCTTTGCTGCCAACAAAACTCACTCCTTTTTGTCCTACCAACTTCCGCTGGACCACCACCTTTCCTGGAACAAGCTTATGCACTGGAAGTCTGATGTCATGCTCCTYGTCATTGCCCTCAAGAAGGAGGCATCCCAGTGTCTTCCACCATTCCTTGYATGTTCCCTTCACTTTTGTTGATTCTGTCTACTTCTCTCTAATTCACCTGGGTTTTTAAGTATGCCTGGAGCTGTAAATGGGACTTCTGCTCAAACTTCCCAATCTCCATTTCTTACACACAGTCTAGCTCCTAATACATGTTATTAATTACTGAGTTTGAAATCTATAATAATTTTGACTTTTTTTTCTTCAGGAGCTCTGAAAATATTGCATTTATTTCCTATTATTTAAGTATTAATTTGTTTTCCCCTTCCCAAGAATAATGCTTCAGATATGTTTTTACTGAACTCCATGTATTTAATTTGGAGTGAAGACTGTTTGGAATTCAGATCCTGGTTTCCCAAGCACCTGAAAGCTCTCCTGTCCCTGTTCCTTGCTGTCACCTGCAAATTTTCCAAGTCTGTTCTCTGTTCCAATACTCATATCGTTGATAAGCAGAAAGTATACAGGAAGTATAAGTAGATAAGTAGAAGTATACAAGATCTTCTGGYGAGATCACATTTAAACTATCCTCCATGTGTGTCAGCAATTTTTTGTGTACACTCCATTAGACAGTGATTTTATTTGCACTTAAGCAGTTAAGATTTGGATGTCACAAAGGGTCATGCCAGAACCCTTGCTAAAACAAAGGTACAGCATATTGAATGCCATAGATGTGAGTTATCTGGGAAATGAAGGAAATCAATTGGACTTGGTGTGACTTGGTTTTAATTTTTAACACCTTTTCCTCAAAGAGCTTTCCTCAAAGTACAGGGAGTTGTTGGAGTCTCTTTCTGGGTGTCAGAGGTAGGCTGGCTGTTCTATAATTCATTTCCCCCTTATAGATAKATATATCTATTCTATTCCATCCTAAGTTGCCCCCTTGTTCCTCATGCCAACACATTCTGAGGCAAGTTCTAATGGCTCAGACATCACCATGACTTGTTCCTCCAGTACTTCTTGGTGAGTGTGGTCATGCCTTGAATAGTTTAGATAAGCATATCTAACTGTTCCCTCTCTGCCCTGGCCTGACCCCCTATTCTTTTGTTTAAACTAATTTTATTAGGCATTGTGCTCAGCAAGCTTCTTTAGTGAACACTGAAACAATGGGTGCTTTGGCCTCTGTTGTGCAGCCTGTTATTTGCTCTCTGCTCTATATTGCTGTACTTCTTTCCTCATCTTTTGTTCTGGCAACATTTTCTGGTTGCCTTTTATGCCTCCTACTAGTTGTAACTCTTTGTATGCCCCAGTGTTCTGCTGTGTCCTTACATATTATATAGTCAGACATGGAGAGGTGTCCTGGTTTTCCAGGATTTCTATGGGACTTTTATTTCCAGGTGCCTAAAGAATGCCTTAAAATACCATATCAACCTGCAATTGTGCTTTCTCTTCCCTTTGTATCTGAACAGCTTATTGAAAAGCCTTTAAAAGTTTTTTTTTTCAGTATCTGCCAGTGGTCSCCTACCCTTTTATGCTTTCAATTATCTCCTCAAGATCTTCCACATCAACTTATGAGTTTTTAGAAATCTGCTYTTATGTASTTGTTCCCTAATAGTAAAACAGTGGTCTGTCGTTTCATACTTGCCTTCTTTCACCCAGATTATCTTCCACCCTTTTAAGCAACCCCTCATAATTTTCTGAATCAAATTCAGTTTAGCTGTGTCCCCAAACATTATATCTCTTCATACCACACCTTCTGAGGAAAAATCTGCCCTCAGTGTATTCCAATAACCTGACAATAGTTGTGTCCCCCTCTATTGCTTTTCAGAGCATGTGATGCTATTTGAAGTGCCTTGTAGGGACAAAGCTGACTCTTGAACATCTCTATGAGTTGCTCAAGCAAAAAGACCCTCATGTATTGCTTCTTCTCCATGATTTAGTTTTCTCCAAAACACATCCAACAAGACATACATATTTTTCTTTTCCCTCCTCATTTTAACTCAAAGGCAGTGAAGAAGCCAGCTTCTTAGCTCTCACTGAAATGGAAAGCAAGTATTCATGTCTAAACGCCTTGTCCTGTCTTCCTGGAAAAAAAAAAAAAAGCTGTATTTGTTTCCCTATTCCAGTTCCTTGGTTTGTTCCATCAGGACTTTGTGGTCCCTATGATGTCACAGATTTGTGTATATGAATACTGCGAGAGTTCCTCTTTATTCAACATATTCTTGATATGGCATATAGCTATTTTGGATGTTCAGCTGTTTGCCCCACCACTCACTCTCTGGTCTCTCTTGCGCTTTTTGCTAACCATTTCCCTATGGAGATTGTTAACAAAGTGCTAATTACTGCCAAGCGAAGGGTATAGTGGTGGCTTTGTGATGCAGATACTGGTCAGCCAGGAACTCGACTGAGACTACAAAACTCCTGCAATTCCCATCTATCTCTGGACAGACTCCAGATGGTAGCAGCTTTCAGTCTCTGCCAACCTGGTTTGGAGCAGTTTCCCTGTGTGCGATTTTGCATGTCTGTCAGCCAAATCAGAAAGCCAGTCCAAAAATCTAGTACTTAGAGGGTGTTTGATACCCGTGGGAGCTGTCTGGGTCAGGAAACCAGTGACTATCTTATAACAGATTGGGAAAAAAAAAAAAAAAGAAAGAAAAGGGTAGAAATGGCATGGCCAGCATTTTAGTTACAAATTTACAAATACAGCTGCAATTACATGAAAATTACCAACGTAAAGCAAAAAGTAGGGGTTTTTTTTTTGCAAGCGTTGCCTGACAGTCTTAATAAAGATTAAAGCTGAGCTGGAATTTTTCATACTAAATGTGAGGAGTTGCAGCCTCCCCTGATGTGTGACAATGTCAATGAAGTGTCATATTGTTGGTTTTATAGTGTCCACAGCGTGCAGCCTAGGTGGAAGTCACAGCTGGAGAAGCTGCCACTGAGAGGTCCTTCACTCCCTTGATCACAGGGAGTCCTTGCAAGTCCTTGATCAAAAAATAACACCAAAAGCATTGAAAAAATGATGGMCCTTTACAGAGCATTAAGGGCAGGTCTCTTAGACCCCGTCCTGCACACATCCATATAGACACATGGCTTTCCTTTGTATACCACAGAAATACTTTTCTTTATTATTTAATTCAACATAATGAATAATTAATACACTATAATTAATGTCATATTAATATACTCCATACATTATAAGGAGAAAAATTGTAAAGCTCATTGGAACACTGTCAGTTGTTACAAATGACTAATAGGCAACAAAACTGAAARCCCTATTTGCTGTTCATGTGAGTTGCTGTCTAACTGGGTTTTGTATGTGCACCAACCTCTCTATTCCTGATGATTGTACATTTTTGGATAGAGACAGATTTGTGCTCATCTATTGCTTTGTAGATGTTGTAAGAAGATGAGCAGGAAGCCCATCCTGCACCGGACAGCTAGWATGTTCTGAACAACAGTTTCAAAAGACAAGTGAGTGACAAGCCCCATTTGTTTTCATTTAACACAGCAGGACAGTCAAAATCACACGTAAAATACCTTTATGAACTACGACAAGTAATAATCCATATTTGCCAAGTGTAAGAGGAAAACCAGTTTAAGCACTCCCTGTTCAACAAATCCCTCCCACTAAATTCTACCTTCTCACAAATCTCAAGTCTATTAAAAACCTTTGCAAAAATGCTGGGATTTATGCAGCAAAGCAAAGCAACAATCATGAGCTCTTTGCTTAAGAATGACCTGTCCTAAGCCTATAGCTAAGCATATTGAGGAAGCATTTGCTTCTGAATCCCAGTTTATCTCAGCTGCTGGGTAAAACCACAGGGACTAGTTTTTGAGATACCTGTGGCAAGGCGAAAATTATAAAATAACTCACATTCAATCCTTGAACTACACCTGGATACAAGTGGGAACTAGCAGTGTTTACAGAGCTGTGCGTTCCTTGAACACACAAGTACAGAAACTATACTTGATAATTTAGGCTTTAAATGGACAGAAGGACTTCTTTAACACCTGAGATGCCCTCCAAACCAGCTCATCTACCCCAGAGCTTGAGCAGCTCAGACCAGGATAAAAGATACCTGTCTTTAGTGAATGCACAGAACAAGCCGCTTTTTTTTTTGTCCTCTCCAGTATTTTATTCAAGCTAATGTCTAATTAGAGCTGGGATTTTGGTGTGCTCTTTGCTGCTGCTATGACAATTCCTAAAAGCATTTTGTGAACATCAATTGTGTGTGATAGTTCTGCAATGAGCTCTGCAGCTACTGAAGGAGAAGAGAGGGACAACATGAGCTCTGTTTTATTATTGCACAGTACAGATMATGATACACTAACCGTATCAAAAGGAGCTTTGTAATTATTGGCTCAGGRGCTCTTGTGGTTATTTTACATTTAACCCACATACCAATTTGGTGTCTGCTGGCACATGGTGGCCATATGGAGGGCAGAAAGCATTACTGCCTACCACAGGAGAACATAATCTGGAGAGCGGAGGCATTGCCATGTGCTGAACAAAGTTCCACCCACATCATAAATCGGTCATTCTGCCACATCATAAGCTGCAGGGAAAAAAAACATCACATAAATCTTTACAGAGACTCTACAGGACTTCAGTCAGAGACTGTCTTCTGTGCAGCCCATGAATGCACAGCTGATGCTTTATAATAACAAGCAATAGTTCACRTATCTGCTACCGATGCATTTTGTCACGTAATTCTGCTATATATTTTTGGAGCAGTGTTGAAAAGCACACAGACTACTTCCCTCCTATGAAAAATATTAATTAGACAAATTATTACCTGATTAAGATGGGCAAAAAACCCATGGAAATTTATGATGAAGATCCATAGTGACTATTTCTAATCACATCTTTTTACATGTTGTCTTTGGGAATCAAAGTTTTAAAATAGCTGAAGAAATTTTATATACATATATTTTATGTAATATGCAAATTTATGTTGATTTTTATATATTACTGCACACAAAAAATATTTCTCTGGACAAAACACAATTGCCTGTCCACCTCCATAAATATGTTTTTATTTATGTACRTGTGTACGCTCCTCTGCTGGTGTGTTTGTTGGGAAGGGGTGCTGTAGAACTTTTGTCCAGTAAACAGAACATGTTTACTAATATTTTGGGCAAGTTTTATTATTCCTTTTCTGGGGGAAGACTGAAAAGAAGACAAAAAAATTAATTTGAAACCAAATTATAATTGGTCTTGCTGGTCCTGTACTACAGTACATGATAAACAGCAAGGGAACTTAAACACATGGAAGAGGAGATTTTGTTTGCATTTCCTAAACAAATATTTTTTAGTAGTATAAAAATAGGTGGAACAGGAAGATAGGCAGGACCAATGTAGAAGAAAAGCATGTTTGTGCCCAATTCACCGGAGAGATTGTCAAAGAACATTTTATCATAATGAAAATATTACCCTTGGAATGCCAGCATGAGCAATGTCGATTCAAGTTGCCTGCTCTTTTTGCTTCTAGTCACTAAAGTTAGACTTGTCCTAGAGTTATTGTGACTAGATGATTTTTTTTTTTTAATTTCAGAAAATGTTCTCTTTCATTCACGAATCAATAGCTCTTTGCTAGTCCTGGCTTTGCTGCCTGTACTTCTCTGTCAGCCCTTGCTAAGGGCTGTTGCTAAGGGCCAGAGGAAGTGTCTTGTTGAATTCTGCTGAGAAATTGGGGAGGAAAAGCACATTTCTGTGAGGTGCAAATGAAGCACTTAGCCCACTGCTGTCCTGCAACATAGGAAATATGATTCTAGCTGGAACAAGCTGTTCATGATTAGGATCCCCCTGTGTTTCAGAATTCTGACAGGCTATTCCTAATCTCATAAAATTAGGAGTGTGCCATGGTGGGATCTAAGGAGCAATATTTTTCTTACAGTAAAGGACTCCAAGAAATCTGTTTCAAAAGGAAACTTTTATAAAGGTTGCCTCCTTCACTTGATGAAATTAACATAAATTTTTCTGTAGATTTCGATGAGAAAAAAACCCCAAACCCTTTAGTCAAACAGCTTCTAGTACCTTTATTTGAAAGCAGCTGAGTGGGGCATATATAAATTTCCTAGAAGTTTTATAGATAACAAACTAATAAGCCAAGTGAAATTCTCCCTTTAATGATTTGGAATTTAGCTAGAGGGAACAGAAACATCCAGACCCATGAAACATGCCTCATTTACTTTCTGATGTATTTAATTTTAAATAAATATTCAGAATATTTATTTTAATACATTTCATGGTGTCTTGTACAGCAAGCTTCGACAAAATCACTTAGTTTTCAAAAAGTGATATACTCGTATCGTGACTTACTGTGCCTAGCAAGTCCTGCACAGCAACTACACCACTCTTTCAAGTGACTCTATTAATATCTGATGACTGCATCAATTAGTAATTTTACTGCAGAGTTACCCTCCAGCATGGAAGAAATACAGTTCTTTGAGAAATTGCATGCAGGGGAACCTGCACTATCCAGGTTTCTCAGGCACGTGAGCTCAGGATCAAAGAGGCTGCTCCATCAAGGTCACGTGTGCATTGATAAAGAGCCACAGTCRGGCTTGCAGGATCAACAAGAACATGAATGCACAACCCAGTTGCGTCAGGCAAACCCATGTGGTTGCATCTCTCCTAGCCTACCCAAAGGCTGAAGGTTTTTTGTGTCTGCCTACTGCCTGCAGGTTACAGTGCTAATGAGCCTGTCTTGTGTCCTCTGAACAATCTGTGCTGGAGTTGGAATATGTTTCCTGTCGTTCATCAGAAGAACTGGCAAGCAAGCAAGGCTGACAGATGTAGTTAAGACTTGTGAGGATTTCCTGGTAAGATTGTTTTTTCCCTGTTCAACTAATTATGAAAGTAATGGTAGAGATGAATATCCATTTCCCCTTGTTTGCAGTTGCAAAAGTTTGGCATCCACTGACATTTCCTGGTGGTGTAGAAAAGCCAGAAGAGTAATGGGTTGTTGTAATGGTTTGGCCTGAAGATTCTTCCTGTGGACCTAAGTGGATGGTAATTTGAATTATATGTCCTGCAAGGTGAGAGCCATAAATCAGGTCTGAGCAGAAGTGAAAGTCTAAGTGGTTGTTAATGTTTTGAGATTAAGGTGCCAAATTTCATTTCACCTCTTTAAGATCTGGACAGGACAAAGATACTCTGCCCGCTTTAGAGTAAGGAAATAGTGAAAGAGGGAACTTCTGAACTGTACTCCTCACAAATTCCCAGGAGGTGTGATGAGTGCACTTCTTCTTCCAAAACTGCTAATGAAAAGCCACAGTGTTCTGGAGGAGGTACAGATGGCTTCTGAAGGACGGTTGTATGATGCTTCATTCAGTGGGATTCCGACTCATCATACCCAGCCTGCTACCTCAGAGACAGGAGCTGATGTTTCAAGCATGATTGTGGAGCTGAGTACCTTCTGGAGCAGTCACGCTGCATCTTGGATGAATACCAAAGCTGCGGGGCGTTCAGCACTGCGACAGTCTCCGAGGGAGCTGGGAATGCGTGACCCAGGAAGACCCACAGCTCCAGAATTCACCAGGAAGTGCAGCATCTCTTTCATCCCAAGCTAGCTAAAACATTTCCATTAGAGCAGGTTTTTCCTAATCAAATACCTCTGTGGCAAAAGATGGTYTGAGAATTCGTGATTTATGTGTTTAAAGAGACTGAGGAAAGGGGCCTTCTGCTAAACATTGTTTCTTTATCCTGCATAACCATACCTTCCCCAAATTCATGCTTTGATGTAGATAACAGAAATGAAATAAAAGTGGTAGAGATGTTATGATTTTTAATGTTCGCTGGATATTATGTTTTTATGCTTGCTCCTGTGCTCAAGACCCTAAAAGTTAAGGAAAARCTAAAAAAAAAAGAAGGGATTTGCCAGGCAAATGGTATGGAGGAGGATAAGAAAAACTGTCGCACAACACAACTGTCACATATGTTTTTTCCACCACCCTCTATCTTCTTTGGTTGTTCAGTATGTAAGAATAGTTTTCTKTTCCCAAATGCTTACAGAACCTCCCTACAAGAGTAGTATCTGCAAATGACATTACTTTTACCCAGGGAAAATGTGTGTGCAGGCTGGATGGGGTTATGTTTTTTAATGTTCYTTGCACTCTCAACTAGTCTGCAGTTGCAAGTTGCATTACCAGCATTTATTCATTAAATTTGGCCACATGAATTCCTTTCCTTAGCCTTGCTCACCAGTTGAGATTTGCTAGGCTTGAGGAGCTTGAGGTTGGATATTAGGACAAGGTTCTTCAGAGGRTGCTTGGGCACTTGAACAGGCTCCCCACAGAAATAGCCACCAACCAGTCAATCCAGCCTGACAAAGCTCAAGAAGCATTTGGACAATGCTCTCAGGCACATGGTGTGACTCATGGGGTRTCCTATCCAGGACCAGGAGTTGGACTCCAYGATCTTTGCRGGTCCCTTCCAACTCAGGATGTTCTATGATTCTGTGAGAAAATGTAGCACTCAAACCCTAAGGCTGCAGGAGAACTGGCAGTGATGGTGCATGCCTTTACATCTTTCACCACAGGAATACCCTATGTAAGTGCTTTTCCATCACTGTGAAAGCAACTKGTTTGTATTGAACTGCCAATGGAATGTAGGGCAGATGGAAGAAGTAGGTAACTTCATGATCATCCTAGCCATTTCTGCAAGAAATGTTTGACTCCAGCCTGCCTGCATAGCTCTTATTCCAGCTATTTACCTTCTTTTCACATTGCTGCAGCCAGAAGATTGTTAAGTGCCTTTTTAGGGCAAGTTTGAATTCAGTGAGACTACTTACACAAGTAGCTGTCGGCCAGTTTGAGCTGTATGACCCTTGGTTCCCATTTCTAGGACACACTGCTCAAGACACTTGGGCCTGTTACGTCAATAACCTCTTGGTTGCTCCTCCTCAGCCCTGGTCCTGCAGACTCTGCTGACAAGCTTCAGCACAAAACATCCCCAGTGAAGTTTTTATAAACTGAATAAATGGTGGCTTGTGAATGGATGGTACAGAATTCAGTTGTTTATTTATCTCTGGCCGATTTTCCTGTATCAGAGACTTCTACTGCTCTAAAAATGAAAGGTTAAATGCCTTCAAGTCTTTGTCCTAGATATTGCCATGCCACTGTGTCTGAACTCAACAGAGAACCATATGTGTATGCCTTTGTAAATGCCATTCCTATAATTCTCCCTTGCATGATTGTTTTCTGAAAGACTGCAAAGTAAAGCTTGGTGGGAATTTTCCCACAGTCTATTTGTTTGTATGCAAAAATGCTGACTTGATGAAATGGAACCTTTCTGTGGAAAATATTTGYTCCAGCAAGAAAGCTTCTCAGATTCAGAAGTGAATTTCTGTAAGGAAAAAAAAAAGAGAGAGAGAAGGAAAAACTTTCCATTCTTTTCCTCAAAGTAGATGGCTGCTTAGTGCTCAGGCATTCCCTGGAGGAAATGGGCAAGAGAGGTTCAAACCCCACCTATTCAGTGTGTTAATCTCTTTCYGGGCCAGCTATGCAAAGTTGAACATCATCAAACAGAGCAAAAGGGAGTATGCTTACTGCCTTCTGTCTTTTTATGCCTSTTTGGCTTTTTTTCCCCAGAAAGGTTCTAATTTCATTTTAACGCTCAACAAAAGCATATTTTGGAATGACCATTGTTTTCYAAAATACTAATGTTTTGCAGATAGTGTTACACTAACCCCACAGTGATCGCCTTGCAGACCCATTTATAAATTCTTTTAAACGTGGATGACAGAGTCACTCCATTTGGGATCTGTACTCYATAAATGGACCCCTTCTGACTCTTTGCAGGTTTTTTAGGAGACATCCAGGGTTTGATTCTGCACATTTCTAACGTATAAGCTGTTATGAGCTTTAGCTACTTAACTAATGGAGCTATTCATACACTTGATGCCAGCACATTATGAATTGATAACACTTTTATTAAAGTCAATAGAAAGATTTCTACTGGCCTCAAATGAAAGTTCATTACATTATGTCCTTGAATCTTCAAGTTTTGATGTGACACTTGATCTTGTCTTATTTTAGTAATGTTCAGGTTCTACTAAAATTATATTTATATCAGTCATGCATCTCTACAATTTCAGAAAGAAGTATCTACTTTGTTAATTCTTTAGGGAGAGAATAGGAATTCAGGAAACCTGGATTCTTCTCTGACTTACTGCTGATTTAGACTGCCTATCATTATTTATTAACTTTAACAATCAATTTTATGATTTAAATATGCAAGGAAAYTTAAGCACTAGGAAATATTTTACATTCAGTAAAATATTGCATTATAATACTCATAACCTTAATTTAYTCAATGGCAATTTCACAATTAGGACATTATAATGCAGTTTTAATGCACATTTATTATAGTAATGAAGACCAGAATTACACAGATATAACACAAATCATATTTAATCAAGAGCAATCTCAGATAAAAACCATCTAAGAATTAGAGTTATATGGCACTGAGCTTCTATGTATCATTTTTCTTCTATCAATAAGTAATGGTACAAATTGTCATAATATAAATTGTTTACATTTGTTTTAAAACATTCTATAATATTGATTGATTCTTTAGGCTGAGTACTTATTGTACGAATACCATAAAAGTTCTCAAACTAATGAGAAAATTAATTTTCCATCCAGCATAACTCCAGTGTTCAATTAGATTTAAATACTGATTCTCATAATGTACTAATTTCTTCAAAATAAAAAAAAAAAATCAACCAATGAAACGTATCAAACCAAAAAAAAACCCACAAAACCCCACCCCTAATTTACTATTTCACAAAGCTGGCAGACAAAACGCTTGAAAAGCAGAGTCTGCAGTTCATAAAAGTAAACTATATCATAAAACTCTCTCACCTTTTAAACTAACATTCTGTGAAATACTGTTCAGCTTTACTTTACAAAACGTCACAGATTGGTCCCCTATATCATGTACTTTTGTCTGTCTCACATAGTAACCACCTCCTTGAATCTTCTTAGCTGGAATCATACTGCCAAAACAGATGGACTCTTAAAGTAAAGTGCAAGACTAATTATTATTTCTGAATCTTCAGCTATGAGATTTGTCTTCTAATTTAAATCAGAATAATACTTCCATTGCAGTTTATCATACTTGTGCTGTGAAAAGCATTCTAGGATCAAGTAAAATATTATATCATAGTGGTTTTAATATATTTTTACATTTTATGTTACTACAGTATTATTTTTTAAACTATAGCCAAAATATTTTAGGACATATTGCATGTCTTGAGGTAGATGTTTAAGAGTGGTGAATGCATAGGTATCCAGCAGGTGTTAATATTAAAACAAGCACTTCTTCAGAACAGTGAAACATATATGAGAAATCTGTGTTCAGTGACTGAAGAATATCAACCAGCTTCTGAGAAACCCTGGTGTCGTGTGCATTTGCAGGTAGCAGTATTTTACATTTGGAAGCTTTCTCCATGAGTCATGCCCTAAAGCAGAGCTGTAACTGAAGGATGTTACTGCTTCAGCCCTGCGTGCCTCCCCAGCCACGACTGCCAAATCAGTCTCCAATTAARAACGTGAATGACGAAAGAATAAATAGCTTTGTGTTTTTTACMGAACATGAGGGCCCCCGTAGCATCCTGAAATGTGTGCTAAATTCAGCACACAGCATTGTAACATGCACAAACATAAAACTCTGCTGCCTGTTGTATAGATCTGTGCTCACTGCTGCAGTGAGAGATTTTGGTGGATAAGAAATAGCCTCTGACAAAACTAGCAGATAAAATTATTAAGTAAAGATAAAACCGTATCAAATGTCCCCAGAGCTGTGAAACAATAGTTAAGTTACACTAATCTTGACTCTGAGGCTGAGAATGCCATGGTTTCTCATGTCATTTCAGGAATTACTTTTGCTACATTTTAAGGCATGATGCAACGGTTTAAAAAGTGGAAAATGTATCACGGAGAACATTCTGGCTAAAATCCCAGGTCCACTAAAATCAATGGGAGCTTTTACTCTGGTTTTGTGTCATACATTGGTTATTTCTCCTCCCTTGCTCTTTTCACTTATGCCCATTTTATGATTCTCTTCGATACACGTCGCTATACTGGAGTTTGTTAAAGGACTGCATGTTTCATTACATAATCAGAAGCCAAGTTTGCACCAAACAACAGAACATTATTTTTATTTGCAGAAACAAAAATTATACATTTTGCCTCACAACTGTGGTTTGATAGATATATGATGGATAAAGGTAAGAGGGATTTACTGAGCTTTAAGAAAATGGATTGTATATCTATGGCATGCTTTTTTGTGTATGTCACCTGCAATATGTGACCTTCTGTTGTATATGACTTAAAAGTAACTGCGTGCTGTAAGTAAAACACTGGAACACAAACACCTACATTATACCTGAAGCACACAATAAAATAAGAAAACACATTTCCATTTTCTGACTGACCTCAATCTCTGAATGAGGACCCCTGCACATTACATTAGCAGGCTGGGCTCCATTACACTGCCGCACACTCTGCTCAATCTACTGAAATATTGATTTTTTTTACAGAGCATACACACTGTCAAATCAATATTCCCGTTCACACAGCTGAGTAGCAGAGGCATAGCTGGGGCCTGCTCCATGGCCTAGCAGAGAGGGTGTATGTGGAGGGAGCAGGGACAGAGGGGCAAAAGGAAGGTGGGAAGTACACTGCCCATGGCAAGCTGCAGCAGGACAGCATAGGGCTGATGCCTGATCAGCACAGCGAAGGTGCAGACAAGGAGGGAAGAACATGTTTCTTAAACACAACAGAAAGGCTCAGGAAAGGCTTGTTTCTAGACAAAGGAGCTAAAGGAGGCAAAACATAATTTCAAAGCATTTTTCAGTTTATTTCTCTTTCAGATACTGCAATGACGGCCATAGGTTTGGGTTAACAGGTATTGCTGTGATCCCACAATGACAAGGACCACATACACACTGGCGTTCACGGTGAAACGAYGCCGCTGCAGGACAGGGCTGGCACGCCTCCTCCCCTGCACACCTGCATGCACACACAGCTCATACCCTGAACGGCTCTCTTGGAATTGCTCCAGTGCCTCAAGTACAGACAGAGCATTTTTACTGTCGAGGCTTCCATGGCTGGAGGAGCCCTGGATCACTGTTTCAAACTTACTGGTGTTAGCAGTTCCATCTGAGCCTACTGAACAAGCTGGACAGTAAACCCAGTTTAAGTTCTGCGACTTTAATTGAAATATACTAATTTAATTCAATGTAAGAGATAAAAACAATTGCAGAAATTTTTTTCAAAGCTTTGTTTAGGTAATTCTGTACTATTAGAACGATGAGCTCCACAGAGAACTAATTAAGTCCCGACAACCTTCGAGAGAGAGCAGAAAACATTGCTTTCCGACAACRGATGCCCTCAGCTATTCCTTCGGGGCGAAGGAACTCGCTCTTCAGTAAAAGTTGTTACATTCTTTCTAAAGTCCTTCAAAGGGCGGGAACGGGAGACAGCCGAGGATTCTCCTCGCTCATCCAGCACCGTAGAGCCCCGGCTGCTCTCTCGGGGGAAGCCAGGACACCTGGAGTGCCCGCGGAGCCCGMGTACCGCGGCAGCAGCGCTCGGGGGCAGCACCTCCGCCGAGTGACACCGAGGCGACACCGAGCCCTCCCCGCGGGGCTGCGGCACGGGGGCGGCTGCCGGGGCCGGGCAGCGCCGGGCGCGGACGGGACCCGCACGGGGCAGTACCGCTGCGGGGCCGCAGGCGGCGGAGGGGGCCCGCACCGAGAACTGAGAACCGGCACCGCGGCACCGCCCCCCGCGGCAGCCCCTGAGCCCGCCCCGCACCCCCAGCCCCGTCCCGCGGCTGCCCGAGGCGACTGGGGGCCGAGGATCCTGCGGGGCGCCGCCGCCCCCTC
>JACDOX010000005.1:11544771-11578486 GCA_014549065.1 Cardinalis cardinalis
AAAAAAATATCTTCGCCTCCTTCTCCCTCTTCCTCGGGCAGCGGGTCTCCCGCCGAACCGCGGAGGAGGAGGGGGCTCCCTTCCCCACCTCTAACCGTGTGCGCCTTCCCTTCCCAGGCAGGGAAACTTGTGCTGGCGGGCGGCCCCGGCGCCGGTACCGGCGGAGGACTGGAGCCTCCGGAAGCAAAGTTCTGTGACACTCCGACTCTGGGTACGATAGCAGTCAGTGCACTACAGAACTTTGTCTCCGGCGGCGGCGGCGGCCCCGGAGCCTCAGGTGGACACGTCACTGCGGGGATGGCGAGCCCGGGCGCTGCCGAGCGCCGAAACCTGCGCTGCAGCCTCGGAATAAAGTCTGTGCTGTCGTGGCCTCCCGCTCTGAAGTTTTGTTGGGTGTCCTTTCTTTCATTTCCAGGGTAAAAATAGCGCAACATCTGGGTGCTGAGGGTTATTTCAGTGCAGTCAGGCCGGCCTGGCTGCCGGCATAAATGTGAGGCTAACTGGTGCAGCTGAGCCGGTGGTGGTGGGTATGTGAACGTGCTCGATGCTGTGCCTCATTGTGCTTTCTTCTGAGCCTGTAACAGAATCTGATAGCTGAACTGGGGCTCGAGTTTGATAAAAGTCTCCATGCTTCTAGGAAAAATCTGTGGCACCAAGCCCTGCTGTAACCCAATGCAGTAAGTGTGCTAACTCAGGGCTTAGGCCTTGCCTCTGGTACTGGGCTGTTTTCCTCTTTAGGAACCTCAGACTTCCAGCTGCAGTTGAGAAATAGCTACAAGTTCAAGCCCCTGCATACTCTAAGATCACAAGGTTTGTTGTTAGTGAGTTACTGCAAGGCTTCATCCTCACTGATAGTGGGGGGAAGGCTTTGGAAGGAAAAGTGACAGTTATATTCATTAGTGCAGTTGCAAGGTTTTATAATGTAAACTTATTTGACACCTGCACAATACTTAACTTGGACAGTGGCTTTAAGGGCTGAGAAAAGAAGGGCCAAGCTCAACTTTCTTCAGTTCAAGTTGACACCTGGCAATGGTACAGTAGCTAGCCTGCCTTTCTTCAGAAATTTTGCAGAGTTTCTTGATGTGTAAACTATGCTGTGGAGTTCTTGTGAGGTGGATGTAATCAGCTGGTCTGCTTTCATCGTAATAAGTAATATGAAAAAACATATTGCTAGAGGCCAGATGGAGTAAGGGATGATAATTTATTTAAAGATCAGTATGTGCCATAGAGTATGTAAATAATGAAGTACTTTACAGCAGCTGCATTGTGTGGCAGATATGTTACTTTTATATTTTTTTATGTATATACACACATATAAATGTGTGTGTATGTGCATATATGTTAGAGGTCTCATATTCTGTTAGCTGCTTCTAGCTAATCATCCCCGTTGGGCTCACTAGGAACCTGAATCAACCTTTCCTTTCTGCCAGTCTGAATGTGGAAGGTACAGCAAGATTATACGGTTCATGGAATTGGGCTGGAAACTGAAATGCTGTACTAAGTACATGCTTTTTAGCTCAAAACGTTTAATCARAGGGTAGGTAAAGTGAGGAGCACTTACTGTATGGCAGCCCATGTGACCAGCTAGGGCTATATTTGGATGCTGGAGGTTTAAGGAATCCTTTTTGCTAACCATTTTTGGCCAATTGCCTGCTGCTTTATGTTGTGCAGTGTGACGTCTGCTAAAAAGGACTTGGAGGTCTGGTGCCTGCAAACTGTTTAATCAGTGTGGTTATAGGGAAACACCTTGTGCTGTCAGGGCTGAAGTCCCACTGTATTTAATTTAGGGGTGGTTCCTGCCTAGCAGGATATGTAATGCAAATTGCAGTTTCCAGTTTTTGTACTAAATAGCCTTTTGGAGTGTTGGGGGGGGTGGGGGGGATTGGTAGCGGCCCAGTACATTTTATAAAGGCTTCTTAGATGCTCAGATTTGGTGGTTAAAACTCCATATACTGGAAACCCACAGACTGGAGCACAGGCTTGCTCTTTTGGGGTAAGTGTGACGTGTTTGAATCTCAGCTTATTGCAGTATAAATTCAGCCCAGAATGGGGAGGGGCGGTGGGAGGTGGGGCAGGCTCCTGAAACCTCTCGTAGTGGACTGGGTGTGATGGCAGATAGCAAAGCTGCAGTGGGGAATGAAGAATTGTCTGCCTTCTCTTTAAAACATTACAGCTGGAGCCAATTTCTTGCCTGCTTTACTTCCCTGGTGGTCAAGCTGACCAGTTCTGAAGGTAAGGTGAGTAKTTCTTGGCCTCTTGGTAGCCCTCACTTGTCCTTGCCACATGTCTGCAGCATGTTGTACCTCCTGTCCTACAAGTAATACTTGAATAGTGACCTTTTGGTGACACTTCTGCTTTGATACAGGAAATCATGTGGCCTTCAGATAGGACTAGAAAAGAGCTGAGCGCTTCTGATTTTGTGCTTTATTCTTGCACTGAAATGTATGTGATCTGACAGACCCTGGCATTTGAACTTTCTCACTTTGCTGTGTAAGTCTTTAGAGGCAAGCTTGAGGTGTGTAGCAGTGCTTGGGGCCTTGACTAGGAGATGAAGCTTTGGCTAACCTATTAACAGTTATGTTTGATGAAGATGATGCAGGAAATAGAAAAATAACTGGTGATGCTGTTTAATATAGAGTCTGAATGCCAAACTGTATAAATGGATTCATACACATTATTTTCCAATGACTGCTTGGCATTGTCTGGTTCTCTTCTAGTGCATCACTGGAGACATACTCTGAACTGCTGCATTATTTTTTAGTGCTTTTTGACACTTCAGAGTGTCTATTCCAATTACAGTCCTTCTCTCATTGAAAGAGTGGCAAATGAGCATGCTGAGTAAATTACATGAATTTCCAAAATAGTACAAGTCTGTTATTTGAAGGGGCAGAGGCAAAGGAAATGATACCAGCCTGTTCATTGTTCTGCAAAGTGGAGAACAGGAAAGGAGTTTGCTGTCAAGTACTCTGAAGGTTGAAGCTGAATGGATCTGAGCATGGCCCAGACTCCCTGTATGTATTGATTCAGCTGTATGTACGTGCTTGAAATCTGTACAGAGGTGCTGAAGTTTGAATTCAGAATTTTAAAAGAGATATTTTAGACTTTTACAATATAAAGGGTGCTATCTCATGCCCTCTTTTCTCTTCCAGGTTGGGATGTCCTTAAGTGCCAAGATTTTGGCATGTCTTGCACTGCTGGCAGTGATGATGAGGCAGTGTGCAAGTTCAAGTGTTGGAGGTTTTTTGTGACGGGAGAATAATTAAGAGCATAGGGAATATAGAGTAAAGGCAGCTGCACAGCCTGTAGCTGGTTAGTCTCAGGATGCCAAGGGACCTGATAGAGTTGGGGAATGTCCTTACTTGAATAGCTTCCAGAGACTGGATTTTGAGCTGAAGTTTTAAGCAAAAATCTAACTTGTACCAAAAAATGCTGTTAGTAGCGATAAAAAGGACAAGCCTTTCATGTGTGTTTTCATGGAATGAAGTTGTTCTGTTTTATTAGAAACAGAAGTAGATTTACYGACTTCTAGCCGCTGTATGATAAACAATTTATAAATAGACCATAGATTTCAATGAAATACAAATAAAGTATTGGAATTTATGAGCTGACTACCAAAAACCCTGGTATATTTTATATTTATCTGCTACCTGGGCAGCTGTATTCAGGAAACTTCTCCAGATCCACATAAGGTGAAGTGTCCTGAAAGCCCACCTAGAGCAGCAGCTCCTGGAGTCTTGTTTATTTTGTTTCTGGTGGGAGCAGTGGTCTTTTCCCAAGGTCTTGAGGCAGCAGGATAGAAATGTTTTGCAGGATACCTGAGTTACCAACACAAGGCCACGTGCATCTGTCAGCTGCAGAATGAGAAGTAGAGTTGCAGTATTTGAGGTGAGTTAATGGCACTGTGAGGTCAAGGATTTGCCTTGCAGCTGGAGCCAGAGAAGATGAACCTGGTCCTGGTAGAAACAGGACATTAAGCTATAAATAAGTGGATTCTTAGAAGTGGAAACTGGAACTGAAGAACAGTCCAGGGTGTATTTTTAATTTTATTTTGTGAGGGAAGTAAGAGTTTAAAAGATTTGACAAGTGCCATTCAAATAAGGCTATTTGCTTACATTGTGTAACTGACAAAGTAGAAGTGAGCCAGGTGCCCATTGTGCTCACTGTACTCTGCAAATAATCTTTACTATGACCAGGATTTATTTCTTGGAATGCTGGTACTAATACTACTGAAGATAGCTTGGAGTGGTTGARCCTGTACTTAAAATATTAGAGGTGATGTGCTTAAACCTCACCCTAATTAGCTGCAGAGTGAGGGAGCTGAAACTTGGCTTCATATAGCCAACTCAAAGGAATTACTTGCTGAATTATATATATATATAGTAAYTTGCTAAAATGAGCACACAGAATCCTGGGCATTGTGAAGAAACAGCCTGGGACTATTGGTGAATGATTGCCACTTTATTTTGAGTCCAGTGGGGCCGTGAGGCAATACTGCCTGTTTGTGCAATGACAGTTCTTACCCTGTCTGATGGCTGTTACCTTTCAAGTTTTGGAAACTGCATTCCTGCACCAATACTTGATCTGTTGCAGAGCTCTTATGAATGTTCTCCAGCTGTAGTCAAAAGGATGAATTTCTCTTTTTAACAAAAGTAAGTCTCAATGCTGAATATTGACCTGCTGGATGGTAAAATCCAGCAGCACTGGTTTTGGAAACATTAACAGTGTGGGAGACTCAATGTAATGGCAGTAGCATATTTAAGTTGTGCAGGTAGAGCCATTTAGGCAAACAGAAGCTGCATTTTGGCAGCTGGGTGACTTGAAGCTGTCTAAATTCATAAAGGCCAGTAAGTTCAATTGCAGTGAGTGCTATCACTTTTGCTGTATTGACTTCCAGCTCCCAATAGGACATCCCAAAATTGTGGCAGTCTGTAACAKTTCCTTCAGGTGCTGCTTCCTTGGAAGAGGCAGAGAAAGGATGGTTGTGGTTTGTAAAAATGTGCATTGATACAGCAATCAGCTRTCATCCTTTCATATCTTTCACAAACTGCAACACAGGAGGCTGTCTGAACATGAGAAAGTTCCTTTTCATGGTGATGGTAACCAGGCACTTCTACAGCTTAACCAGGGAAGTTGCAAAGTCTCCATACTTGAAGGTATCCAGAAGCTGCCTGGCTACAGTTCTGGGCRGCCTCCTCTCAGAGACCCTTCTTGAGCATGGGGTTGGCCCAGATAACTTCTGGAGTTTCTTTCCAACCTGAACCATTCTGCAGTTCTATAATTCTTTTCCTCACTCGATATGCAGAAAACTGTTCTACCTTTCCTTCTGTGTTGTCCCTGTTCTCAGATTCTTGCTACTTACTGTCACTTGAATTATTCTTTCATTAATAAAGCAGAGGGGGAGAAGGTTTGCAGAAGATCAATATTAATCTGAATAAATGTAATGTAAAGCACATAGTGATCACCTTTGACTCCAGTGTTACTTAGCTCGAGTGTTAAAAAAAATGAATCCCATCAGAAGCATGTTCTTGCTTTAACTTACAGAAGTAGTCAAGTACAGTATTAAATATGTGTTTAATGCAGAGGGATTCTCATTTTCSTAGTGACTCTTATTCTCCTAAAAGTGTGGTTTTGCTTGTAAGTTATGGTTGGCCCAAGGAAGCAGCTGAAGCTCMGAGATTTCTTTTGCATAAGGCCTTCCCAGTGCAGTGATGTTAACAGACTGACCAAATATTCCTAGTGTGATAGCAGCTCTCTACCAAATGGCACCAATGCCAGTGAGACGTGTTCCCTGCCCTTTTGCCAAGGAAAAGGAATTGTGCTGAGGTGGGGGAAAGTGTGGCAAACCACATCTTCAGAGGGAAGGACCTTACCAGGGCAGAAATGTAGATGAGGTGAGCACTTCTTGCAGTGGAAGATGTTGGGTAGATATGAGGGCTTCAAATAGTAAAGAATATCTGCTTGACTGCCCTGACTCCTTTTCAAGGTYGCTTGTGTTTAGTCTCCAGGGAGTTGCATCGCTGTAACCCCCCCCACGTAGCAATCAGGGCAGGAAGCTGATAGTGTAGAGCAAGGCTTGGAGAAAAGGTGCATTTCACACTGGTTGTGAAACTCTTGTAGTCCTTGCCTTGAACAGCAGGTATGCTGGGGAATATTTGCTTTGCTGCTGCTGTGTAACATACTGCACTCTCCTGTAGGAATGGCATGAGGGATCAGGAGGAGGAAGGAGTTGTAGCTACAGCTGGGAAGAGAAKAAAAAGGAGGAGAGGACAAGGCAGAGGGTAGTGGCTGGAAGAGGCTGTGGAAATTGCCAAAGGAGCAAGATTCAGGCTCTGCTGTGAAGTTTAATGTCATGTGACCATGACTTGTTAAGTCCTTTTCTAGGTGTTAAACTGCTGGACTCTACATTGACCAAACTGATTTGTGAGCCTTGTGTGCACTCACACTGTGTGAGAGGAGCTTGKGCCTTTTGAGATATTTTAACAAGTACCTGAAACATAATATTAATAAAGTACTATAATTGTGTAATATAGAACTTAAATTTAAATTTATGTTGTGCATTAATTTGAAAATAAAAGTGGACTTCAAATTCTGGATTCTTATGGCTTATATCCTATAAATTCATTAGTTCAAATATGTTAGCTAACCCAATGAGGACCTGCAGTACTCATAAACAATTGCTGGCAAACTGTAATTAACTATCTCTAGAGAGAAAGAGGACATGCTGCCAAGAAAGAGGAACTGTGCTTAGCCATTGCACAGTAAGGAATCAATACTAGTGGAGTCCTGAGCAAGGAGGGAAGGCTCACAAGTTGTCCACAGTAAAAGTTTCAGACAACAGCATTGTAAGGAAATAAATGGATGAAAACAGCTTTGATTTCCAACCTCGTGTGTTCTCAGCCAGTCAAATCCAAACCAGAACTGAAAAGCAAGGGGTAATGCATGGAGACAAAGCTCAGTGTTCAAGGAGAGATCACTCCTGAAAGAGAAGAGAAAGCAGACCCAAGCCTGCAAGGGGTGCTTCTATCATAAAAGGCTTTTTCAAAAATACTTTWAAATAAACTCTTCAACTTAATGCTCAGTTGTGGGCTTATGTACTGGCTGGATTGTTGAAATATTAATATTGTAGTTTCATTAAATACAATGCATTCCATGTKGGTTTGGTTAAGAAGCAAGAATGAAAATACAATGAAAATTGAATTCTGTCTTTAAAATACTCCATTACTCACATTGTATGTTCTTGGCTTAATGTTAAATATTCAGTTCTGGATTGTTTCACTTGTGTGAACCATATTGTTTAAATTTTGATGTTAAATATAATCATAATTAGGATGAAGCAAACAAAATGGGAAGAGGTAAAGGCAACTTTTAGTGGTTGGATATAAATGAAGAAAGGGCATGGAGCAGCATAGCTGCCTATGCTCACAGCATTAGGTGTTGCGATATTTTCTTCAGCATTATATGGACCACTTGCCATGTACAGTAAGCAGCGCCAAGGCTAGTGAAAGGGAAAGCTTATATTGCAGGTCCATGTCAATATTTTTTTCAGTGCTTTTAAATCTTTGTGTTTAAATTGTGCTAAATTGGCATCTTGTTTTAAGGATAATGTCAAAATCCTGAGTTTTGTATAATCACATTTTCTCTCTGACAGAAAGGAGGCTGCAGCAAGGTAGGGGTCCTCTCCCAAGTGAAAAGTGATAGSACAAAARGAAATGGCCTCAGTTTGGGCCAGGGGATGTTTAGATTTGATATTAGGAACAAATTCTTCACTGAAGGTGCTGTCAGGCATTGGAACAGGCTGCCCAGGGARGTGCTAGAGTTGCCAACATGGGTAGATGTGGTGCTTGGGGACATGGCTTAGTGGTGGACTTGGCAGTGCTGGATAAACAGCTGGRCTTGATGATCTTAAAGGTCTTTTCCAACTTAAATTACTCTATTATGCTCACTTCTACAAAGGCAGATATGTTGGTGACAGTCACTGTTTCAGTGTATGAGACAGTAAGTAGAAGTACTGCTGGCTGTGTAAAACTTCCAAGGAAATGTCGTTTCATCACATTCAAAGTTATTGAATGTGAAAAGAAACCTAACAAAATACTTTGAACTACAAATGGATTTTAAAGTCTCCAGACTGAAATTATTTCCCTGCACTAAGAATAAAAAACATTTGTGARAGAACTTGCTGTTGGATCATGCTTTTGCCAAATTGATGCTATTTATTCTGCTTCATAAACTGTTATTTTGGGGTGGAAAAAGTTGAATGATATATGATTATCTAAATATATGTATATAAACATATATATGGATGTAAAATGTAAGGGTTTAGATTTTGATGTTTATGAAGTGTTTCAAGTGCATGGTATACAGAAAGGATCTTTTTGAACATAGATTTTGCATAGTCTAGAGGTATTTCACTGCAGACATTATTATGTCTGCTTTTTTTGGGATAAGATTGTATTACACCACAGGTAACAAGAATGGATGCATGCAGGGGAGAAGGGGGTACTGGCCAAAGATGTCAGTGCTGCCAGCCTGGGGAGTTTTTTGAGCAGTGAGCATTTGCAGCAAAACAGCACTGTATTCCCTTGAGAAAAATGGGGAAAAATAGGAAAGTATTAAAGGATGTTTTCACAAGCACAGGGAAACTTCTTATGACTTACGCTGCATAGAATTTGGGAGGTAAGTAAGGTTAGTACTGTGAACCACTACAATCATGGGGAAAACCAGGAGTGGATTTGCCATCTAGCTGATGGAGGKTTTTTTTTAATTGCACAAAAATTTTCATCAAATAGGGAGTGAAAGTTAAATATAGAAGAACAAACACATAAAGGACATTTTGGGAGAAAGGCATGCAGCTAAATTTTTTGAGTGCTTAGAGTATCAGAGTTTGGGAGATGCAGTCTGGCTGTGATGTCTCCAACAGAACWGGTTTTGGAGAGAGTATTTGTATTTCCATTTGGCCCAATCTAGTAGTTTTCTGCAGGGAAGGGCTATRCCACTGTTGSATGAATATCCTAAATGATAGAAATGGGGAACAGCAGGAGATGAGGAGAGACTCTGAGCAGGTTTGGATATAACAGCTAGGTGTAAATTAAAGGATGGTAGGGTCTTGTTCAACCAAAACAAGTGGGTTAGAAGTTGGGTGGCGTGGAGGCARGGAGGGAGTGTGATGGTTGGAGATCTGCCACTCAGGGAGGTGATACAAAGCCACTGAAAACAGAAGAGTATRCAAGGAGGTTCATGTCTGATGTGGCTGTTTAAATCATCAATTGCCAAGAAAGGCTGTKAAGAGGCCAAGTATTTGTGGGAGCCAGATCTTAACAAAATGAGTGAGGAGCTGAAGGCATTTGTTAATAAAGACTCAGTTATGGTACATGATGGTGAAAAGCACAAAACACATCCCAGCCAGAGGGACTGGGGAGTTCTTTGTGATAAAACTATCAAATTTGGAGCCTGGTGGTTTGTGTGGTAACAGGAACAAAGTGCTGATACATTCAAACAGAAAAGTGACTTTGGCTTTAATCCATAAGCGTGAAAATTTAATGCCTATTCATGAACCAATGTTGTCTTTGGTGTAACTCATTCTTCATGCTCACTTAAATGAACTGGAAAATACTACTTCTTAAATTGGCAAGTACATGATGTGCAGGTTGAATATAACTGCAGAGATATTTACTGTTGCAAATGTACTCTCTAGAATATTTAACACAAGTGCTGTGGAGCAAAATCTGGACCTAAATTATATGCTTACCATTCTCTCTCAGACCACATACCCAGTATTTTAGGGGAGACACAGCATGGGCTGCAGCTCTGAAGCGGGTCTCAGACGACAAATGAGGCTGCCACCAGTAGGATGTGTTGGTAGTGTATTGCCCACAGCACTTCAAATGGAGGTGTCTTTGGACTTGTTGGGRTTTCTTTCAAAGCCATTACAATGGCCATCCCCATAGTATTTTAGAGGAATGCTTGAAGAGTGAGGAAAGTTATTTAGGGGGTGACAAACCTAAGAAAGGCTGGAGGCAGTTTATATTGACTTAAAATGAAGAAATAACTGGTTGCACAAGCTGAAAACACAAGTGAGTTTCTATGCTTGATCTGTGTCCAAGCCTTCTGCTGAAGATGTGGACAGTCCATTGTGTATTAACGGTCATGCATAGTCTTAAGTGTTTGTGTAGGCTCATAATTAATATCATCCAGCCTTCTCCTGATAGAACTTGTTTGATAGAACTTGTTTTTGTTCCTGATTTGTACTGAAGGGCCAGACCTACTGCTGCAGTAGCCGTCTCTTTTAAAGGCGCTGCTCCTCTCACTTTGCTGAAGCACTGATGTGSAACACACCAACAGGAGCTGCTTATTGGGTTTTGGAGCTGGTTACTGGGCAAAGTTGGTGCCTAGGCACSTTTGAAGGCATTTGAATGAGGACCTTTGAAACAAGTGATATGCATCTTGTTAAATCTACATATTGTGTAGTAGCCTCTTTAAAGTAGTTACAGTTTTTGCTTTTCAACAGTCATGGTCCCCATTCAAAAGTGCAGAAAGTTAAACACTATTTATTTTAATGTGAACAGCAGAGGAAAAAGTCGAAAAGGCACCACAGGGGTTAAGCTGCTCACTAGCTGGAAAAGAAAGGAGTGGTAACAGGTAACAGCCAAATACAAAATGACTGGTTTTGGCCTGCAGTGCTTTAGCAGAGAAAAATTTAAAAGGCGGGTGAGAAAGGCTCCCTGCTAAATAATCGCAGTAACAAGACAGTCCTGCACATGGCCATGGGCAAGATCGGCACCAATAATCTCATCAGTCTGGAMTTGTGTGTCATACTGTCCCTAATGAATAAATCCCTCAATATGCCAGAGATATTTATTGCTGATACATCTCATAATTTTCTTAGCATTGCTTCTCRAAATTGTTTTATGGGAGAACAAAGCAAAAATCTACCTTTTTACTTTGGCACWTTCAAAACAAAGAGGTGTCTGCGTTGTATTGCAGGTGTCCAGTTACTCAAAACCGATCCTCCCTGTGTTTACTTAATTTCTTATTCTGGTGTTTAAATCAGTGCAGCTCTGCCAAGAGGAGAGGAATTGAGGAGTTATTTTSTGAAAGAAAGGGTCAAACTTGTCTGTTTTTTTTTCAAGGAGATAGATACTAGAGTACAAATAGGTTATGAAACATTGCTTAAGCCACTACTAACCACAGCCTAGCAGAAGGGGAACAATAAAATCTCAGATTCCCTGTCTGGATTTGAACTGTGCAATCAGAAAAGTTTCTTAATGGTGGAGTTGCACAGAAGACAAAAGAAACTCCAGAATTGATGAGTTTGCTGGAAAACAGAATAATCAATTAGAAGGGTTTTGCTGACATAATTCATAGTTACAGGGCTCATCCCCTCCCCTTTTATTTTAAATTAACATTATCTTAAAACTTAAACTGGATATAAATCCATAAGTGAGTTTCAAGGTTTGAAATTAAAACCACAACCCCATAATCTTAATTTCTTCATAGAAGGTTTTGCTCACATTTGAAAGCTGCTAAACAAAACAAAAGAAAAAAACAAAATTTACATTCCAAAAGAAATGATTCTTCACCTCTAAATATAAAGATCCTTAGCTTTAGTTATTTGTAGTATGAGCATTATTCATCTGAGCTCATGCACCAGAATATTTATAACTCAGAACAGGAGAAGTGAAAGACATCAGATGTAGAGAAATATTTCCTTCTTCAGTGTTAGGAGGAATTTGGCTGCTTCTGTTCATTAGTGAAGGCTRTGCAGCAGTGCTCTGCAATAAGTGATGTCGTGGCAGCCTGGTGGTTGGTTTTGCATGATGTAATAAGGGCCACCCTGCAAAACCAGCCTTTGTTTAAATGCCAGTCAAACAGGAGAGGAAACTGATCCCAGCACAGAAGCAAGCTGCTTTCTGAATCACTTTTGCTTCTGATGCAGCTCAAATCAGAAAAAATATACCTTGKGAGTGAATGACATGACTGCATCAGGGCCCTTGCTCATATATCMATATATGATATCTCATATATCATATAAACACTGTGCACACCTTTGAAAATTCATCCAGATGTCTCCATGTGCAGCACCCCCTTTGGAGCTTGCAGTCATGCCAATGGGAGCAGKGTAGGAACTACAGCAAACAGTGGACAATGCATTTTCAAGACTGAACCAGAAAACAAGATAAATGTGCTCATCCTCAAGACCTCTCTATACATATGTGATAGTATGACACTGCTTTGGGGGGTTGTTTAATTTTTCACCTTAAAAAAGCAACTAAGTGATGAATACAATAAACTCTCTGAAACACAAAGGAGAGATGAAACTCCAAGCTCAAAAGACAATTCCCAGGACTGAGTGTCCATGTCCATTACCATTAGTTTTGTTAATCTGCTCTGTAACTTCTTGCTTCATTTGTCTTTCAGTCCTTTCACTAAGGAATATCTGTTGATATCTGAGAAAAATCCAGATATCTGAGAAAAATCCAGTCCGTGTTAGCAATAATAATAACAATAATAATTATTGTTATTATTGTGGGGGGTTTTTTTGTTGGTTGGTTTTTTTTTGTTTTTATTTTTAATCTACAAGACTCATAAGTAGTATCCCAGTCCTTCAGCAGTGGTACCATCAGGTCAGTAGGGTGTGTTCCCCCCACAGTGACAAAGTGCCTGTGGCAATGGTCACAATTTTGTCATGTACTTATGCAGTGGTAAGTAACAAAGGCTTCCTGGTGCTGCTATAGAAATAACACCACCAGATCCTAGCAGTAATAATGAACTCTGAAAATTAAAGTGGCCATCTTCAAACCCAGCTATCCTTGGCGTTAAGCCACTAATCCTAATCAACCTGGCTTTATTTCGTGGTCAACCACCAATAAGAGTATTAAGTGAACATTAGATGTTATTAAGCTCATTACACARGTGATGAAATGCCACCTCTCCTCACATTAACTGGGAAGGGACTGGTTTTTTGTTGCAGCGAATGAACTCAATTAGAGGTGTTACTTTATTACCAATGGCAAAACGCTGTAGGTGTTTTTCTTTCTCTGAAAAACCCCAGCAGAGTTTCTCAGGAAGAATGAAGTGTGGCCAGGGTGGCCTCTGTGAGTTTTCACGCTGACTCCCTAACCAGCTCTTGCAGAAGCTGATCAAGATCCTTCAGCGAGTCATAATGAAATTYGTGCAGCCTGTGGGTTTGGCATTAGTTCTGTGCATCCGCTTATTCCCCAGACCAGGAGCTGGGGTGTATGGACCAGGCAGGATCAGTGCCCCAGTTCAACTGGCCAGGAGCTTCAGTGGGACAAAGACCAGGCCTGACCTTCAGTCACTGACCTTCAAAGGCCATGATGTTCATCAGGATCCATAGCAAATGGGGCTGCTGGACTCCAGCTGCTCAGCYGTGCCCATTTCACGTGGCTAAAGARTACCACCAACCTCTCCCTCCCRCTCAGCCAMTAGAAAAACCCCCTCTTCATATAACCTGACTGGCAAGACATTCTTGAATTAATTTCCTTCTTTCAACAGCCTCTTGAGGGTTTCAGATCCCTGAGGGGACTTCATCCCATTAAATACTCCCTGTAACACTCACTATTCCTCACTCAAGGCCTATGAAAGTTACTTTTTCAATTCTTCTACTGAACTGCTTCTGTCTCATAAAAAGACATGTTCTTCCCTACAGTGTAGAAATCCTCCCAGTAATTCTAGCCACTTGGCACTGAAAACAAAAGCTAGTGTAAATATGCAGTGATATTGGTTAGCAGAGGGCTAAGAACCACCCTGCTGAAGCTGCAGAGAAAGACAACATAGGAGTTAATGTTCTCCTTATCTGGAAATGTCAGCACTTGATAGGAATCATTTGAGGCACTTGAAACTGGTTCCATTTTGCAGAAACTCAAATTAGCAACCCACAGAGCACAACACTGAAGCAAATGGCTGCTTTCCTTCCAAGCTCTCCAATATAATTTGTGGAGAAGATGCTTTGCTCCCTCAGGAGGTCAGACAGCATATTTTCCAGTGAAACTCTAGAAATAAGGAAAAAAAAATCTGAGAAATCTTTTGCTAGTGCCAGTATTTTAACTGCATTCTCACATATACAGGCTACTGGTTTTTCTTCATGGATTTGGTTTAAAAATTGGCCTTTATACTTCTCTATGGTATAGGAGAACTGAATTTGAATGAACTTCAAATTTAGTTTCAWGTAATCTACTTTGAATGTACTGCTAACCTAGGAATTGCCTAGATATGATTAATAAATGGAAAGGAAGAATTTCTTGGGAGAAACATGAACTAACTGCACTCCTTTCTTTTCCTCACAATTTCTTAGCTCAAAAAACTTAGTGGTGTCKTTACTACTCATGACATTTTGTATTTAAGATTTTAATATTCTTCTAAAGAAGAGCTAATACAATGCATTAACTTTTGGCCATTTACTGCTAACCCTCTGTTTGGGGGRAAGAAAAAGAATTAAACAACCTTTTGCATACTGTAAATGATATAATTCATCATTCCACTCGTACAAGGTTTATGTGATTGCTATCATGAGTGCTGATTTAGGACACTGATCCATCATTTCCTGTGTTCCAAGCTGGCAAGTAGCTCTGTGTTAACTCCTTCCTCATATGCCCTGGGAATGCACCCATCAGGAAAAATTCCCTGRCGCTCCCTGAAGAGCTCAGAACACATCTGTTCTTGAGCAAAGAACATGCCTTAAATCTATGGACTGTGTGAACAACGATTGCATGAAAACATGAAAAGAAACTCTATCTTTAATAATGCAAAAAATAAAGTTTAAGTTAAGAATTCTGTAAAGAGTGAAGCAAACATGCCCAGAATATCCAGAGACTTCAGTCAATGATCAGTTAACTGGAAATAATGGCTAAATTTCAGGAAATGTGAAATATAATTCAATTTGTTTATGCCTCAGGTGTGGCACTTACATCTTTTAATCATTACTTGCAGGTTTTGTAAATATTTTAACCTGTCCTTTCTGCATGCAAAGCTCCAGATCSTCAGCTGCTACAAGATTTGTAACTGAAGAATGTCTGTAATGAAGCAACTTACATACAATATATAGTTTCATTTTCATGTCCACTTTTTGGTACCACATTTGGTATTTTGAGACACTCACTGGTCTGAAAGCCTACCCAGGGACCAGCCATCTCCAGCTGCTGGCAGAGCAGTTTCAGTGCTTGGCCACAAGCTGGGGACAAGGAGTTTGGGCCACAGCTCCCTGGAGGCTGGGGCAGCATCTGACAGAGTTATTCCTGTGTGTGTCCCTCTCTGGGTGCTCAAKGCCCTTTGGCCACCCCATCGATGGCACACAACCTTTATGCACACAGCCAAGGTCAACCCCAGAGAGTTATTGCTGCTATCAGGTTCCTTGAGGCTGTCACTGCTTCCTTTCCCTGTCAGGGACCCTCCTCCCACAGAGTGATGAGGCTAAATGCTTTTCACAKCTCCAAAAGATTATAGCAGTGAAGACCCAGCCTTGAGCTCACGCCACCATCTTTGTTTAGAGAGCTCCTGGGTGCTCCTTTCCACTAGAATTCCAACTTGCTCTTCTTTTTGAGATTAGCTGTGGAAAATCAGTTTTCACCCAGCTTTGGTAGGATGTCCCTGTCCCCTATCTCCTCAGAGGGAGAAGTAAAGAAGCTGTAATGGTATCACACCCGGCATAGTGGGTGCCACTCCCCAGCCATGGGGCCAGGACTGTTGAGGATATGGCAGAGTTTGGCACTGGAGTTGAGTAAAATATATAACCATATATATAACCATACATATAACCATATAGAGTTTATATAACCATATATATAACCATACATATAACCATATAGAGTTTATATAACATATAAACCAAAAACATAACCATAAAGAGTTGTATGGGAAAGCAAAATTATTTTGGGAGAGGGTATTCACCAGCTAGGTTATCAGTCTGCATGGAGAGGAGAGYTTCCACCAGAGATCATGCGTGCCTGGAGCCAGTCTGGATCACTTAAGCTAAAAAATATTCTGTAAAGTCTTATTTTTTCCCCAAAATTCAATTCAGGGAAACTCCATGGCTATTGAGAGTAGTTACTGCCTTCATATGAAGAACTTTGCTTTTTTATGGATCTAATAGGATCTAGGTTTCTGAGATAAGTCCAACTTGATTGATTTCTTTCATCTGTGGGAAATGTAATTTCTAAGTCACCCTTATTTTGGTCATTTATCAGATCTCAGCATCCTTAGTATCTTGTAGTGTTGCTTTTATGGAAATACTGCCTAGAAAATGTTAGGCAAAATTAGTTAATCTCATCTAAATGCGTTTGGCATAGGGCTTTGGTTTGAAGCAATTCTTAAAAAATGACAGTTTTATAATGTAAGTGGCCAATTTTTCATCTAGCTCTAGCTAACTGGCTTGGTTATAAAATGAAGAGGTTGTCATGACCCCCTAAAACAAATCAGTAATGCAAAGTAATGAGTGCTAGCATAAAGCAGAACTGTTTTCTTTTCTTTTGGGGAAGAGAACTTCATGGAGGACATCATTCTGAGGCACTCACGGGGCACCAGTGGAGCCCATGGGAGAGAGTGCTGGAACAGGACTGTGAGTGTCACTGTGGGTGTCACAGCAGCAGTGCTGGAACAGCAGATGTGATTCTTGGCCCTCAGGCACCACCATGCTGGGGGGTGAAGGCTTGGTGCCCTGGCTCCCTGCCAGATTGAAGACTGCTGAACCCCCTCAATGTGCCCTCAGTGTTTAAAGAGCAGGGGATGAGCCATCCAAGGGGAATACTACAGACTTACCAGGAGGAAAATATTCTTGTCTCTTGGTCTTGGTGTATCTGTTGGAATGTTTTGTAATCAATGCCCTACGTCATTTACCTCTCTTTCCTGTTGTATTGATAAGAAATATCTTGGCGTACACGGGAGAATGGAAGGTGAGCATTTCAGGAGATTTTGAATGAGGCATCCCTAAAAACACTTAGCAAGTCAGTTTGCTAGGGAAGAGAACTCCAGTGCTGGGGGCTAGCTTTCCTTGAGCCACCTCTTTGCATTTGGAGAGAAGCTGGTGAAGGCAGATGACTGTTCTTGCTGCAGGAATGAGAATGGGTGTGTGAGAACATAGCTGTGCTAGTGATGCATCCCAGCGAGGCATCCTTCACACCATCTGCACTGTGCCTGGGAAAAACTTGTCTGGTTCTAGTGCTGGCTTTTTCAGTGATGTGTTGAGCATAACCAGCAGAGATGCTTGTTTCCTTTTAGTAAAATTGATATCCTGAAGGTTTCTCCTTCAAAAATACAGCACTGGCAATTACTCTCTAAACTTTGAGACTTGATGTGTTATCACTTCCTTTTCAGCAGTTTTGAGAAATTGTTATTCCACATCAGCAAGAATTGCTATTCTGGTCCTTTGGAAGGAATTTGTCACTGCTAACTGTAAAAAAAATGACATTTAACAAGGCATTTAAGACAGAAAAGCTATTGCCTAGACCATTTACATTTGTCTCAGGGAAGTAACATGAGGCACTGTGATGCTTCATCTGAAAAGCTTTGCATATTGTAGTTGGAACCATGTGTGTGAGAGGACAAAAGTGTCAGTCCTTGCTAGACAAGGAATAGTCTCCTTTTACCAAACTCTCCACCTGGTGACCTTTCAACCCACACTTGTTAGCAAAGAGGATAACTACCTATTGGGACACCGTTTTATGCACAAAGCAAACTGCCAGATAATGCTGTGCTCCTATCCTGCCCTGGTCAGGCAATTCAAACCTTGCTATCAAGTCTATTTGGGGCACTTGGGCACATGGTTTAGTGGTGGACTTGGCAATCCTGAGTTAATGGTGGGACTCAATATTAAAGGCATTTTCCAACCTTAATTACTTTATGATTCTTTGGCATAGAAATCCTGAATTACCCAGTATTGAGATCAGCAGGCTTACATATTGTTCTCCACTTATCCAACAATTAAACATCCCATCATCCACTCAGAGAACAAAAACAATGCACCTTGCTTAATGATACGTTATAAAATGATGAATTAGTGCCATGAGCACTTTGTTAGCCTCACCGGTGGGGTGTCTGGATGATGTGAATCTCAACAGGAGCCATCAACATGTATTTGCAGCCCAGAAAGCCACCTGTACCCTGGGCTGCATCATAGCAGYGTGGCCAGCAGGTCAAGGAATGTGATTCTCCTCCTCTTCTTTGCTCTCATGAGACCACACCTGGAGTACTACATCCAAGTCTGGGGTCCTCAACACAGAAAAGGTACAGACTTGCTGGAGCAAGTCCAGAGGAAGACCACAAACATGATCAGAGGGCTGGAGCACCTCTCCTGTGAAGACAGGCGGACAGCTGGGGCCGTTYAGTACGGGAAAATCTCTGGGGACGCCTTATAGCACCTACCAGTGCCTAAAGGAGGCCTACAGCAAAGTTGGAGGTGGACTTTCTATAAGGGCATGTGGTGACAGGACAATGGGAAATGGCCTCAGACTGAAAGAGGGAGTTTGGAACTAGGTGCTCTTAAAGGTCTCTCCAATCCAAACCACTCTGTGATTCTGTGATTCTGGATTCTCGATTTGTAAATATCTTATAATAATGCAAGTTACTTCATAGGCTTTCAAAGGATTTGCCAAAGATGAGAGGCAGCTCTTGGTTCAACAGAAACTTCCTTGATTGACTCTGAAGAAAATGCTGAAAGATGTGTGCTTTTCAGTCTTGGGTACATTTAATTTTTGGAGAAGCTACCTGTGGTAAGACAGAAGGGCTAAGTCCTAAGATCTGGATCACAAGGATACAATTTTCTTTGTGTGTCCTGGCTATTTTATCTCAGCTCTTGGTCTCTTAATATGTGATCCCTTTAGCACTGATTGCCACTGGTTTAGTACTCTGCACCTTTTCATCTTTAGCTGAATTCAAATCAACACATCTCCTGGAACAGTCTCAAACAGCTGCTCTAGAGTTGCACAGTTCTGTCCCAGTCAGAATATATATACGTACTAGCCAGAGATCAAAAACTCTGCATTTCTTTTCCACCTGAGCCACCTTGTGGGCCCTTTTCCTATAGCAAAAATGCTACTTTTAAGAGAAAAGATACTATTCATGGTGTCCAGTYCAGAGCATTGTAGTGGAAATTGATGGAGAAAACAGCAGTACTGTAGGACTTGACTCATCACTGCTTGATCACCAGGCTCTCCAAGGACTTATCTGAAATGAATTAACTTGTTTTGATGGAGTTCCTAGAATACCAACAGCTCCACACACACACACACACACAAAAACAAACAAAAAAAAACCCCAAAACAAACAAGCAAAAAACCCCCCCAAAAAACAAACAAAAAAAAAAATCAAGATTGAGCACCTGAAGAGTCATGTCCAGACATGGATGTGCACATGAAACAAACACAGGTATGGCAACAGAACTGATCCCTTGATTATCGTCCCTAATACTGTCAGAACTCTAAAATACATTCAACCAAGTTCACCAAGAAATTTTTTTGACACTGCTCTCACAGCAGAGAGACGTCTGGGCATTCAYTACGTTAGGTTTAACATTACCTCCCAGCCCCCCACAGAGAAGCCTTTCTGTCCCTGGAGGAGGGAACCATCTGGTAGGGAGCTCTCCTCCTTATTATGCAAAGTACCTTGAATGGTGCCCCGGGGGCAATAGTGCTGGGGAAAGGTAAGGCAGTGAAAGCGCAGTGGGTCCGTGTGAAACGCTTTTCATAGAACCAGGGAATGGTTTGCTTCAGAAGAAACCTTTAAAGATCACCTAGTCCAASTCCCCTGCKGTGGGCAGGGACATTTCTCCCTTTSAGSAGCTYGCTCAGAGACCTGCCCAGCCTGGCCTGGAGCACTTCCACGGGTGGTACTCCACAACTTCTTCTGCAGCTGAAAGTAAGCGTTTAACAGAGAGAGATTTCTGTGCCCTTCACAGCCAGCCAGCTGAGGCTTTGTTATACCTTTTTTTCACAAGCAAAGATCATTCAGATGCTTCTAGGCTCCATCCTTGCTTTTTTGAATCACTTATGGCAAAAATTAGGATGAGCAACAATGCCAACCTCCAGAAGCCAACACGGTGTGTCCCTGTTTGGGCAGGGGGGCCTCTGATCTGCTGCTACCACATCTCTGGCTCCTCTGAAAGGGAAAAGGCAGCAACAAAGGTGTTCTTGATGATGTTCCCCACACGCAGTGGGACTGCTGTTCCCAGGGCTCCTTCTGAGGAACAAAGGTCTTGGCAGCAGCCAAGCTGCTCCACAGGTGAAGGAGATGCTCTGAACACACAAACATGAGCAGGGTGTGTTTGACTGCACAGTCAAAGGTGAGGCCCCATAAAAACACTCCTGCTGTGCTGCACCTGCCAAACCCAGCCACTGAGGGATGAGATCTCCAAAGGTTTATTTAATAAGTTTCTGGATGGCTGTTGAGAAGGTGGGAGGGAGGTCTGAGCATTGCTGGCCATGGCAGTGACACGATGGCAGCACTTCTGATCAGTGTTTTCAGTGACAAGGAGCAAAGTGCTCACTATAACCCAGGTCAAGGAGCACTCAGCTCGCTGTGCTTTGCTGGTGAATCCAGCAGCTGGCACTTTCAGGCCTTTGCTTGAGGAATTTATCAACACAAAAATGAACAGCTGCCATGTTTTCTGTTTCTTTTGCAGGGTCTCAATTCTTCCAGCTCTGTGGCAGAGCTAACTGTTCAGTGGGAATGTCCTTTTCCTCCTTTCCTTCTTACCATGCATTTTTCCTCCCCAGACCAGAGCACCTGGAGGCAGCATCTTCCTGATGGCAATGGAGAAAGCTGCCAGCCTCAAATCTCTTTACATGAACATCCATCCACCATCACATGAAAGTTTCTTTCTCTATCAGAATGATAAGTTGTTTCCCTCCCCTCCCCTCCCCTAGATTAAAGGTAACATAAAAAGTGTTTTATCTACTCTGGGCTGTGCTTTAAATTTCTAGGCTGTTCCATCAGCATCTGCTGATAGTGCTAAGCCTTGAAATGTGAAAACAGCTACTTTAGCTGTCACATTACCAATGGGACTGCTAAAATGACTATTTTTGTGATGCCTGCACAACACACACAGCAAATACATACCTAATTTTAAAAGGCTTCTTTATGGGGCCAGAGCTTTGGTTTGTATTGAAGCAATTTTGAAATAGCATCTTTGCCTGGCACTGGTTGCCTGCCCATAGCTAAGATGAGGCTTTGCTCCATACCCTGAAAAAATTTGGATTTCAAATTAATTTGTGTCTTCTAAAAAACACAAAGGCCCACAAATATTCCAGACAAAACTTCAGATTATTGCCAGTAAGAGAATAAGCTGTAAGTGCTCTGACCTCCCAGTATCACTAAATTATTATGTTCCTGAACAATACTGTATTGTGGAAACGAAAAGCACTAGCTGCAGCCTTCTGTTATCAATCAGCCAGCAGCACAGAAATAAAGTTTTTTAACTCTCAAAAGCACGCAAATCAGTACCAGTGTGTGTGGAGCAGAAATGGACACTCAGGCCTTGATGTTTAATTAATTCAAAATTGCTCTTAGTTCATAAATGGCTGATTTAGCAATGTGTGTGACAGCACATGGCAATTGTATCTGCACTTCCCAAAACCTGAAAGAGGCATCTTAAACCACAGCAAGTAGGAAAAGCACAGCAGCTTGGCAATTGCAACTGCTTGGTATTTTTAAAAGTAGTTTTCAATTTCTCTCTGATGTCACTTGCTAAAATGAATAGGCTCTGTGCAGTTGTGGCACATAGTCTGTGTTCCTAAGGCTTGGGCCTCAGCCTTTTAAATTAATTCAATTATGTCTTAAAGTCCTACTGTATCAAGATGGGGTTGGTTTTTAGATATCCTTGTTTAATTTGTACTTCTCCTTTTATTTTTGCACAGATGCTTCTTGACCTCCCATCCTCCCTGCCTGTTTTAGGGAAGGATGTCTGTGGTTTTTTTGGCATTTGTTTCTGTTGGTTCTTTAGGGTGGGCGTTTTTTACTTTTTATTTATTTGCTTTGGTTTAATTTTGTTGCTTTGTTTGGCTTTTTTGGGTTTTTTTGTCACGAGGAGGGATGGAAATAAAGTGTCCGTGGGGATACCTGTATGCAGAGGGATGGGCACTCACGCGCACAGGTGCTCGCGGGAACACGCACAGGCGCACGTTTATTCCCAAGAATGAGGAGAATTCCCAGGAGGATTCCCAAGCATGAAGAGGATTCCCAGGAGGATTCCCAAGCATGAAGAGGATTCCCAGGAGGATTCCCAGGCTTTAGGAGGATGGGGAACTCCGCGGGAACCCCGGAGCGGCACCGGCGCTGCGCCAGCGGCTGCGCGGTCACGGAGCGCCCCCTGCTGCCCATGCGCCGCCACGACGCGCTGCTGGGGGGACGCYGGGATCCTCGGGACATGGAGACACGGGATCCTTGGGACATGGAGACGGGATCCTCGGGACATGGATACATGGRATCCTTGGGATATGGAGAACTGGGATCCTCGGGACATGGAGACATGGGATCCTTGGGACATGGATACATGGGATCCTTAGGACATGGACACCTGGGATCCTTGAGACTTGGACACCTGGGATCCTCGGGACGTGGATACATGGGATCCTCGGGACACGGACACCTGGGATCCTTGCAATATAGACACTGGGATTCTTGGGACATGGATATGTGGGATCCTTGGGATGTAGGTGCCTGGGATCCTTGGGACATGGATACCTGGGATCTTTGGGATGTGGACACCTGGGATCCTCAGGACACAGATAGCTGGGATCCTCAGGACATGGACACCTCGGTTCTTAGGACATGGACACCTGGGATCCTTGGGATGTGGATACATGGGATCCTCAGAACACAAACAGCTGGGATCCTTGGGACGCGAACACCTGGGATCTTCGGGACATGGATACCTGGGATCCTTAGGACACAGATATATAGGATCTTTGGAACACAAACATCTGGGATCCTTGGGACACGGACTCCTGGGATTCTTGGGATATGGACACCTGATATTCTTGGGATATGGACACCTGGGATCCTCGGGACACGGACCCCTGGGACCCTTGGGACACAGGTGCCTGGGATCCTCGAGGTACGGACACCTGGGATCCTTGGGACACAGATACATGGGATCCTCGGGACATGGGCACCTGGGATCCTCGGGACATGGATACCTGGGATCCTCGGGACATGGATACCTGGGATCCTTGGGACATGTCTCACACCTGCCTCTGAGGGAAGCAGGTCCCAGGTACCCACCTGACCAGCTGGAATTTTCCCAAAAGCACACTGCACATGGCTGGTAAAAACTGTTGTCTGGAATGAGCACAAAGACCTTACAGTAGCTCCAGGGGAACACTGGCCTGATGTCCTTCCCGTAGGCAGGAGTGAGCCGGGGGCTCACGGCCAGGGAACTTCTCTGTCCCCCTGGTGGAAGCATCTTTCCGTTGGGGCTGAAAACCAGATGARCTAGAGTCCAGTGTTTCCACTGAACAAGAACCACGCTTTCCAGCCACCTCTCTGCGGTCTGACCCTCATGGCCCTGTTTTCCCAGCAGAGCATTCCCCCTCTACTGTATGAGGGGAGTGTGTGACACCAAATCCAGCAGTGAATAGCAGTATTGCCTAAGATATATAATTATATAAAAGAAGTTTCCTCACAGGTTCACAGATTTTCTTGTCATTTCTCTGCCACAGCAAACGAAAGGGATTTGTGATTGTGCATATTTTGAAAAGACGAGAGGAAATGATTCCTGCAGCTGAGCTCCCACTGATTGTGGGAGCTGAGACCTAGTATCCCTACCCTAAGAGTTTGGGCAAGAGCACATCACAGCAATTTGGAGCCAAGGCCAGTGGAGCTGGCTAAACTGCCCACATCATCCAGATTAGTAAGGAACAAGCACCAGATACTCTCACCTACSCCTAAATAAAACAAGTGGTCACTGGGCAGGATGAAAAACTTGTKTCATGCTGTGCACTGAGACTGAACCTCCTTCAAACCTGCTCTCCACCTTGACAGGGCGGGGTGGGGATTGTGTTGCCTTTGAACCCAAGGTTGATTTTTTGGCCTTCTGGCCTATGCAGAAATTCTCTGCTACATGTTGAAAGCACGCTGTGACCTGGCCTGATTCTAGGACTGCCAGATRCTCTGGATTATATAGGATACCTTATGTTGTATTTGCATTAAAAAGTCCTGCATTAAAAGTTTGTGAATAATGGACTTCCTTGGATGTTCACTGCATCCACCACTTGTCTGACAAWGCAAAACCTGCAAGTCCAGAGACACAGCTGTTGCACACAAGCTAATAAGTGATGTATTTGCTATAAAATTACCCTCCACGCACAATGAGGTGTAACTCGCTGTACAAATGCAACTCATCAGAGAATATCCAAGATTTTCATAAACAAAATGTACCAGCCCTGTCTAATGTGCAGCCCTGTTTCTGCAAAAGGAAATATCTTACTGTGGGCTGCTGGCTTATAAATCATGGGTTTTATTTTTCCATTGCAGGAATGTACTGCAGATTTATAAAACATTTAAGACCCTGTGGTTAATGTTTCCTCTGTTCATGAAAATCCTGAGGGACCAGACCATTGTTTAATCTTCTACAAAAATAACCATGATTTATACAAAAGTTGTTGGAAACATATTTATTTTATTAGCAATACCATTGAATGTCAAAACCAGAACCTAGATTTATCTACCATTCATGCTACCCATACAATATATAATGCTGTGTACATTCAGTAAGGAAAAAAGTAAATATTGCTCCAGTTGAGTGAMGGTCTACAGGTAGATAGCTTAATTTTTAAGGTGATTTGGATTTAGATGAGCATCCAGCAGCCATATGAGTTAATGGAGCCCTCAGTGTGCTACAGGTCTGAACCACTCCTTGTCTGTAAAGCGACTCTGTAAGTCAAAATCAAAAACCAGGAAAAAAATCCCAGCYAATGAACAAACAAAAATATGAGCTTTGCCAGGCTCGTTTGGCTGCCAGAGTGCTGCTTGGATTTCCTCCTCATGTGGTTCAGGTTGGACACCAAGGACACTAAAATCACCAGCTTTTACAAAGCTGATATAGAAAAGTAAAATTTAAACTGGGAATCCAAATTAGAACCTGCTGCAATTGTGGAAGTTCTGAAAAGGTCTGTAAGAATGGGGTGACCATGGGGCATGTGTGTAATCAGGTGTCACAGACTCCATTGCCCAGAAGTTACTGGAGAAAACATTCTCTGTCTCTGACCCGCACACTCTGAAGGACACGTGTCGTTTTGCATCGCGCTGCATGTCCAGTCATTGACAGGCTTAGCAGTGATCTTGAGGCCACCCTGCCCCCGGAACCAGCCATTCCTACCAGCAGGACCGGCCCCAGGCCCCAGGCTGAGCTCAATCAGCTTTGCACAGCCCTMAGGAACAAGAAATAACCGGGAAAAAATGTGGGTTCAACATCAACATCTGGGAAGGTGCATACGAGCAGGGAAGGCACCGATAAATATTTGTATTTAGTCACTTCTCAAGGGGCACATTAAAGGAGGAAGTGTGTTCGTTATTCCCAGTCAGAAACAACAATGGGGCTTGGGGACTGAGGTTGAAAGTGCATATCAGTAATTCAGTGTAGAATATATTATTATAGGGATTTGGTGTAATTATCAAAAGCAAAACAAAGAAATGAAGAAAAAGTCATTCCAGCTCTCAAATTACATTTGGTCAGGAAGGGGTTTTTTGTTATTTTTCCCCCTTTTTATTTGAGAAGCAGAAGCAGAGTCTTTSGTTTGCACCTCTGCACTTTCAGTTTTCTGCCTCTCTAAGAACTTCAGACTTTTCTGCACAGAGAAAGCAAGATGYGAGGAAAAAGAAGTTACCAAGCTGAAAATTGCTTTCTCTAAGAACACGAGCTTAGTTAAGGAAGTTCAGAATTAAAACTACATTTTAACAAGTTCTCAGATACCATAGGTATGGTAAACATCAGAATGTTGCTAATCTGCTCAAGAAACCATGACTTGCCTCATGGAGACAGTGTAACAAGTATRGGAATGTAAATGTAGGATATTGGTGTTTCTGATCACGTTGAACTGAAAAATTCTCTTGCTTTTCAGTTCCATGTTATTACAGGGAAGTACATGAATACAAAACTCATGGGCTTGAGTTCTACCTGACTTAAGTATATATTATTTCACTCTCCATTAAAGAGCAATGCTAATTTGTAGTGTCAGTGAGTAYAATTCAAAATACAACATTCAAAATCAGTGTGTGCAATCCTCATGACATCAAGAAGGGTAATGATGGGCCTTTGGTTTCAAACCTCCTTTCACGAACACCATGGCTGTGCYATCTGGAGAGCAGCCAGACACAAGGAAGGATTGAATCCATGAAGTGAGGAGAAAGATGTAGGAGAGATTCCACTGACATTACCTGATGCAGCTTCCCTGGGCCAGCTGGTTCTAGCAGAGAAATGGGCTTTGTTTAGTGAAAGGTCCTCTCCTGTTTTGATGCTCTTCCTCATCMGGAAAGAGAGATTGATAGCACCAAGCCCTCATGCCCTCATTTACTCTGATTTTTCCTGCTGTGACAGAGTCTCTGGAAAGGAGACCCAAGAGCCAGCATGGATCTCAAAAGCAAACAAACAAACCACAACAACAACAAAAATCCCAACAAAAAACTCACACAACAATAACCCCCCCAGACAAACAAAYAAACAAAAAACCAAACAAATTCTAATACTCTAATCTTGCCCCTACTTTGGTCATCCCAGCAAGGATTCTTTCCTCTTTCTCCTTTTTTTTTTCCCCCTTAACTTTTAGACTATTCTTAGCTATTGAGATCATTTGCTGGCAGAGTTAATTATTTAGTTTTTATTTTACTGTAATACTTGGCAGCTGTCCTTACTGAAGCTCTCAGCTGCCAAATGAGGTTAAAACAGATATAAAAAGGTTCACTCAATATTTGTGTGTTAAAAAAAGATAATCATTCTAGCAATAAATCATTGTCTTAGTTATGGTTTCCTTTGCTCTCTAAATGGCTCTTATGGGCAAATCACAAATCTCAGCAAAAAAAAAAAAGGTAGATCCCTCTTATTTTATTATCTATTTTGGAAATCAATGCAGATAAGATGTTAAACATTTGAGGTTTCAGTCTCACACAGCAAATCTCATCAGAAGGGACTGTGGGCCCAAGCAAGTCCCCTTCTCCCCAGCTGACAATTTAATGAAACCAGATTTCCAGCTCCCTACTCCTGGCTCCAGAGGCAGCAACCTGCCTGTCAGAGCCCACTGTGCTGGGTAAGCCCYACCACCAGATTGCTGGCACAGCACAGCCTCCCACAAACTTATTTTCAAGAACGCAATTAACAACAATCCAAAATGGCCTAGAAATGGTCTTTCATAATTGAATAGCTACTACATTCATGTTAATTGGCTAAAAAGCTACAGTTAATGAAAATAAGATGTAATTCTACCCACAGTTGTCTGTTATGATCTGTGGCAGAAAGTGTAGTAAACAAAAGATCAAGAAGCGAATTTAGCCTTCATTTTTATTTATCAATTAATTTCAGTGGCTACAAAAGAGCTCCGGTTTTGTTCCTAATAAAAATAATCACATCCCATAGATAATGCACTCACAATTTATTATTATATCCCTGTAGATAAGAGTGAAAAGAAGAATTTGGACCCAAATAAAAGGCACAGCAATGAGAAGAAATCTCATTTTGAGCAGAAACCTTTCTACTTGGTTACCATGCAATCTAATTCTGACAGTGCACTCGACTTGAAAAATGACATCCCCATCTCTAGGAATTGAAAGGTGGCAGAAAAAGCAGGCGCTCGCTGCTTTCGTCTAAAGCAATTATGAGCTCCTCACAAGCTCGAAGACAAGAATTGATTTTCATTTCTAGATTATCAAGAGGTGGGGGCAAGCAGGTCAGGAAATCTGACCCTATCTTGACCTGCTGGATTGGATTGTTCTCAGACCTGTTCAATATTGAAAAGGATTGTTTGGGATGGGAGAGAGGGAGGAGGAGAAGAGAAATCCTTTGGCATATTTTGTGCCCACTGGTATCTAACCATCTTTTTTTTGAATACATTGCTTTATGGTCTTAGCAATTCAATATCTAATAYTTTAAGGTGCTTATTTGAAAGACATTTCCCCATGAGTGACCAAATCTTATAAAGACAGCAAAAACTGCAGACTTCTCAATCAAGGATATAGAAATAAAACAGACTGGCCTCAGAGAGGACCTGTAAATCTTTAGATCACTCCTGTGCTATACATATACCTATAAACCAACCAGTTGTCCTATATTTTTTGCTATTATGGTGATTCAACATTTGTGTAACACCGTCTCTTTCAAAAGCCTCCAAATCCTTGCACCATTACTTGGCTTCCACAGAAATTTTGCCATTTACCAAGGTGAAACACTTACAGCTATGCTTTAAACTGAAATGTGATGAAACCTTGCTAATTCAAGTTCATAGTTCATCACTACTCAGACTACTGAAAACTGGAATTACTGTAACATTGCTTTATTTTTCTGTAGGTGCCTCTAAAGCACCTTGCTTTTTCTTTTTTCTCACATTAGGAAGGAGTATTTTGTCTGCAAGAAATAATACACAAATTAAACARTATCTTCAAGAAGTAGGTATGAAAAATATAAACTTTGTCGAGGAGCTCAAAGCAGCAGGGGCTCAGGAATGGCTYAAACACTAAGCCAGTGCTGTGTTTTAACCTGGCAGGCAGCTAAACACYRCACAGCCATTCACTCACTTCTCCCCTCCTCAGTGGGAGAATTGGACAAAACTTTGTGGGTTGGGGTACAGACATTTTAATGGGACAGAAAAGGRATGGAAAATAGTAATAATGATAATAACAATAACAACAGCTCTGAAATAATTAGAATGTACAAAACAAATGGTGCACAATGTTAYTGCTCACCACTCACTGCCCAGACAATTCCTGAGCAGTGCCTTCTGGCCTGMTGTCCCCCCAGTTTATATACTGGGGTATATATGGCATATGGTATGGAATATTCTTTGTCCAGTTTGGGTCAGATGTCCCAGCTGTGTCTCCTCCCAACTTCTTGTGCCCCCAGCTCACTAGCTTGCAGGGCAATATGAGAATTTACAGRGTCCTTGACCACTGCTTAGCAACAACTAAAACATCAGTGTGTTATTAATGTTATTCTCATCTTAAATCCAAAGCACAGCACTGCACCAGCTACTGGGAAAAAAATTAACTCTATCCCAGCTGAAACCAGGACATTTTTTTGTGGGTTACCATAAATCATCTTCAGCACAGCTAATTCTTCAGGTACAGGATACCTCTGTCCATGTTGATATATAATATCTTCCTGGAAGTGATACCTTTCCTTCTCTCCTGAACTGGAGGCACCTCCAGAGGCTGAGGCCTCATGCCCCTTTTCCAATCCCTTTGTCAATGTCCATTTCCCTAGAAACAGATCCCAGCTTTTTGGCTTCCCTGCCCTCTAATTCCAGGCTACTGGCCCAGTTATCCCAGCACTGAAACAGACAGGTGRCAATGGGCTCACCTGGAAGATGGCTGAAATCTCCTCACATATCCAGCCACAAACACAGGGATGGAGATGGGGCACTTACTGCCTTGTTTGAGCTGTGTCTCTTCTTCCTTCTGTTCTCGTGATGCCCTCACTTTGGGGCAGTCTGCCTCTCCCACTTCTTCCCTTAAGGAAGGAAAGGGTTTCTTCCTTTATGAGATGAGTGGACTTTTGCTTCCAGCATTTCTTCATGTATAGGAGCGACTGATCATGACGAGGGCTGGCTCTCTGGTTCAGCCACGCCATGGGGCTTGGAGTGACTGTGATAGCTGCCACTTTATTGTCAGATTGAGAGACCTTCTCTTGCCCTCAGGGTGGTGAGCAGCGTTGGACAGGGCTTAGGGGGCGTGGGCCGGGCCTCAGCATGTTGCAGTGATTTGTGTCTCTCAGGAATTGCCTGGGTGACTGCATCTTTCAGGRAAAAAGACACATCCTCCTGTGTCTTTCAGGAATTGCCTGCTCACTTTTCCCAAATATTTTTCTAGTTTTTCAGCGTTCTGTTCAGGGATGAAGTCCCAAACACTGGAGGTGCCTACTGTCCTAGGTACTTGCCTGTGCTGTCCCATGCAGCCTGACACTCTCAGCTGTCCAGCCTCCAGGTAGATCTCTGCATGRTATTCCTGAATAGATGTTTAACTTTAAACAAGATCTGGAGCACATTTAGTAATATGAGACATATCAACAGAAACATGCTGGTTTGAACATCCCAATAATATTCAAAATTCTCCTGAGCTATTTTAACTAGCCCAGAGACTAAGGAAAAGGGGAAGACAAAAAGGARGACAGGAGGATGAAGGAGTGGGGGACACCTTCCCCCACTTTTTTTCACCCACAGCTTGGCTCTCTGAGGAGAAGTCATAAATTATCACTAGTTTCTGAGAGATGGCTCCCAGAGCATGGAGATGAGGGCGGTCTGAGTGCAGATACCAGATTCGTCTCATGACCAGCAATTTTGTCATATCAGAAGCCAGTGTTACAAATGACAAAAAATGATAACCCTTAACCCAGCCCCCAGAGGTGACAAACACCACAAGAGACAAACACCACAGCAAGTAGAGTGCTACACAGTGCAACTCTGAGAACAAGTGCAACAACTCTGTGAGCAAATAAATCAACACTGTGATCAATGACTATTAAACTAATGTAAWGCATGTTTATAAAAATTTGTTTTAAAACACTCTGGTGGGACCTGCCATTATCTTCACCTTCTTGGCACCATGTTGGGTGTCAGAAAAATGGCTATTGTGGTTTAACCCAAACCTGTGGTTTAGGCTGGCAACTAAATACCTCAGCTTGTTCACTTCTTTTCCCTCTCCCTGCAGCAGGATAGGGGAGAGATTCAGCAAGAAARATTAAAATTTGTGGGTTGRGATAAAGATGGTTTAATAAGACAGAAAAAGAAGGGGAAAAATAATAATAATATAATTAATAAWARTARTAATAATAATARTAGTAGTAGTAGTARTAGTAATAGTTGTTGTTATATATAAAATAACCATGCACAKGGCTATTGCTCACCACTCACTGACTGAGTTCCTGAGCAGTGGCCCCTGACCAGCTGTCCCCCAAGCTTGCATACTGAGCATACTGTTATATGGTATGGGATATTCTTTATTCAGTTTGGGTTASTTGTCCCAGCTGTGTCCCCTCTCAACTTCTTGTGCTCCCAGCCCACTAGCTTGCAAGGCAATATGAGAATTTACAGAGTCCTTGAGCACTGCTTAGCAACAAGTAAACCATTGGTGTTATCAACATTATTCTCATTCTAAATCCAAACCACAGCACTGCACCAGCTACTGGAAAGTAAATTACCTGTCTCCCAGCTGARACCAGGACACTCAACCATTCAGATGAATCAGTTCCAGAGCAGTGGGCTCCCACTCTAAAAACTGGATAGGGTGTGTACAGCCAGCCACCACTAAGATATTTCCATTTCTGTTGGAAAYGACAGAGCTGCTTAACAGCCCACAATGGCAGAAGCCCTCAGAGGAGAGAATGGGAAACAAATACTGAACTAAGCATTGAACCAACTGTAACTGCAGGACTGCTGCAGAGAAATGGAGCTGGTCACTGGGAATTGCATGACTGCAACCATCTGGGTTCCCAAACCTTCAGGAAAAATAAAGGGTTTATGAAAGCGTGATGGAAGGAGCCAAGCAAAGCCATGCATGCATTGCAGCTAAGTGTGGGCAGTGGTGCAGCCACTAACACACACAGAAATTATGTCTTCTGTAAGAATCTGTCTGGCTAATGCATTATAGTGCCCAGCTTTTTCACTCMAATTTTGAAATCATGTGTACCTTTAAAATAAGAATAAGCAGCCCATCTTGCCTTTTTCCTGATGTATTACTGCCCAAAATCAAGTAAAAATTAAAATGAAAATGTCTAAAATGTCCCAAAGTTGATCTCTGCTGCAGCTAAATCTCCTCAGTAAGCCTTACAATTTGGTCTGTGCAAGCAGACCATATTCAAAATAACAAATGAACATGTAAGTGTGATTCTAGTGTCTTGCTTCTTGATTCTCAAGCAGGAATGTGAGGCACGATGGCTCTGCATACATAAGTGCTATAAAATTAGCGCAGACAGCTGGCAAATCATTAATTAACAGCAGTAATGATTTCAAACCAGAGCTCTGGGGACTCCACAGGAAATAGGAAGTACACTGGTCCTGCTTTCATTTATGCCTCTGACCTTGTTTCTTCACCATAAATAAGAAGAAAAAAACAATCCGTGTCTGAGCCAGGATATCACACAAGCCACAACCAGTAGTCCTTGAGATAATGCACACTCTGAAGGAATCTCAGCACAGAAAGCTTTCTTCAAGTATGCTCCAGCATCAGACAGATGCAAAAATGACTCTGGAATACTATGCATACAGTGCTAGATAATTAATCACAGAGACTCCTCTAAATAATTCAAAATTTTTTAAAAAATGGATACGTTTTCTCCCTTCTATTGTAGCCTAATTTTAACACATTAGATGATTCATATTGTTCCCTGGATTGTCCCCAGGAGTATCACACAAATGGAACTGCACATAAATGCTAAGCTAATATGTAAATGAGAAGTAATCTTAAGATTTATCTATGAACTCCAGCTTCTTTTAGCAAATTAATTCATTGACAGCAGAAGGGTTACTGTCTCTCTGTGAAACATAAGAGGGAAAATGTTGGTTCACAGAAGATTTATTTCCATAATAGACCTAACAGGTCCAATAATTATTATAGTTCACCATGTTGTTCCCGAGTTTGTGCTGAAGATTGCATTCCCTGTTAGCATAAAATATATCTGCAGGGAAAAGACAAGGAGAACAATTTAAAGTGCGTAATATTTTCTCCGGAGGATGAACTCTACTAGAGTAGCATCTCCATATGCACAAGATGGAAGTGATAATCTGGATATTATGTACTAGTAAAGCTCTGGGGAGCAGGCAAAGAACAATTATGCTATGGCAATGGAGAAAATGGTTGCCCTCAATGTGCAATTTGTGCTATCCTTTCTACAATAAAAAAAAAAAGAAAAAAAAAAGGAAAAAAATTGGTTCTTTCTGTTTTAAGTGGCGACACTGTGAGTCGTATCATGCCAGAGCCAGCCCAAGCCTTTCTGGCACCCTTGGGAAGGTGGGGGTGTRAGGSCAGGGGTTTGGGAAGAGAAAACCACACACAGAGACTGCCCAGGGCAGTGTGGGCACCTCCAGATCACCCAGGCTCCCCGGGGCTGCAGTTCTGCCACTCTGTGCAGTGAGCACAGCAATCCCAGGGCTGGATGAACGGCGGGGGGCAGATGCATGGAATGCCCACTGGAGTGGCAAAACCTGTGCCTTTTCTGCCTCCATGGGAAAAGGCTGACCTTACACCTGCCCCTGACTTTCTGCATGGGAAACACACCGGCTTCCCTGTGCCTCTGCAGCTGCTATGTGTGCCTGTGGGTTGGCAAAGGGCAAGAAGATTTTGTTCTTAGCTATTTTCTTTTTTCTGTTGATATGGAACAAGATTTCCGGTGGTTAAAAACCATGGAATGGGTGTTTTGACTTACGGGTGAGGAAAGGGGCTGAATGACCAAAAAAAGTCCTACAAAATGGTTTAGCACTGGGAAAAAAAACAACCAAAAAACCCCCAAACCAAAACAACAACAACAGCAACAACAACAACATCTAGGTCTTAGAAGATATGTCCAGAGTTTATT
>JACDOX010000005.1:11578547-11615601 GCA_014549065.1 Cardinalis cardinalis
ATTTAAACTATAGACCTGGCCAGGAGATGCAAATTCACCTTGTGCTCAGAGGAAGTGCTAAGCTGAGCTGACACAGCTSGTGTCTCTCTAGGATGTCATTCTTTCCCGTGGCTTCCCTTACTCCGTTTCCCTTTAATCCGTCCTGGTTTGCTGCCAGGTGATTCAAAGGCAGGGCTTGGGGCTGCGTTCGGCGCTCCTGCAGTCCGCAACCCTCCTGCGGCAGCTCAGAGAATTACCCGGAGCCTGCTTTTCTGCACGGCCCCTAACGCAGCTCCCCTGCTCCGGGAGGGGAGAGCTGCCAACCTGCCTGCATTTCTCACAGCAGCCAGGCAGGGCTCCGGTGCTACCACCTGGACAAGCCTGAGACCAYGCACATTAACCGAGTTTGGGGTGTCCTAACCACTTTATCACRTGGCACTTCTGGTTTTTTTATTCTGTGGTCCAGCAATGTCCAGGGTGGCATTCACAATCATAAAGACCTGGTGTTTGTAAAGCTATGAGAACATAGGTATTTTATATTCTGAAGAAGGCAAGATAAGGTTTATAGAAGCCCTGTAACATGGGGTTCATGGTGAACAGTCAAGGCACTTCAGTGTGATAGATTCCACCAGGAGTGAATAGTTCAAACAGAATTAGAGGAGCAGGTCTGGAACAATTACAATGGTCTAAAATGAAATTAATTCCTTAGCTGACTCTCACTTACAGCACCAAAGTGTAATGTAATTCTGGCCCAGCAAAGATCATGATCAGAAGATCTCTATTACTGCATTTCAGAAGCTCATGGCTTGGAAAAAGCCCCAAACAAATAACAAAACCTAAAGCAAACCACAAACTAAAATATTAATTTCAAGTGTTCAACTTGTCCCAACAGCAGTGTTTATACCACTAAAAACACCTAAGAGAGAGAAAAAAAATCACTTTACATTTATTATAGTTACTTAACTTTGACTAACATTTAAAGCGTGCTTTAAAGAACTTTTTTCCCCCTTTTTTTCCTTTTTTTTTTTTTTTTTTTTTTTGTCCTCATGTCTGGAAAGCACACTTTTTGCATTTACTTTACTTTAAAGTAGACTTCAGTTTGTGCTTGATATAGGGAAAATTGGTCTCCTGACATAGCCATGAATTGTCCCTGATATTTTTGATTTCCCTCTACAGGCTGAACGTTCCTGGCATACAAGAGGTCTGCTGTTTCTGCCCTGTGTTTCTGTTACTGTTTCAAGACAGTGCTTTGTATTTCTAAATCTCTTTCTGCAGTGACTTCTGGAGCATTGCAGACAAGATTCTTGACCCGCTTCAGTGAGGCAAACTCTGAGTTAGTATCTACAGACCTGAAATTGAGAGATGGTCACACACCTGGTGGGTCCCCAGGGTCAGAAACAGAAACCATGAATTACGCTCTGCTATCCTGTCCTCATCACCAGGAGTACAGCCTCAGGTGTAAACCACTCTTGAGTCTCTGTTGCAAAAGATTTCACTTATGGACTCCCCACAGAGTTAACAGCTTCACTCTTTCTTTCTGTGATCAGCTACCTATTTAACATGTTGGAGTGAAATAAATAATTGTGGAAGAAAACATCTGTTTCTCAAACATGCGGAAAATGGACATCATCTGCAAAATGTGTTAAGTAGCAATTTTGCAAACCACAATAACTGTAATACGAGAAAAATAGATCTAATCGGATTTCATGCTTATTCATTCTTTGGCATTGCATGAAATACAGTGTATGATTCCTTTAGGGCATAATCCAGTGCCTGTCAGTCATTGGGAAAATAYCCATTTGTTTTATGGTGGAACAGATCTCGAACGGAGCAGGGAATATGATTTAAGACATTGAAAAATGAAAATACCAATAAGCTTTGGCAAAATTAAAAGTGGTTTATTCAGACAGATATCAGTCCCAGATGATGTGAAGTAAGGAACTAAGAGTAACTCCATGATAGAGAATTATGAGAAAACCTACACCAAGAAACATAATTTCCAAGAATGTAAATCGAGTCCTTGTTTTACATTCTGGTGTATAAGTATTTCTATCCCTTATACATGCCTGTATTACCAGTTCTTTGGGGTTTTTTTTGTTATCCATACAGCTGTATAATCATTTCAGAAGTCCTGCTAAGCTMTACTGTCGAATTTTCTGCCATTTAGTTTCAGACATCTTGATAAACTGAATATCCAAAGTAATTTTGAAAATTAAACTAAACCAGGATTAGAGACACAATAAAATAAACTGACACAAATTGTTCAGCAATTAATTTTTCTCTTTGCATTGGCCCRATCCTGTAACTTTATCCATCAAACCTTCTTTTGCAGTTCAGGTAATTAAATTCCAGGACCTTAAAAGCATATAAATCTGCCAATATCACATTTCCCCAGCTAATGGGCAATGTTCCTACCTCCCTCAATTTAGGTCAGGTAAAAAACCAAGCTGATGCACTTGTGTCACCTTCTGCTGTGCAGCAGGAATCTGTAATAATCTTTATGAATAGCCAGCAATTTATTTTTTAAGTATATCTAAATGACAAGATATTTTTAAGTATATCTAAATGACAAGAAGACACAGTGTCTAGAAAAATACACAATATAGCTAGAAATTTGCCTTTTTTTGTGGGTCTAGTACAACAATTCAGCTAGCTTTCACCTGTTTTCAGTGGTATACCATGYCATTTATGTCAGCAATAATACAGCAAACATGCACAATTCCCTCATTAAATTATGCAAGCAGCAGAAACACCAGAACACAGAATATAAAAAAAATTAATAATGTCAGAAAAAAACTGAAACAAAAAAAAGCCCCAAATAAGCCCAAAACCTCCAAACAAAGGCATTTTACACATCTTGAAGTAAAATAAGCACATATTTTTAATATAAAAATAACTGCCCGAAGGTGTGCTGTCAARTGCAGAAAAATATGCGTTGCAGACTTGAACATTTCCCTCTCAGGCACTGTGGGAACTTCATACATGAATTATACTAACACARTGAACTTCGGAATTACCAGGTTTTCAACACCACATCCTACAACTGYGTTCTGGGTGTACCTCTAATTTTCTACCCAAATCTGCTCCCTGAAAATGAGCTACACCCAGCATCTCGTGTAGCTTTCTTTATTGTTCATGATGAGTTTTGTCTTTCTCTAGACGGATTTTTTAGTCTTCGTTTGCTGGATCCTTAAGCAGGGATTTTGTCCCTAGTTTTGCCAAAGTTATGAACAATTTATTCTCGAAGTCCTGATAAATAACGAGCATTACTCCATTAGCGCTTCCAGGATCGGAGYGCAAAGTTTCCTTCCTGCCTGGCGCCACGGCTCTCAGGCGCCCAGCTAACGAAATACACGGCACGATGTAACAGTTTGTATTCAGAACAAATATTGCAGAAAGCCTTCACGGACAGACAGACATACATCACAAGMCACCCTCATGTACAAACTGCAGTGTGCTGTGTTGAAAACTGTTTGCTGCCGTTCTGAGAGACCCCGCTATCATTGGTGCATTTGCTGGGCCAGCTCTGGAGTGAGTTCTGAAGGCACGGCTACACCTTTAACTTATGCTAYTTTATTTCCGCGAAGTGTTTATGTYAGCTGTCAATTCGCGTGTATTCAAGAAATACACAATTGTGTGTATTCACAGTTAGTGAAATATCGTGTCAATGGAGAGGAACAATCTGTAAAATAAAAAAAAAAGGCAAATAACGGGGTGAAGAATGATTATTCACGAATATATATGAATAAACTTTCAGATGTTCTTTAGTCTTAAGTTGTTAGTTAAAAATAAGCCCTTTAACGCGGTGCCTTTAAGACCTCACTGATCACCAGGAAATTTTTTTTCTAAAAGCGACTTTAACGAAAAGGCTGAAACGATGGCTCGAGGCGAGACGATCACTTAAATCACTTCGGATGATCACCTAAATCATGGCGAGGTGAAGCTGGGGCACTTAAAAAAGCACGAAGCTGCCTAGAGCGAATAGTTCTAGTGCTATTTGCTTCTTTTAAAAACCGTATCGGGGAGGCTGGGGGAAGGTTTAAATTTGCGCTCGGACGCGCGGAGCCTCGGAGGCGTCTTTCCATTATGGGAATTTTTCCTATTAACCGTGTGGGCGGCAATCAGAGTTCCTGACCGCGGCAAACGAAGTGATGGATGCGGGGGCGGAACCGCACAGCCTCCCGTGTGTCAGACTCAGCACCGGCCCCAGGGGCGGTCCCGCTGCCGGGCGGGCTCACGGCCGAGGGGCGGTCCCGCTGTCCGGGCGGGCTCACGGCCGAGGGGCGGTCCCGCTCTCCGGGCGGGCTCACGGTCAGAGGGGCGGTCCCGCTGTCCGGGCGGGCTCACGGNGGCGGGCTCACGGTCAGAGGGGCGGTCCCGCTGTCTGGGCAGGCTCACGGCCGAGGGGCGGTCCCGCTCTCCCGGCGGGCTCACGGTCAGAGGGGCGGTCCCGCTGTCTGGGCAGGCTCACGGCCGAGGGGCGGTCCCGCTCTCCGGGCGGGCTCACGGTCAGAGGGGCGGTCCAGCTGTACGGGCGGGCTCACGGCCGAGGGGCGGTCCCGCTGTCCGGGCGGGCTCACGGCCGAGGGGCGGTCCCGCTGTCCGGGCGGGCTCACGGCCGAGGGGCGGTCCCGCTGTCCGGGCGGGCGGAGGCCGCGGGCAGGGCCGGGGGTTGGCGGGAGGAGCGCGGGGCCCGCCCCGCCCCGATCTCCGCCCGACTGCGTCGCGCGCCCCGCCCACACCTCCGGCCAATCGCGGGGCGCGCCTGCCCCTCCGAGGGGGGCCGCCCGCCGCCGGCGATGCGCGTCCAATCCACAGGCTCCGTGTGCGCACCGCCCCCTGTGTATTTGCATCCAGCGCTTCTATTGGCTGCACGGCACGCGAGGAGGGCGTGCCTTGGGGAGGCGGGGAGGACGGGGCGCACGCCCCAGCGCAACCCGAGACGGCGGCCGCTCTCATTGGAGGAGGGCCCAGGGACGTCACGCTCTGGGTGGTGCTATTCAAATCAGGGCCCGTCTCCGCCTCCCGCCCACGCTCCGCTCCGCCCAGGGCGGCCCCGGGGCGCTGATTTGCATGGAGGCGCCGCTCTTTGAATATGCATGAGGGGCGGGGCGCGGGGCCTGCCGTGGTTTATTGCGTGCCGGCCCCTGCGGCTCCCCGGGCCCTTCCGCCCCGCCGCGCTAATTGGTGCGATGGGTGGTCYCGGCTCTCCGCTTTCACCTCGGCTCTGTAACCCAAGCCCGCTGCCTYGCCGTTTTTAATAACGCCGAAACCTGGCCCAGATGGGAACCATTAGCGGCCCCAGCCCCTCTTGCTGATCTTTATAATCTTATTAGTTTAATGGGTCACGCAGTGCAGGACCTATTTCCTACGGATCAAAGGGAAAACAAACAGGGTAATATCCCATCGGGCTTCCTCCCGCTCCCCCACGGGTGCTGYTGCTGCTGGAAGTGTTCCCCCTTATTAGCCCGCACCGGCCGCCGGGTTTAAAAGGCTCCCGGGCTGCTCCCACCCCGGGCGGCGGTTCCATCCTCAGCGCACCGCACCGCGGCCGGTCCAAGCCCGGGAACGCARGTGGCTCCGGACCGGCGCCGGCACCGCCGCCACGCGGGGTTTTCCCGCTTCTCCCCGTTAAATCGGGYGCGATTTCCTTCCCTTCGTTTCAACGGTCCGTTTTATCAGATACGCGGGAAACATATTGCCTGCCGCATTACCGGGGATCGCGTTGCAGTATCCGGTGCGGGTTTTTTTGTTGTATTCTTTTTCCCCMAAAAAACCATGAAAGCGGCATCACATGGGAAGGATGCTGGGGCCGAATCGGATACCCAGCGGCTTCGCCCGGCTGACCCAGGGGCGGTGTTTTCCGCTCAGTGGCAAAACGCTTATTTGTAGTCCGAGACCCCCTCCCGCAGCCCCTGCAATAACTTTTAGCACAATAAATTAGATGTACGCGCACTGTGGTCCATTACGGAGGAGTGTTTTGTGACGGCTCTTGTCAAAGGTTACCGGCCCTCATGCAGCCGCATAAAGCGTTTCTCTCGAGGGTAAATATTTGGATTTATTAAAGGGCCGGGAAGATGTGAGCTATGGTAGGGAATAAAGCCCGGGCGATCCCCGCTCCTGGGCAGGCGGGTCCGCCGCCCGTGCCGGGGTGCTTCTCTTCGCAACCCCTCCGGCACTTACTGCCTTCACCCCATCGCCCAGCTGCGCTGCGGCACCTGGCGGGAGGTCCCCATTGTCCCCGCAGAACGTYCCTGGGGGAGTCTGCCTGGGTGCCCCGGAGCCGAGGCTCAAATCCATTAATCTACATTTCTTGCTAAACGTACACACATATACATACACAATCTTTAAAATATTTATCTATAAAATGCAAATAAAGTACATGTGAATGCAATACCGAGGGAAAAACTAAACCTGTGGATGGAGAGCTCCTAAATGGCATCGTTTAACACTCACCGGCGTCCTTTCATGGGTTTTGTGGGAATCCTTACAAAAAGGGCAGCACGTGTGTGCGTGTGGAAGGGTGCGTGTGTGTGTGCACACGCGCGTGTGTGCAAAGAAACGGTTTAATATCCTCGCAAATCTCTGGGATTTTATTTCCCAAACTTTTAACGGTTTTCCAAGGAGGAAAAAAAAAAGGATGATGGATTTTTCTTTAATATCTCATAGAAAATCCATTATTTCCGGTTACGTAGTCTGGCTCGCAAAATATTTAAGACACACAAAACCCCCACTTGTTGAAATATCGGAGATGATATATTGTTCTCCCAGCTCGGAAATTAGATCTCGGTATGCACGCAGGCAATCCCAGACGTTCGCTGATTTATCACTACGCGTTAATGGGTATATGTATATATCCCCTTTAATAATTCCTGYGCAGGTTACCAGCACACTGAGAGCTGGACCGTGAGTGTAGCCACATGCACGCAAACCACACACACACAGAGTAAACTTTATTTTATTAGAGACTATTAATACACAAGCCCATAAAAATCTACCCCTATATAAATTTTATGGTAGTCTATGCTTTAAGTGCGCCTGCTTGTTCACGGAAGGGGAATTGATATGATTGTATACACTGAGCTTGCTTTTTATTTTTTTATGTGTGTATTGCAAAATACAGTCAACACTAAATATAAAACGAGTGATTAAAACGCCTATTGAAAAGGTAAATATCCACATAAGGGCCACTTAAGAAATGACAGATGGTACTTTTCCCTATCCATACAGCCAGTGGCGACTAAGCCAGGTTTTGACGCTGTGTGTGTTTCTTACCATATTTTCCCTGGAAACAGATGTGTATTTTATTGTAGGAGAACTTTTTACTTTTTTTCCCCCTAACCTGCTAATTCCCCGAGTTTATTCGTGCCATAGACAATAAAGCCATAAAGCTGACTGCAGAAATTTGTTTGCCGTAACGACGTGTTATTTGAGTCCCGGCTTTCGGGGCTCTGACACTTGGCCACATCAAAGAGCCCCCTTAAAAACACCGTGTGATTCAGAGCCGGTGTGTGCGTGTGCAGGGAACGGAGGGGCAGCCTTGAACGGAAACCAGCGAGAGAAAAGCCCGGAGGCGCCTCCGCGGCTCCCGGCACCGCGGCTGGTCGCCCCCACTCCCCTACCCCGCGCCCCGGGGACGCGGGGCAGCTCGGGCTGCTGTGCCCCTTCTTCTCCATGCCGTTTCCATCACACGCTCGCTTCCCCTTGCTCACAGACTCGCGACAAAAGGGTTTRAGGATCGTTTCCCCACTCTCTAGCCACAGGTTCGCTTCCTGATTTTGGGTGTATGCTCCTTCGGACTGGTTTTAAAGCACCGCGTCTAATTGCCTGGTATTTCAGTTTTACTACCAGATATCGGGTCCTGAAAAGCGGATTTCAATTACGTGTTAGAGAAGCAATACTAAAAGAGGCAGAAACCAGAATCCTTCCTCAAACACGTTTATGGGCTCAGACTGCAAAGATCACAGGCTTCAGGTTTTGCCTTCGGTTTAAATGTCCCGGCACGGGAAGTCATTTGATAAACCTTTAAGCTGTACTTCATAATCTTTACTGCTTTATGGAGCTTTCCAAATCTTTAACACGCTGTAACCTTTTCAAGACAGATTGCCAGACAACATTTCGGTGTTAGGTTTACTTAATGCAATTCTTGCGAGGAAGTGAATTTTCACGGTACCCACATTACCGCTGGACACTCCCTTTCTCCCGCCCACGCCCCGGCCCCGCGGAGCTGTCGCCTGCCAAGATTTATGAAACCTGTTGATTTATAATATCTCCTGCATGAAGTTTGATCCGTCAGAYCACAGCCTACGCGGGCTCTGAGGCTGCCGATGCTGAAGGCTGCTTTTGGGACATATTCCTCCGATTAGCGCTTTCCTGGAGGGGAGGGAAGCTATGATTTATTGCCGTGTTCAGCCGTTTAGGAAGCGAAATTAACCCCAGAAAAGCTCCGTTCCTTTTGAAGTTCATGGTTTGTTTTCCTTACTGTACAGAGCCGGGATCAAAGGCTCGAAACGCCCTCTTGTGTTTACCTTATTTGCGAGGAAAAAGGGAGGGGAAAAAAAAAGAAAAAAAAGAAGTAAAAAGAGGGGAGAAAATARAGCGGCTTCGGTAATTAAAGCATCAATTTGCCACCGCGGCGGAAATCCAACACCTGGCAGGTCCCGGTGCTGCCGCGGGGCGATCGCGGCTACCGCCCTCGGTCCCGCCAGCCGTGAGACACGGCCCCGCCCCAGTGACGTCACCTAGACCGTCTCAAGGGCTGCTCCGGCCTCTGTTTCTAAATGAGGGCGGCGAGAGACTCAGGGAGCACCTAGGGTTTTGTTTTGTGTCTCCTGTAAACACGCCTAAGGAGCCGAAGCCGGCTCCGCCGCACCCCATCCCCGGGGGGAGGCGAGGCGGCCCGGTCGGGCCTCCGCGGTCCTTCCGCTGTGCGGCCCTTGCGGGGCGCCCGCTCTGGTTCCTGATCCCCAAAATTCCGGGGCGCGATGGGACGGGCGGGCGGGCGGGCGGGGAGCACGGGGCTGGCTGCTCCCTTCCGTGTGTGCCCGTCCGTCTCCGGGACCCGCGCCGCGCTGGCTCCAGCAGCACGTAAATCCCCTGTCCGAGCGCGCTCCCAGCCCGTTCCCGCTTCTGCCACCAGCGGGGTGACGTGCAGCGCCCGTCGGTGACGCGGGACGTGTCGCCAGGGCTTTGGGGAACGGATTGGGCGCGGTGCGCGGCGGGGCCGGGGGTGAGCTGTGCTCCCGCCCGCCCGAACGCGGCGCTGCCCGTGTGCGCAGCGAGCGAGGGGCTGCCCCCGCGCTCGCTCCCGCCCCGTTTTCCCCACTCCGCTCGGCGCTGCCCGGCACGGTGGGGAGCTGCTACGCGGCCCTTCTCCCTTGAGCGTGTCCCGGTGCTCCCACGCCCCTGACTCCCATCCCGCGGGGAACGTGCCGCGGGGGAACGTGCCGCGCGAGCGGACCGGCGGCCGGGGCAGTGGAGGGGCACCCGCGGCTTTGCCTCAGCCTCCCGCTGCCGGAGCAGCCGGACGCAGGGGTGTAGCCGGCACAACAGCACACACCATGGGCACACGGCACGGACACGGCACACGCGTGTCTCCGCGCTGGGCTATCCTTTCGGAGCGCTCCTTGCGGACGCCCCCGCCGTCACCGGGCGCCGGTACCGCGGGGCTCCGCAGCGCCACGCGCGCGGCGGGGCGGGGCGGTGCCAGCGCGTGCCACGGCTGTGACGTACAACTCCGCGTGACCGCCGGGCCCCCGCGCGCCCCCCGAACCCCGCCCGCCTCCGCTCCCACGGCGGGAGCGCGCCCGCATGCAAATTAGCCCTGATTGACATCCCCGCAGGCAACCAATGGCGGAGCTCCTGGAGAGCCATTGGCCGGGGAGCTCTGGCGTCACTGATGACGTAGGTGGAAACAYCGACCTATCCACACCGCGTATGCAAATTAAGGGGGGGCCGGAGGGGGCGCCGGAGGCGGCGGGCGCCGCCCCGTGGCCGCGCGGGGCGCTGCAGCCGGGCCCGGCGGCACCGGGGCTGCACCGAGCCGCTGCCGTGGGGCTGCCCGCGGGCACCGGGGCTGCACCGAGCCGCTGCCGTGGGGCTGCCCGCGGGCACCGGGGCTGCACCGAGCCGCTGCCGTGGGACTGCCCGCGGGCACCGGGGCTGCACCGAGCCGCTGCCGTGGGACTGCCCGCCGGGCTGGGCACGGAGCTCATATCCAGAGCCGAGGCGGGCAGCCGGCTGAGCCCCTTGACTTTATGATTTTTAGCACTTGTCCACATCTGCCCAGGGGAAAAAAAAAATAAAATCGGAAACTAAGTCCACGGCCATTCGGGAGCTTCACTGTCATTCCCACCCCGAATTCTGTGTAGGGCGAATTTCCTACCCTCGGCCAGGGGAAGTGGCATTTATTATTGAAGTTAATGAGACAAAGCGAAGCAGCTCCGGTTCTCTTTTCCCCGGGAAGGGACGGGACGGGACGGAGGTGTTTCGCGGGTTGCCTCAGTGGCAGCTCCGGAGCGGCTCCCGCTGGAGCCGCCGCTGCCCGAGCCGGCTTTGGGGATGCTCGGGGTCGCCTCGGGGGCTGCGGGATCGGGGACACCGCCTGGAGCACGGTCTCACCCCAACAGAGAGTTTCGGGCGTGAGCCTCGTGTCCCCGCGCCGGGACTGCAAATACACACACACACACACTGGCACCGGGGCGCGTTTCTATTTTATACTATTATATTTTATTCTATTATGTAGTTTTAAGTGTCAAAAAGGGAAGTTATCGTCTAAAGAGCTTCCCCGAGCCGATGAGCTCACTGGAGCTGCTTCTATCCTCTCCTGGTCCGGGACTGTCCCAGCCAGCCCCGTCCCCGAGCCAGGGCTGCCCGCCGAGCTCCCGCGGCCGCCGGTCCTCCTGTCCTGACCCTCTTCTCATCCCGCTTCCGCGGGGTTCGCATTTTTGTCTCCGAGGGAGCCTGCAGTCCCTTCGGTTCGGTTTAACAGACGAGGCACTTTGAGGCCACCGCGTATAGTGTGGAATTTAAACAACTTTTAATGGGCCAAGAACCATCACGCTATGCTTCTGCCCGGCGTGGCAGCGACTCCGGGGTAGAAGGACACGTCGTGCCTGTGCGAGCCCCTTGGAGCTGGGCTGAGACAGCTCACAAGTGCTTGTGTACGTGGGAAAGCTCTTGAATTCAGAACTCGGCATTTAGGAATAATCCCATGAAAGAATTACACGAGATATTTGTATGGAGCAATGAAAGGATTTTTTCTTTTCTTTTTTTTTTTTTTTTTTTTTTTTTTTTTTTTTTTTTAGGGAGGGGAGTGGAGTGTGAGAGAGAAAGATATTCTGCTTTTGTGACTTGAAAAAAAAATTTAAATCAGTGTGATGTTCCAGGACAGTTTATTCTGAAGTGACCAAACGCAGAAAAAACATTTCCCTTTTCCAAGAGAAGAGTGAAAAGCCACTTTTTTGGACAAAGCACTTTTACAAATGTCTCTGTATTGTGTGGCTGGAATAGGCTGAGGCTGCATGTGTGCAGGAGTGGTTAGCAGGGGGATAAAGAGGCTGCAGGCATTGGGAAAGCGGTGATTCCTGAGAACCCATGTGGAGTTGTTCCCCCTCTCCCCCTCCTTGTTCCTCCCTTAAAACCCTAAACAGACATTCCAAGCAAGAGGAAACAATCCTGATTTGTTTTCATTCGAGGTTGTAAAGCAAGACCCAAACAGAGTTAGAAATATAAACCAACTGAAAGATCTCCCAGCTGTTTAGCTGCTGCTTCTAAACAAGCCTGATCTCTTTTTCTCTTTCTCCACTCCCAGATCTCCCTGGCTTGTGGTTTCTCTCTAAATAAGGAAGATTCCTTAGGGAAAAACTTGCTGTAATTCACTCCCTCAAGAAATGACTGCGTAGTTTGGTGAGAAGTGAAAGGGGCCTTGGGTTGGGGAGGGCTCAGGGAAATAGCGATGGTTGCACAGCCGAGGGGATATATCTGCTATGGTAACAAGGAGAAACAAATGCTACACTTCATTGCACAAGTCTGATTACCCACTGGGCTTGGAAAGAATCTCCTCTCCCTTCTCCAAATAATCGGAAATAACTGACCCTGTGCAAAATTGGTCCCCTCTCCCCTCTTTTCCCAGTGCAGTGGTCATTCCCAGGCGCTGCACTGGGAGCTAAGCATGCCCTGTGGTGAAATGATGTGTTTGCTGATGAGCTCGTTATAGGGTCACTGCTGAACCGCGGCCCCCCCACTCATTTTCTCCCCTCCTCTTACTAATCCTCTGTCCCCAAGCCTCTCCCAGTCTTTCTTCAGTATCCCACTGCCTTCCTGGCCTGTTCTTGGACAACCATTTCTTTTGGTTTTATTCAGGCCACTTTGCACCCTGAGGGTTGTGAATACAGAGCCTGTGGTTTTCTAGTCCGTTTTGCTTTCGCACAGAGTCAGAGAATTGKGACTTTAAAATGCTTTCACTGCATAGTTTGTTTGTTTCTATAGCATGGGCTGTCTGCCCTGGTGAAACCCTAAAACCTTCCCCCCSCAAACCCTCGGCTTTCTCCTTTCCATGAAGTTAAGGCACTGCAGAAGAATGCTGGCCGGAAAGCAGCCAGATCCGTGCTGGGGGCAGTGAAGCAGGACAAAGTGCAGCTCGGCATCTTTCCCACAGTGTCACGTCTGCAAGCTCGACAAGGGAAAGTGATTCCCTGGGGAAGTACGGGGGGGCTGGGGTGTAAAACTAACAGCAAAGCCACCAAGCAATCGACAAAAATAGGAAAAAAAAAAGCAGAAATAAGGGTTTCAAACCCCCCACTCACCCTCGCCCCCCCATTTTACTGCTGTGTCACAGATTATTCAGATTATTTCCTTCCCCACAGATGTGTGTGTTTGGCTTGGGAGTCTGTGCTTGTGTCTATCTGCTATGAGGTGTTACCTTTTTTGCTCTCATTACGGGAGCATTATGCAGTGTCCTTAAATGGTGTCCCCAGATCTTATGAATTGCGTTCCCAAAGCCAAAAGTGAGGGGGCGGTTTGGGGTAGAGGGGGTATTTGTAGTTAGGAGATACACGATGCTTTTTATGGATTCATCTGTACATATACACATATATACACACACATATAAATACACGTGCACACACACGTCCATATATGTGCGTATGCACATCTATATATCTATATATGTATGTTATACACCGATATAAGTGTATGAATATACGTGTACGCGTTTACACGTACATATGTATGTAGATGCGTGTTTAAAAAGGAGCGGTCTGTGCCAGCCACCGGAGGGCAGCAGACACCGGRGAGCGGCCCCGTTTCCAGCAGCTTTCCATCCTCCTGCGAGGCTGCCGGGCGGCTTTCCGCTGGGGCAGCGGGTTCATTTAACACGCTGGGAAAGCTGGTGAAATTCGGGTCMGTAAAAGACGCGTTCCCGTAAAGAAAAACAGGCAATGTTTTCCGCACCCGTGCTTCGGTACTTCTAGYCTTAGCAAGGTAGCTAATAACTTAAAAAACAAAAAAACAAACGAAAACAAAATAAAAACACCCCCAAAACATTTCTACAGCTTGAAAAATACCAAGGCAAATTTTTGAAGTCGTTACAGATGTTTTGGGAAGATTTTCAYATTGCTTCCCTCACAGAAAACAGTAAGAAAAGAACAGCTGGAAAAGCTGAGAGCTATCTTACTGTTGTCTAAATGCAACTGTGGAGTCTTATGAAAYCCTGAGAAAACATGTGCATTTAATTCAGGAGAGAGTTTTTTGCACAAAGCAGGCAACAGATACACAAATTGGAGCTGGATATGCAGTGGAATGTCTTTTCTGTGAATTTTCATTTTAATTTTCYAACCAGTCCACTTTGTCCAGCTTGATGCTTTTTGGAGTTCTCAGTATCGCTGATGTGATGGGGTTTTGAGGCCTCAAACGGCTGCAAAAGGCAAATTTGCCCAGTTGCTTTCTGTTGGCACTTTCACCAGGAACCTGCTCATAAGCTCTGCTTGGGAGCCACCACTAGGTGACTTATCCAACCGCAAGGGAGTCAGAAGCTCAAGAAATCAACCCTAGAATAAACAATTCTCACATTAAAAAAAATAAAAATCTGCATCATTTAAACTGTGATTTGTGTCCCAGAGCAGGTAAAAGTGATCAAATTTTTGTTAGTGATTTCACAGCGCTCTTGCAAAACTGTAGCTCGCTAAAGACAAAACAAATTGGCTGAAATTTAAATTGTTTGTTCCAACAGCGTACAGAAAAATGGTCAAACATTTAGATTTTGTGTGTCCTGTATAACGCAAATGGTGTGCTGGAGAGGGTAGACGCATTCCAAAGGTTCCCTTGCCAGGTCTGAGTGATCGTGGAGCTGAGGGGACTGACTCTGTGATTGTGTATTGAGTCCATAACCTGTGGCTGGAGGTCCTGATCCCTCTGAGCCTGCAATAGCTGCGGGTGACATGGTAACCGCAGTTCCTGTCATGTCACTGCTCGGGGCATAAAAGGCCATTGAGCCTGGGGATGCTGGGAGCTGAATGGGAGCACTGCAGCAGTTTCAGAGCCAGAGTCTCTATACATGACACTCAAGACAGATTCTTTCTTCTCTTTTTCAAAACAAAGAAACAAATGAAACAGGAAACACTCAGCAAAGAAGCTCAGATGCTTTCTCATCCTCCGCCTCTGGGCCTTGGTGAACTGGATGCAGAGGGAGTATGAGCAGMCTCACTGGGATCTTGCAGAGAAGTGGCTGTTATCAGAGATATGTGATGTGTGGGCACATATCTGCTCCAGAGGTGCTCTGGCCTTACCCCAAGCCTGGCTGATAAGCAGTTTTGAACTATTTTGCCTATTGGCAGTAATGTGATCTTTCCAAAGGGTAACATGTTTTAGTTTGGACTTTAGTTGCAAGCCTTGTTGTCGACCAGCCAGAGAAAATGACTATTCTGACATTTTGCCTGTGCTGTCATCTACATGCATAAAATATCATGCTGAAAAGCAGACATTCAGTGTTTCATTACCCGGAAAAATAAGCCAGGCTCCCAGCAGAGGTGTGCCCAGTGTGCCCAAGTAGGTATGTGCATGACTCTATCCCCAAGGATTTTTTCCTGACATCCCCAATAATTACTTGTACTTCAGGAAGCACAGAGATATGGCAGTTCCAGCAAAGATTCCTRTTACAGGAAATACTAATGGGAATTGCAGACTCTAATTTAACTCCTGGTCATGGTGCCTCTGTCTTAGATATCTCAAGCCAGACTTGTACTATGTGAATAGAGTCCAGGGAATGGTGCTGATTTAGCCCATTTGGGAAATCTATCCCACTGTGTTCCTTATCTGTTTGCCAACATAAAGCCTGCCACAGAATCTGTGAATGTACAGTGTTTGGGTAGCTTCTGAATAACTCCATAAAAAAGTTTTCATATATTTTTTGATAGTGTGGTCTTGTTGCTGTATTTTTCCTAGATATTAAGTGGGAAATACACCCAAGAGGCRGATGCTGATTTTTTGAGTTTGGGAAACCCGTCTCCTGACCAGCTGTGAGACTGTAAACAGAAATTAATTTGGTGTGAAGATTATAAGCTGCAGCTCTTGGAGGTGTGTGAGAATGAGTGCTGTGGTCGACGCAAAAGCTTTGAAYGGCAGGAAGGGGGAGCAGAAGGGTAAAAAACTCTGCATTTGGGGTTTTTGGTTGGAAAATAACTAAACCCATGCATTATGGGAGAAACCAGAAAGCTGTCTTTCTCAYGAGCCTGAACTTCAGAAACAGTTATCTTTGAGACTGTCAGAGCCATCCAAACAGACTTAGGCAGGACTTAGATAGTTTGGGGAGACACTAAGTATGGAAACCATCTTGAAACATGCTGAGAATAGGATACTGCAAATGAGCAAGTTTAGCCCCATGGTCTGTACCTTTGTCTTGGCAAGAAAAACTTGGTGGCCCAAAGGTGAGAATCCTGCAAGCCCAGTGCATACAAAGAGAAACACTATGCTTTGCACTTCCACAGGTGTCCCACAAAAAGGTATATTTCTTTCATGTCTTTATTGCTTATTTAGATCCCACTGGTGATATCAGATGTCACAAAATATCGTCCTGCCCACTTTCTTCCATGTGCCCATGAGCGTGGAATAACCAGGATTTGCTTATTGTTATACTCATGTTATGAAGTAAACAGCAGCAGGAAGCTTCAGAGAAGAGCACCTTCCAATTGCCTTGCACTAAGTGTAAGAAACAGAGTCCAAGGAYTCTTACTGTGGCCAGGCCCAGGACTTGTCAGGTCCATGGATGAACTGGGGAGCTGTGCTTTCCTCTCTGCACCAGGAGCGGTGGGGAATGTGTCCCTGTTGTACACGCACAAAGAGGAAGGTTGAGGTGCTCCAAATGAAAGGGGATTGAGAAAGTAGCTTTTCTATCCTGGAATCCAGCTTCAGGGATTCCTGAAAATGCATGGGGGTCCAGGACTGTACCTGTCTACATACAACCCCAATCTTCTCCTAAGTACCTAATTGTGAAAATTGTGACATTTTTGTGTGTGTGTGTGCATGCACTTTTTGCTCCAGCTGTTTGTCATTTTTGAAGGCTTCAGGGACACAAGTCCCCCGGAATGCCAGCTATGCTTCTCCCACAGGGAAGCTGCAAGAGCCTCCTTTGGGCACCTTGCCCGGCACAAGTCACAGAGCCCGAGGAGGGAGGAGGGATGGGGAAGGTGACACAGAGAAGAGTTGTGGAGAAGAAAGACTGATTTACAAAAGAGGTGATTTGAAGATTTCTCTGCCTCAGGAAGTTTAGTGCAAATGGAATTGACTGATGATTACCAGATAAGCAATAAGTCTAGTGCYTGGACACAGGCAACGTTTTCCATGTAACTCAGAGGAACTCCATTTCACTGTAAAGCAGAATTTCTTTATTTATATTTTCTTGTCTTTCTTCTTTTTCTCTTTCCTTCCATGGGTCTGTGAAAKAAACTAATTTTACAGATTTCTGCAAATTACCTATATTTCTGCTTGCTTTCAGAGCTGATGCTTCTGGAAAAGGAGGTGGAAGATCCCATTGCAGTGTGCAGACTGCGGTGACACCCCAAGAACTGTGGGTGAATCCCATCCTGTGATGAGGGTTTCTGTGACCCTCTGCTCCCGCAGAAACTGCTCTCCCTGAAGTGGCAGCGCAGGAGCAGCAGACAGAGCCTGAAAGCATGAACAAAAAAATCTCTTTAACCCATAACTCACCCCCTTCCCTTGCCCGGCAGGTCTCTGCTTGAAGGATTTACTCTGCCTCTCAGTATTTTTTTATTCAGGCTGATCATCAAGTGCAGCGATCCCTAGAAGGGTGTTTTGTTTCCTGAGCGGGCAATCTTCAGCATGGTCAGACTTCAACATCCCTCTGACATAAACTTTCAGACCTAATACAGTGATATATTCACAGGTTTAAGGGCAGAGCAGGTCTGCAAATGAGGGGGAGAGGTTAAAAAATAATAATAAAAAAAGGCTTTTCCTTTCACGTAAGGACTGGCTGATTTGTGGTTTGGACGCCCCCACTAGATACTGAACAGAGGGCATGGAAAAGGTTTGTTTGGCTTGAGCTCCTCTTGTAGCTTTTGGCAGGACTGTGGTCCCAGCTGGTCCCCCGCTGGCCCCGCTGCCTTGCTCTCTCCAAGGTGTTGACAGAGTTTTTCAGCTGCACCAGAGGCCGCAGATCCCACGTCAGGCTCTGAGATACACTCCTTGATAAACACATCTGCCTCCGGCGATTGGCAGCGCTCTTTCTGGAAAGGAAAACAAGAAATGGCTTTGTGTAAACAGGCTCAGCGGTGTGCGGAGTGYGGCTCAGCACGGCTGTGGGAGCACGGCTGAGCTTTTGCCCCTCCAGCCACTGGGGTGGGGAAGTGGCCACTTGCTGACAGGGCTTTGGCAGGGGCTGTGGCTTGCCCAGCTGCAGCAGCGGCCCTGCTCTGCTGGCTGCCCTCTGCCGGGGTATGGGAGTTGGCTGAGCCRTGGTGACTGCCCTGGCAGAAAGCACGGTCACCCCAACATCACCATGGCTGCCCCAGCCAGCCCATCGTTACTCAAATGATTTCTGTGGATATGTGTTCATGTAACTTGGTCCTTTAGCCACCCTCAGTCTGAAGTGCTGTCCAGTGGTGGCTGTTTACCCTGTCTGTTGAGATCACTGATGGTGCTCACAGCCCGTGGAAATGGGCAGAGAAAAGTCTTGATGAGGCAACGTGGCTGTTGGGAGGGCAGAAAACATCCTTAGCCTCAGGAAAGTTCCCTGCTTCCCATTCCTGCTCCCCTTTGGTGTTACCTGATAATAAAATTGAACAATCATTAAGGTTAGGAAAGACCTGTAAGATCATTGAGTTCAGCCATTGACCCAACACTGTCAAGTCCATSACTAAACCACGTTCCCTTTCAACATTTCCAGGGATGGTGACTCCACCCCTTTCCTACGCAGCCTATCCCAATATTTGACCACCCTTTCAGTGAAGATTTTTTTCCTAATATACTATCTAAACCCTCCCTGGTGTGACTTGAGGTTTTTTCCTCTTGTCTTGCTGCTCATTACCTGGGAGAAGAGCTGGACCCCATGTGTTTGGAAGATAACTGGGAGAGGSATCATCTCTTGCTGAACATAAGTGCTTCGCAGAAGTATGAACAACAAATCCCTGATCTCTTGTGCCCTGAACAAAAGAATGGGCACCTTAAACAGAAGTAACTGTTTGGTCAGCATTAGCCTTGACCCAGTAGGGAATGGTAAATTTCCCTATGTGCCTTTTGAAGATGGGATCTCYTTTTGCAGGAGAATACAGACCCCAAATGGTGTTTTTAGCACCAATTTTTGTACTGCTGTAGCACTACAGTAGCAATTGCTAAACTCCCTTGCTGTTTGCTAGGAGACCACAGAGTGGGGAGTGTTTGAAAACYAGTGCAGCCCCTCAGAGTTCATCACCTCTCCTTCTGCCATTTCTCACGTGATCGCTGTTGCAGACTGCTGTAGGAAAGAACCACTTACATCTCTCAGTCACTTCTTGAGGCTGTGGAAGATGWCTGTAAGATGCTTTCAGTGCAGTAGGGTCTGGCATAAACCCAGTCTGTAAATGCTTGATCTTTCCCACTGCAAATGCTTCAGTCCAATGCTGATGGCATTTCTGTTCAACAGACAGTACTGAGTCTGACAATTGTTTGTCAGGAAAATACAGACTGCTTAACCTATAGGCACTGGATAAGAATCTTGAAAAAAAAATCAGTGGAATTAAAATAAAAATCTAGAGCAGATGTTGAAAGTCCCTTCTTTCCATATTTTATCCCCCCGAGGGAAGAAAGAGAGGGAAAAAAAAACCCTTCAGCACAAATGCATTTTGGAGAAGGAAATGGCTTCCTGGTAGGAGCCTTTCTTTATGTCCTGAAACTCCTGAGGCTGTCTGCTGTTCCCTGGTTAGTTATCAGGATAGACGGGGGCACAGCAGCCAAATGCTGCARTGCATCCTCCCCCTGGGCTCAGGGTGTTGAGCAGAGGTGCAGGGGACTTTTCCTTTCCCAGCTGAGTACACGTGGCAAACTTTGCTTTGCAAGTGCGTATTCATAAGGCTTCCTCTGGGGCTCGTGATTTTCCTCTTTCTGAAGTGGCTGGGGAGCAATAAGCTTGAAGGGCAGGGTGTGTTCAGAATATACTACTCCTTTTGTATATTCTCCCCTTTCTTAAATCAGAGCTTGATTTAAAATGCTGTGGCTTGAACAAATCAGTGCAAGGGAGAAAAATAACACAGTGGGGGGCAAGAACAGAGCGTGGTTTCATTCTCAGTCATACTAATCATCTGCCTTTACAACAGACTGCAATATGTTCGAGGGAGTGATTTATCCCTCAGCAGTGCAAGGTGACTTTAATAGGAGACTCCATCCTTCCATCCAGAAGCCCTCATCCCTCAAATGTCTTTTATTCCTGTCAAATGTATTTTCTTCCTATAAATTCCCTTGCACAAACTATACTTTTGAAGCAATGGGATTGTGCATCAAGTGCCTTGTAAACAATTGATGGCTCTGGCCATAGTTTGGGATAGGAGTATGKGAGGATCAAGGCAATCTGGGTGCACTGGAATGTGAACACTATTCCCCCCTCCCCATCTATGCAATTAGCAAGGTCACTGTGCCTTGTAGTTTTACTTCTATAAGTGGAAAAACATGTAAGCCCTACCCTTTTTTGGTTTTGTTTTTTTTTTTTTTTTTGCAGAGAGCTGCTGTGGCTGTCATGTGTTGTTACCTGTTTGTCAAAGGAACAGCAGCGGTGTTGTACAACACTCTGGATGCAAATAAGAGAAAGGATGCATGGCTTGGATTGGTAAATGGAGCCTCTGTGTTTGCTGTGACCTCTTCTTCCTCAGCTGATTGTGGATCATAACGATCGCTGCCATTTGGACAGGAATAATTAATGAGATAAGTGTAGGTTAGTGGCTTGTGAGCAGCCAAGGGCAAGGCTGYCTGTCCATTTCAGCTCAGCCTAAACCAAGGGGGCACTTCCTTCCTGAGTCAATAGTGATCCTGTAATGCTAACAAAAGACCCCCATTGATCATTGCCCTCTGGTAATTGCTGCCAGTGTGAGCCTGCCTCTCACAACTTGTTGACATCTCTGGGCAATTTGACTCAGCCTCTTAAAAAGGTCTCTGCAAAAGAAGCAGGCTGAGTTCTGTAACGGGGTAGGTCAGGAATGTAAGGACAAATGAGATTCTTCCACAAAGATGCCAGAGCAGGGCACACATGAAGCTCCAAGCCCAGATGCTTTTATGGTGTTACAGGAGTAACACATCTGTCTCAATGTCTAGCATCAGTGCTATTTTACTTCTGATTTATCTCACTGGGACACTTGGCCAAAAATGGGACATTGCTTTCTTGTGAGGATTTGTATGCATGTGTGCAGAATACCAGCTTTGGCTTGAACCAGACATAAAGCAAACCAACATTTTTTTGGGGAAATTGTACCCTCCTTGAAGCTGGGGGTTTCCCATGTTCTTTGTTTGAAGGTGTTCTCAGGAGTTTCACTGGGGATTATGGTCTGGTTATGGAGAGCTGGTGTGAGCTCTGTGGTAYGTATACTTGCTTTGACATTTATTTTCATGGATTGCCCTGGGTTTGTCTGTACCCTGCTTGTAAACAGAATTCCTGGGCAAGACTGGAGATAAAAGACTTCTATTTCAGTAACATTCTGAGGAATTGAGGCAGAGGCTGCAAGAACTTTGTCTTGGAAGAACATTAATGCAAACAGATGCTTTGGAAGAAACATCCTGGATATGAAAGAATTACCCATCAGCTCTATCRTCTTGCTTCCTTTATGTAATAGAGACTTCTGTCTCCAATACATTCTTCAGGAAAACTAAAGAACAAAGTATGATTTCCAGTGAAATTCACCACTGGTTGCTAAAAAAAGAAGATAGAAGATAAATCCAGTGAGAAGCACCCCTGTGACTCCTGCACAGAAGCAGCATGGGGACAACAGCCACTTCATCCAATGGCTCTGGGATGCAGAGGGGTGCCCCAGGTAACTGTGGCCAAGGCAGACTTCAACAACCAGTCTACACCAGATGCTGTAATGAAGGAAGCAATAGTCCATGATGTCTTTCCAGCTTGGGGGATAGAAGGTTGGTCAGAGGAAATAAATTTCTTACTCAAAAGTTGGGAGCTGGGTTTTTCATGGAAATTTCACATGCTGTTTTTCCTTCTGGGTTAGCTGGTAATGCAGCCCTCCAGCAACTGATGGTTGTCTTGCATCTGATGTGCAGGTTTGATGTTCTAGTAACACCAGATGACACATTGCCCTTTACAATATCATTGAATCGATAAGTGCAGACCTTGTTTTTTTAGTRCAGCTGACATTGTCTTGCCAAGGACTCATGTAAAACAGGTCTGGGTAATACTGTGGTTCAGTAATGACAGCTTATATTAAAAGAGAAGCGTAAGGYTGAAGCTTTACCACAGGATATTGGTTTTCTACACATTCTAGCAGGGTAAGATCAGTGTGTAATCTTGCCAGTGTGGATAAACACAGTAGCACACTATGTGCTTCATGGAGATCTTTTGAAGGACACTGGAAAACTAAGGGATGTTTTCAGCTGCCAGAATTCCTGCAACAACTTCAGAAGAGATGCCCCAGTATCCATGGGGCATTATCTTCCATTCCCTCCCTCTTGCACTATAGTTTGTTGCACTGGCACCATCCATCCGCCAGATCCAGCCCTTTCAAGGAGTATTTAGACAAAGGCTTGTTAAGGTGAGCGATGTCTTGCTCTGTAATATCTTAAGTGGGGTGTCTCTCAACACCCAAAACATGGCTCTATGTTGTCCCAGCCCTTGGTTATTCCATTTTTTCTGTCCTGCCCAGTGTGACTTGGCATCTCTGTTAAACTCTGCTGTTCACCTGCCTGATCCACAGTTAAGTCTGGTGCTTCWCTGTGGTCCAAGAGATCTTCTGGGAGAGTCCAGGGTGGACAGAGTAAACAGATGGACCTCAGCCAGACCCTCAAAGGTCTGACTGGTCTGTGAGCATGTTACAGTGCCCCTCTGTAGTAAGCAGCACACTGAGATTCTGCCACAGCCTTCTGAAACAACCCACTGAGAACTGCTCAGCATATGGGAATCTTGAGACAAATTCTCTACTGAAGAGCAAGAAGACTGTTTTCTTCCAAAAAGACACTGAAAAGTAAATGTGAGCCATGTACAGATCATCATGATCAGGTTTTCAAATAGCTTCCCAGGTGCAGGAAAAGTGCTGCCATGTCAGTGTAGCTCCTCATGCCTCTCTATCATACTGTTCAAAATGGTATAACTGAGAGTTTGGAAAAAATAAGTGGATATCCCTCCACCCAAACGATAATCCCAGAGAAAAAAGGCAYTTCTCCTCTCTGTGTCCTGCCCTATTTCTTCTTTGAGCTTTTTCTCTACCCTGTCTGATCAAGTTATCTCTTTCTCCCTACCTCACTGCCTGACTCAGTGGTGGGTCCACAACTAAACTGTTACTAACTAAACTGCTGGGAAGATATTTTAACTGGAGGAACAGATACAGAAACAAACAAGCTCTGGAGTTATTCTTCTGACTCCCAGCTTCCTTCATGCCTTCAACTTTGATCCACTGCAAGATATGACGAGGTGACTCACCTTGTGCAACACATCTTTTCAAAAAAGAAACTTTCAGGAATTCTCAGTTCCTCCCCAGTCTTGTGGGTTTTTGCAGGAGTTGATTTGCTTTGCAGTGGAAATTATTGCAGGTGTTCCAAAGGGAGCCAAAGCCAAAGAGAGAGCTCTGATACTGCCCAGCATTTGCTAAATCTTTGCACTATCTGCCCATATACCCTGAAGTTCTCTTTCAGTCTTGCCTCATCTTTGAGGCCACAGTCCTGCCAGTCACAAAAAAAATTGCCCTTTGCCAGAGAAGAGAAATCAAGTCCATATATGAGGCTCTTGAGCAGGAATGGATGCTGGGAGAAATGAGGGCTTRGATATTTAAGTCACTGTAAAAATTAACCAGGTGCTGCCCAAGGCCTTCATCTATATATGCTGATRCAGGTCTCAATGTAACATCCTTCAAAATGTCTCCAGAGCATTATGGACAGTTAGTGGCCTTTCTTTTACTGCTTTCCTTTTAGCAGTGTGCTGTTTTTTACACTYTTCCCTCAACATCCTCACAATGAGATCCAGCCCTCAGTTCCTCCACACCTACACCTGACTCTGGGAAATAATGGGAAAGGAAAAAGCCATTCGGTAACCAGTGGCCTGAAAAGGAAATATTCATCTGATTTTAATACTTTTTACTTTTGGCTATTGTTTTTGGTCACTGACTRATGCAATCTTGCTACACAGCTTGATCTGTGAGCATTATTTATTTTTGTGTCTTCTGCCTGGATGGAATTGCTGCCACCAAGTCCACAGGGCCATTACGGAAAGGGCAGGGAAGTCCAAGAATCTCTTGGCATGTGCTGTCACTTGGGACAGTCTGGGAATGTGGCCACTGGGAGCAGAGAACACATGGCACAGAGATAACCAAGGGAGTCGGGCTATGTAACAGGAGATTTGGTTCTCTTTGATGATATCACAGGTTGTGATCACATTCTGGATAAAAATTTACTTGTAATGAGAGGTATAAATATATGGAAGACAATAATATTTTCCTGAAATTTTGTAATTTGAAATTTTATTCGCAGACACTTTTTTCTCCAATTAACAAAAAAAAGAGCATTTCTAGAATCAGACACCATCTGATGGCTACTTTAGAAGTAAGGTAGCTGGTTCTTCTGGAATACTGATTTTGTTGGTCTTAGCATAAACCCTTTTTGGGAGCTTGGATGTAAGCAAACAGGAAAATAGGATACGGCCTGGAGACACATTTTTGATACTTTTCAGTATAAAAATATGAACTAGCATAGAGATTTTTCAACATCAAAATACCACAAAAAGCATGCAAACCTTAGTAAAGTAGAGAAAAAAATAGCAATCCATTCACAAAATGCACATTAGCTGTTCCTGCAGAGAAGCAAGACCTACAAAAAACGACCCATGAGTGGGAGGTCCAGGGTGATGTTTGAATCCTTGCATAGAGAAAAAGAAGTTTTTGGTCTATGAGTTCTTAGACCTATGTTGGTATGATTAGGACAGTCAAATATCAAAGTTAAGAGAAAAAAAAAGGAAAAGGGAAACAGAAGATGGAAAACAGGGATAAAGGACTGGTTYAGTTTGAGGATAATTTTTGTGTGCATTTGTATTTTGTTCAAGGGGAAACACTCAGAAAAGATGTAGAAATATTTATATTTGTTTAGACTCCATCAAGGAAAATGCAAAAAATCAGATAGCCAGAGTTGGGGCAGAAATGAAGATTTGTGGAGCTCAGGTCTGTCCCAGCTGTCCCCACATCCCCCAGCCCACCATTTTCTGTCSTTCTGTGCCATCAGTGATGGATGTTATCCAAAACTCTCAAGACTGCATTATTGTGAAAGGTCTGTGAATGTGGCCAGCCTTCCAATGCTTGGAAAGGATTGCATCTGTTGAAAAYGTGGAAGAGAGGTGGCAAACAGCAGTGACACTGTAGCAGAAGTGTTGCATTAGCAAGTGCATTTATACACACTTGTCTTCACACCACTGAAGCCTAAATCTCCAGAAATGAGTGACTAACTTAAAAAGGCCTGTAATGTGAACATCATGAAATTGATTTTCATCAAAGACAATTATCTGGGCAACRTTCTTTGGTGGATATGTTTGTTTATGGTGCTTGTGATCCAGATGTGTCTGGATGTCATTAACCATCAGGGAGTACGAAAAGGAAAGAGCATACAGGGAGTATGGAAAGGAAAGAGCAGAATATGTATTATTCCCAGCATGGTGGCTTTTAACCCCTTGATGAAGGGAGCCAGAATTTCCTGGGGCTCAGGCAGCAGTYCTGGTGCCAGAGCTAAAGGAGAYATTGAGTTTATTTTATTTTGAGAAGGTTTTATGAATTATCTCTGGCATTTCACAGAGATGATTTCCACTGCATTCTCACACATCCAAGAGCTTTTTYCTCCCCAACAAAGGTAAAGCAGAAATGCTTAGTTTGAATGCAGTCTAAAAGTATATCCAACCAGGACAGAAAACAAATGCGTTCTTCCTTGAAAATATTTATCATAGTTCAACATTTTGTTTTGCTTGCACTTATTTTTAGGTGCAGTTTAAAATGCTGATACATAACACATTTTGCACTGTACAGTTCAGCTATATTAGAGCTCTCTGCATTTTTATGCTAAACTTTGAGGTTACCCAGGAAAATAGAATTGCCTGTRCCTACTCCCTGTTACCACCTCCATCCACATTCACTTTAAATTGAGCACAGTTTCACAAAAAGCTTTGGCTCCTGAGACATGCTGAATTGCAGCAAAATGAACTCAACTTTTTGGCTCTGCAATGAAATCTGAAAGCCCCGGAATTTTCTCCTGGTTTCAGCTTTCACAGGGACAGTTCCATGCAGCTTGAGTCCTTTGAGAAGTGCCAGGCTCCTAATGAAAAGGAGGTGGAATTGCTAGTTGAGGTTTCATGAGAAGGTGGGAGGGAAAGAAGAAGTGAAATTCTGCATTACCCAGAGCTTGTGCTGACAGATGAATTAAAATGTAAATCTAGGCTAAGGTTTCCAACACCAGGGCATAAAGTTAAGCTCCTGGGTTTCTCCTCAGTCTCTTAAATAAATCCTAATTTTAAGAAACCCTCACTGCCCCAGCATTCCCCTGCAGAAAATTTAAACAGGGTTTTAGGAGCATCCAGTTATAAAAACCTTGGCCCAGTTTTCTGAATATATGCCACTGTAAATCACAGCATGATTTGCAGTTAAAAAAGGGAAGGAAACTGCAGCTTTAAAATTGAATGAGATGCTGCTCTTGTGTTCAAAGTCTTTGCAAAGTGTAAGGAAAATATTCCAATCAACACCAAACCAAAAGCAAGACTCAAAATAAAACTAATCACCAAACCCAGAGTGTGCAGRTGTGTTCAAGAGGAAAACAAACAAACAAACCCCAAAAAATAACAATAGAAAAAAAAAMCAAAGAAAAATAACATTCCCTGGAGTAAATCCCTATATTGARGTCTTTGGGCAGGTCTGTTTCTCTGTGAGACAAAAGGCAGGAAAAGAGAGTCTGACTTCAGTTTTGGTGCTCTGCAGTGGGTTCTGCTGCTTCTCCTGTCTGTCCTTTTGAGGAGTAAAAAAAAAAATAAAAAAAAAATTTGAGATTTATTTAGTGAACCAATGGAACTGAGTCGAGCAGACCTGCTGAAAAGTTCTGCTGCTCATTTGGTCTCTTTGCCTGGCCCAGAAATGCCCTTGAAAATGGCATTCCACGTGCCTAGGCAGGTATCTCTGGAGATTTCTGCCTGGCCATCTCCTGTGCTGGTCTAAGGCACACAACAAACAATGCGAGTGTGCATCTTTGATGAGGCCAAAATATTCCGTGGTCACATCTCTTCTGAAATGTGCTGAGATGATTTGCTGAATCAAGATCCAAAAGCAGTTTGGGATGCTTTTAACTGGGCTGGTGAGAAGCTGACTGAAATAAATAACAGGTTTCTTTTCATATGCTGGGTGGATGGCAATGAGCCCTATCAAGTGGCTGCTCTGCAGCAGGGTTTGGATAACACTTTCTGATCCCTCATTCCACTGGGAGGATTGATCTGCCAGGTTTTTTTTTTGGCAGGAGCTTGCCTACTTTGGAGAGAGCATGGGAGAATCTCCAGTGGCTAGGGGTGGGTATGACACTTTTTAAATGAGGTATTTTTTTAAGTATTTTACTTATTATAAACATCCAAAACTAATATTCTTTTAAAAAGAGGAAGGAAATGTCAGGAAAATGCATATATAATTACTTAGATGTCTTTGGGATGAGGTCTTCTGGCAGCAGAAACATGACATAAGATTTTGCAGGGGGAGTGACCATTGTTTCAAGACAATTAGGCCCATTCCAGTCTTGTCTGTAATTTTCCATGGATAGTTATATCTAGAGTGACAGTTTCTTCACCTCTGCAAGGAATATAGYATTGCAAAAACAAAGCAGCAAGATAATCCTGCTTTTTTTTTTTTTTTAAGTCAAGAATGTTTTTAAACTGGGCAGTAATTACCCAGTCCGGCAACAAATTCTGGAAAAAATTCCATGTTGAGTTCTGAAAAGTCACCAAATGCTCCATCTTGTGAGGCTGGAAAGAGCTGTGAATATCTGTKCCATGTAATACTTTGGGCTGGGAGCTCATCTCAATTTTAATCTGAAACAGCCTTGTGTTCTGTTGCATATGCCAGCAGCTGAAGGCTGCATTAAGCAGCAATGCAAGCCCTCCTGTGTGGGGATGGGAGGGAAAAATCTGAATTTCTGCCTGGGACCACAATGGGAATCCAATGCTGCCTGAGCTGGCCAGATGCTCGGAGAGGTGGTGATCAGAAAAGAGAGGGTTTGTTTGACACCAGCTCCTCAGCAATGTGTGGAAAGCCAGCCCAGCAGCATCCCTGCCAGGAGAGGTGAAGCCTGAACAGGTAGTGGTGTTGGGAAAAAACTTTACAGGCTGAAAAGGATCTGCTACTGTCCAAGACAAGAGGCTGTGCTCAGCTGTTCCGGGCTGGAAGCCGCTCGCTATCTGCATGTGGTGGTACCTTTACAATGGTTGACTTTACAAGATGCAAAAACTGACTCTGCTCATGGGTCATCAGCTCATATTGGCTAATAAAATCCACACTCTGCCCACAGGCACTGCGGGCCAAAGAGCCTCCTCGGTTATGGCTGCATAAAACGGTCCCATACTGTTTGGCGCAGCTGTACATTGGGGAATGACATTTAAATTTGCCCGTAAAAGATCCATTACTTTACAGCAATATTAAAAGAAACCATTTATGAGTGTTAAATCTTTATTTAAATATAATCCTTACCATGTGTTGGGTGGAAAAAGGCAGCAGCCTGTAACACAAGAAAGGTATACTCAGTATGTGGGGCTTTAAAAGTGCTTCATTTTCCCAGATATTTTAAAAATAAAGTTAAGGGGGGAGAGGGAGGTCTGTTTTGGTTGGGGGGAGTCCAATCTCTGCCTGGCCAAACCATGCAAGAAATTTTCTATTTGTTTATTTATTTGATCATTCAGAGGCATAATGTTTGCCATATTTGTGTGTCTGAGCTCTGTCACATGAGGGAACTGAAGGAGTGAGCTCTTCCGCTCCCTGTCCCACCCACCCCAAATATCACCTAATGCAGGGTATATGGTCAAACAAAGTGGAAATACCTGTGCCCTCCCCGTATCTCCTCACTCTGTTGCTCCTGGTCTGTGTATTTGTGGTGCTGTGTTCACCGTATCTTCCACGCTGCCTGATCTTCCCTAGCACCAGCATGGCCTGGTTTTCCTGTGCTGACATCTAGTGCTCTGCTGCTAATACTCCCTGATGGATTGCCCCAAAAGCCACCTTAAGGTTTGCAAACCTCTTGCCAAGGCTGCCAGACAAGGCAAGAGCTCCCAGTCAGTGTTCCTGAAGCCCGGCTGAGGTCCCAGCATTAGCAGGGGCAGTGGGGAGAGCTCAGCTGGAGCAGCTGATGTGCAGGCAGCGCAGGCAAAGGGCTGAGCAGCTCAGCCTGCCCCTGCCGYGCCCTGCACTGCCCTTCCAGAAAAGCACAGGCACCCACTGTTGCTKCTTCCTCACCCTTCCTCCCTGCTCGCTCTCCTACAGCCTCACTGGCATTTTTATAAAACTGGTTTTCACCAGGAAATTTGGTTTTGACATCATCTCTGAAAGCTTCCTTCTTTTGGGAGAGTTGCARCATTTTTGTCAAGAAAGAGAAGAAAAACTCAATCCAAACTCATTTGTGTGAGAAACAAAATATTTTTTGAAAGGAAACAGCCGCTGTATTTTACTGTTTTTTGGGGGTTTCAAAATTAATATTATTGATTTCCTAATTTTTAAAAGGAAAAAAAACTGACCTATTTTTTTTTTCCTTTGTGCTTGTCAAAATTTTCCCTCAAGAAAAATATTTGATCATCTTTTCTTTTGGCTGTCAATGCTACTGGAGACAACTCACGTAGAGAGACAGAAGAGGGAAGAGCAAGAAAGATTCTTGCAGCCTTTTCCTTTTTAAAACATTGTTTCAGAAGAGTGTGGCGATTTCTTCAGAACCCGCAGAGCAAAATACAGCWGTGGCCTTTTTATTTTTTCAAATCTCCAAGACAACTGAGAAGATCTTTTACTATTGACCAAAATAAATCATATCCTGCTAATCTAATTCATACTGAGATATTAGAAAAACAGGTGGATCCTGTCATCCTGAACCAGCTTACCCTAGTATCTATGTAAATATTMAACTAAAAATTTGTGTACAGCAACACTGTCATTTTTACTTAGCATGGCAAGTCTTGACAACACATTAACCATATTTTTTTCCTCAGCATTCACATTTGAAGCCATTTTCATTCCTGACCAGAAAATTAAAAAAAATACATTGCATGCAATATGAAGAATAACATATCCCACATGAAACACAGGGTGAAATGAAAAGAAGAAATAAAAATAATTTTTGTCCAGTGTTCATTCTGTAGTGATGCATTTGTGCTGTAGCATTTTTTCTTGCTTTTTGTGCAGCATTTTTCTTTTTGTTTGTATCTTGCAAATATTCAGCAAATGAAGGAAAAATAGCAGATAAGGTGAATAAAATTTGCTTATCTGTATTTGTAATTAGAATTGGAACAGGACATAAACATGGACCAAACAAGCAGAAAAGGGAAAATAGTAAACCTTGTTGAGTGTCATGCATGTTAGTACAAAGCATTTCCTAGTACAGTGTTGATAAGAGCATTGTTAACTTTTTCTAGGATAAATTCTTATGCTGGAATAACCATCTATTACACAATCAGCACAAATCAGTGGCAATCTTTGGATCAGGCCTTAAATCCTGGGAGGCTCTGCTGAGATCAGTGCTGGTAATTYAGACTGAGACCACAGAAACTGAGGTCAGAATGTGATCCACAGTCCCAGCTCATATTATTACAAGAGGAGTAAATCTTGTCAAGTATGTGTGGGGGTTTCTCCCTGATTTTGTGGGTTCCCTCCAATATTCCAGCCACTGTTCCTTCACCTCTGGTTGCAGGGCAGTTATTCCCATCAAAAGGACACAAAGGATGTGCTGTGAAGGGGCAGAGTGGGACTGTGATTAAAGCTGCCCTTGGAAATACACCCAGTGCCTTCAGGAAGATTAACCTGAGGGAAGGACGTGGAAAGCTGGAAAAGCCTCCATGTGCTTTTGAAAGCACATATTCATTTGCAGCAGATTGCTGCTCCTCTGGTGCCCTGTAAATCCTTGAGGAATGCAGCTGAGGTCGGGGATCTTCCGCAAAGGGATTTAGAGAGTTTGTGAAAAGAAAAATGGAGGATTTGTCTGACTTTTATAAATCTGGCAGTTTTAATATATTTTTATAGAAAAATTGTTAGTCATACACATTTTAATAAAAGTGTGCAGCTTGAGAGAATCCTCCATGAACCAACCAGTCTTATCAGCCATGGCTGTATTAAATATTTAAAAGTTTTTGCCATAAAATTTGAATCAATAATTTTCAGACAAGAGGTTTTCTCATTAACTTTTCTTTATTTATTACTTGTGATGGGCCACATAGCATGGCTTTGCCTTCTTACTTAAGTAACAGAGATGGGAGAATGAAAAGTACAAATTATGAATAATGATTTTCTGTATTCATGCAGAACCAGTGGCCAAAAATCTTGACAAAAAGTAGTTACATTGAAATAATGCAGCTCATATTCAAAATGTGCAACTGCATTTTCTTCACTTGATGACACCTATGTCCTATGCAAAATAATCTCCTTTGATTTTTGATAGAATGGACTAATTTAATTATTAATTTTTAATCTTATTAATCCAGGTGCAGTAGTGAGAGTGATTCAAAGATGAGGGGCAATCCAAAGGCTCAGACTTAAAGCCCTTTTATGTTCTCATTCTGTTGGAGCTATGCATGTAGTCAGGAGTATTAGCTGAAGAATAGATTGTAGACAATCTAGACAATCTTTAGGCAAAATGCTGTGAGAATTCTGATATTGCTGAGTCAAATTCTTTCTCATTTTTAATATCAAACCAATTGTTGATGGAGATCTCCGGGCATTTGCTCTGGGAGCTATAGATTCCATGATGTAATAGAGATGCACAAATTCTCTTTAGTTAAAACTTCCATTAGCATAGTATTTTTTTTTTTACTGTGTATTTATCACTGTTTGTCAGGGGCCAGTTTTCCAGTCATGACAGGAAAACAAAACAGTAACTGTTGGGTAACAAATCTCAGACACAGGAAGTCTTGTGTTTTTCTGACAAAGTAGAGTGCATTTTGGGACAGACAGTGATGTTTTGCAAATATGTCCCTGCTTTGGAACAGCTGTCACAGAGAGACTTCAGATTCAGACCTGAATTTCAGGGCAAAACATGAGAGGGAGGGAAATCCAGAGTACTCCGTAATCCAGAGGGCTTTTCTGGCACTTCAGAGAGGTGTGGGATCCCATAACTCAAGCAGTGGGGGAAAGAATATTTCCTAGTTTCTCCCGTGCAGGCAATTCCACTTCATACAAATCACTGAGGATGTCCTCAAGCAGGACACTGAATCTGAGATATTGGGATTCCGGGAGAGTGTCTGGATCAGAGTTCCAACACATTACTCGCAAGCATGCAAAGAGGGAGAACAGTTGAAGTAATCTTCTGCTTGAAATGGAACGAGAACATTTTTGGAACATTTTTCTTTCTCATGAAACATTTTTTACCCATTGCCACTAATGGAGAATGACCATAAAAGCAGAACAGGACCCATAAGCTCTGACCAGTTCAAGGCATTAACATTTTGGTAGAAATGAAAAAAAAATTATGGGCGAGCCAGTTCTTCTCCCTCTTGCATTGTAAGGTGCTGCGATGAGACAAGGAACTGCTGCTTCTCCGTTCTGTGGATTTCTGCACTGTATTTCTGAGTATTTCTGTATTTCAAGCTACCTCTGATTATCCTTTAGAACAATGTATGTGTTCTGCTGCATTTCTGTGTTGTCTAAGTGTAAAGACAGACTTAAATTCATTTGACTTGTCAAAGGAAAGAATAGTTGTATTCTCCTGACTTGAATATAGCCCACAGTTAAGGGTTTTTTATAGGGATAAGTAACAAAAACCATGTTGGTAGAGTTTGGTTTTTTTTTTTTTTTTTTAGATCTCTAGAACTTTGGCTTCCATCTAGAGATTTTTCCCCTGAATTGAATATTTTAAAATTGAATTTGACTAATGACCTTTCAGAAAAGTCAGACCATTTGTCATCTTGCATGAGAGAATGTAGCTGGTTGTAGTCAATTTTATTTAGAGATTTATTTAGAGATTTTTTTTATTGTTGTTCCCATGCTGCTCAAAGAAACCATTTGAATCTCATTCTCTTGAGGAGAAAACAATAAACATATTTTTGATGACTTGTTAATATGATTATGTTCCTGAGATGCAGACACAGATATGCTTGGTACATGTCTGTGCACATGTACTTCTGTGCCTCTTCTGACAGAATGGAATATGGTCATGCTACCAACTGCTATTCAGGATGAGCCCAAGAAAKAATGAAGATTTATTGCACAAAATCATTTGTAGAAATGCTGCCTTTCTATAGAGATGTTTTTCTTCTTGTTCATATTGTTGCAGATGATTTGCGTAATTGTTGCTATCACATCTGATACCCCACTGTACATCCTTTTGCATGTGGTTTGCACTACTGAAAGAGAAGAAATGGTGGAAGCTGAAATTCTGTGGAGTGTTAGAGCCATTGCACATGTATTATTTGACCTTGGATTACTGYGATTTTTTAGGAAAGGGCCAGCAAGTCTTGGTATGCAGTGGATAAAGCGCTAGCTTTGCTTTTCGAGTATTTTTATTGGAAATTTGGATCATGGTTCAAATCACAACTAGAGACCTAAATGAAATGAGTCTGTGTTTTCATCTGAGCTCCCCAATGGACAATAATCCAGATCATAAAATATACCACTTAAACTTTGGCAGTCTTCTGTTCTCAGGAAGCTTTATTGCTTCGTATTACCTTAACTCAAAGATAGTCCTTCCAGGACTCAGTTCAAGCTGAGGTTATTCAAAGAACAAAGTTTGTATTTCTAACTAACTGGTCTGTAAGCTCTAAGAGGGTTACAAAGCAAACTCACATACCTTTGTGTTGTGTCTTAATGACATTTAGCTGTTTGGCAGGAAGGAGTGTCAAACCATTCCCTCTGTACTCCAGCACGGAGCCAGAACGAAGCGGGGAGAGCTCAGGAAAATTAGTCCTTGAATCCCTAGTGCYAGAACCCTTCTGACATCATCACTGGTGGCTCGGATACTTTAAAGGAATTCAGCTCAATTTGGGATCGATAAATACAAAAGGTCACAATTGACAGCCTGCAGTTTTCGACCCTCACACCCTCCTTAGCTGTGTGCCCGTGGGTCGGAGCGCGCCCGCCCTGTGCCCGGAGGGTGACACGGCTGTGTCCCACGGGTCCTGCACTGCCTCTGGGCAGCAGGGCAGCCCCAGGGGCACAGGACCCTGCTGAGGAAGGACAGCTGCATCCCAGGAATGGGAGCAAAAGTGCCTTCAACTCCTCTGGGTTTACATGATGTAACTGGAGTCTCATTTTAGCCCTCAGCATTGTGTGCTGACTGCATTTGGATGTCATGGATGCAAGCTATTTTTCATGCTTTGATAATAAAAGTGGTGCCTGGCTTCAAAGGAAATCTGGCTTGGAATATCCTGTAGCATCTCAGAGGCAAATGTGTTATCAATATAGACACCTTTTCCTGATGATTGATCTAAGGCATAATAGTCCCTCCAAAAGGCATGGATGCGCTGTGAATTAAAATTTGACATGTATCCATGCACACCAGAAATAAGGGGAAAAGGTTCATGCAAATGTCATGGATTGTGGATGGATCCCATCCAGGTGAAATTCCTTCTGGTTATTTTAAATATAACAACAACTGACATTAGTAGCATTTTTTTACCCTGAAGGTGAAACACTTTTCATACTGTAGCTTAAAACCAGCTCTCAGTTACATAAGTGTAAATCTGTGCCAAATAACTCCGGTGAGGCCAGTGGAGTTACTGAGGATTTACACGGGTGTAATTCTGAGCAGAGTTTGACCCTTTGTGGATATAGATATGCATTCAATTTATTGCGCTATTACACTGCAAGCAGGTATGCAGGCACATCCATTGGGGAAGGAAAAATATAAGTCCCAGGCACAGGTCATTTCATATCCTTTTCCTCAAGCTCGCTGCATTTCCAAATCAAAACTCACAAGCAGAACAAATCAGCTTGAACTACTGGGTAATAACTACTCAAGGCTATTTCAGCCTCAGCCCTATGCAAGGCAAAGTGAGGTGTCTTTCCTCCTAGTATCTTCTTTTACACTTTATCTCCTTTCCCAGCTGTAGGCTTACTTTGATCAAGGCTGTGATGGCAGCACCTGGGTAGCTCTTTTTATGCTGGGCTTTCATGGCATCTCACTATATCTATGTGATATGAATGTCTCTAAGTGTAGATGCATACACAGGGGGTATTGGGCTTGAGATGGCACATTTGATAATCTAAAATAATTTGTATGCATGTAGGTGTCTGGATGGGTCCCTACTGAGAGAGATACATACAGGGCCAGAGTGTACAGCAGTTTTTTTGCTTATCATTTGATACYAATTTGAGATTGTGTGCTGCCACAGTGGCCACATCACAATATTTTTAGGAATAAGTGCTTTAAGTGAAAGGATGGGATGAATTGTGGGAAAGTGGCATATTATAGGAGAGTAGCATATGGAGACCTAAACTGGAGTTTGATCAGCATGCCTGGATAAAGATCCCTGAGGCCAGAATGGATGTAAAAAAGGACCAGTAGATGTTTAGTGAGAGTAAGTAATCCTGATTCTGGTTTTACACTGCCATTGAAATGATGCTACTTCCAGCAGATTATAGCCTCTCTCTTAAACCACGGGTTTAAATGAAAGCTAGTTACTTCATGCCCTTATCAACATTTATAATTTTGGTCATGCCTCTTCATGGTATATTTTTCCCCTTGCAATTCATCCTCTCTGTCTCTCACTTTTGCTCACTATRTGCCAGGAAGGCTTTTCTTCCTCACAGTCCCAGAGCTTCTAGATTATTGTATTTCTGCCTTAAACAGCCAATAGGCCTCATCCAGCTACCAAAACAGCGAGAAAACTACTTGCAAATTTCCCTTTCCATGCCTTATTTAACCCTGGAAGTTCATGTGGCTGAGGCACAACACTGCCAAAAAAGGTTTGGTGATCTTTACTTGGGTGACCTTTTATGCTTTCTGGGGTTGAGAGAAGAGCAACATTTACTGCACCAGGTAAGAGAAGAGCAACATTTACTGTCTCTGCTGGGGCAACTCATGATGTTTTGCTCATGAGATGTTGGGCAAAGTTAGGCTCTATGCTCACACTGCTGTCTGGAAACCAGAAGTCTCAAATTAATTCCTCAGGAAAGTCAAGAAACCTGAATTTTCCTTCTAAAACAACTGAAACCATCTCCTTTCCCCCTCCTTTTTTTTTTCTTGTTTCTTTTTTTAAATTGTTCTTTAATATCSTCTTCAGCAAGTTTTAGAATAAGAGTCAAAAGTAATTTAAAGTATCTTTAAGTATTAAAAATCAGTTAAAAAATTGAAAACTTTTCATRTATGTACAGAACCGAGTTAGTTCCTTTTTGCCTATATGGGTGAAATATCCAATGCCACCCTCACCCTGTGTACATAATGTGAATTTCGCCGGCTGTTTTATTAGCTTTTCAACTTGAAAGGAGTACTTTGGTGCCCAGGGCCAAAACTGTCTGTTTTTCCCACAAATCAGGTCAATCTTGTGTCAGAGTCCTTAAAAATTATCAAACCACTGAACAAAAATCTTTCCTAAGTAAATTGCAGACAATTTATTAGTGTCATGACTTATCCAGATCTATTGTCTTTAAACCTTTGTAAGAAGAGGGAGATGCTGTAKAAGCTTCTCAGAGCTGGAGTTTGAATAACTCATCTACCAAAAGAGCATATTTTCTATAGATTTAGAAAATAGATTAAAAAGATACAGATTATTTATAACAGAAAAGACATTTAATTGTTTTTTCAAATGTCAGTTTTCATAAATACTAACAAAGCAGTTTGGGATTTACACCCACCTTTCCTTCAGCTTGGTAAATTTGTATTTTTCTTTTGTAATTTTTTTGTCACTGGTTTTCAATACAAGACAGCGGAGGAAAAAATTATGGAAGAAAGAGAAGTGGAGTGGAAAAATGAAAGAATGAAAGCTAAGTGAAGGAAGACAGGCAGGGAAGACAGGAAGGAAGGAGAGATTTGAAAAGAAGGTAAAAATCAGCCTTTTGAGACATATTTGTGGAAAGTCACTAAAATTTAGGTGCTGCTTTCTTTCTTTTATTTCTTTTCTTTCTTTTCTTTCTTTTTTCTTTCTTTTCTTTTCTTTTTCTTTCTTCCTTTCCTTTCCTTTCCTTTCCTTTCCTTTCCTTTCCTTTCCTTTCCTTTCCTTTCCTTTCCTTTCCTTTCCTTTCCTTTCCTTTCCTTTCCT
>JACDOX010000005.1:11615618-11669933 GCA_014549065.1 Cardinalis cardinalis
TTTCCTTTCCTTTCCTTTCCTTTCCTTTCCTTTCCTTTCCTTTCCTTTCCTTTCCTTTCCTTTCCTTTCCTTTCCCTATTTTTTTTTTCATTTTGGTCTTCTAGGAAAGAGGAGGGGGGTGTAACTTTCTTCCCTGTGAACAGACAAGATGAAGGTGCTTCTTCTTCCCAGCTGGGTGCTGCTGAGCTGTCACAGCTGCCAACACATGAGCAGAGTGASTCAGGCAGTGCTGTGGACATCCAGGGACCAGACAAGGATTTTAATGACTGCTGGCAGGAGGTAGCTAGTACAAAAACCACCTCAGTTTAGGAATCAAGAGGTGTCAGGGTGTTTCATAAAAATTCTGTTGCCCATGCAGAGAGAGGATGGACTTCTGACTGTTTTAGGTCAGAGCAACATATGATACTGATGGTTCAGGTATGTGCTCAGTCTTTTCCAGTTCAGACTTGCAATCCCATGTCAAAAGTTAGAGTTTGGCTTGATTTAGAAAACAATTTTCTCGCTATGAACACCTGCCCCACACAGGACTGCCAAATGCAGCTCAGGCTCTTTATGAAATTCWCTGGAAGAGCAACAAAATGCAAAAACACCGACGCCAGGGCACAGCATCAGAGAAGCAAAACTGCTGGGCCCCTCCACAGCCTAGTGACAGCCAAGATGCTGAGGCAGGAGGAGGTGTGTCCTTGGAGCGAGAGTGGAAGTGTGTTCCACTGCTGTGGCTTGCTGACACCTCCCTCTGTGCGGCTCTCCATCCATGTCTGTGTAAAGGTCTCTGAGGAAGGTGGCTTGCCAGACCTGGGCTGCTCCATCCCTGCACCTCCACACTGGGGACAGCGGGGACTGAAGTTAACACATCAGTGACACAAATTAGCCAATGCCCCCATCTTCCTCTGCTTGGTTTACAGGTTTCACTGCAGATTTTRTTAGCCTGTGATTCAAACCCCACCCCTGCCACAGCTGCCAGGTTGTCCAGGTGCTTGCAAATGATAATAAATTAGAAAAACTTAATGCTAAAGATATTTAGTATTATGTAAGGATAAAGACCTCCGAGCTGGAACAATGTGCCAATAGGTGCTTTTCTCTTGAACTTAGTTGTGGAATGTTCACCTAAAATTTATTTTATTATTTTATTTTATTTTAATTTTGTTTATTTTATTTTTAAAATTTATTATAACTTTCTTTATCTTAGTGATGTCAAAGGTTGGAGAAAGATTCAGAACCTGGAGCATTTCCATTTAGTTCTGCTTGCAGCACTTTGTGCTTCTAAGTACAAACACCAGAAGGATTGTAGGAACCACTGCAGCAGTCAGGACACTGGGGCTTACTGCAGCAGTTTTCAGAGAGTGGGATGGATTCATCTGTGTGTGGATTCATCTGTGTGCCTGACACAGCTTTGCTGCAGCCATCCCTACATGAGTGTATAAACCTGCCTGTTTAGGAGTGATTTTTAAGGCTTTTCTTAAATACAAGACAAACCCCACACCAGCAGTGWTCACCCTTGATATTACTTGGTACAGCTAATGTTGCCTGAGAAGCTCTGCAGATTTCTCTTGGAATATATTTTTCTGTTGAGTATTATATTCAGAAGTGTATCTTTCACACTACATTCCTCCCCCAGGAGGATCAGATTTGTATCAATCAGGTTGTTCCATGTTGTATTGCACTAATACAGTTCCATACCTTCATTCAGGTACATGAGAAAGAGAAGCAGTGTAGAACTGGGCCTGTGGGTTGATAAAAACCCAAAGGGGTTTTATGAACACAGAGCACAGATTGACATCCCTCCTCTGTTATTAGGTCTTAAAGCTCTGCAACAGGGAGAGGGATTAAGGCTTCAGCATCTGTGAAGCAGCTGGGAGGAAGAGGGCAGAAATGGGGCCTAAAGCAAGGCTGCCAGGGCACCTCCGAGCTGATCTGAGAGAGTGCAGCCAGCAGTGGCTTTGGGCAGGTCCTGGGTGGAGTGAGGATGCCCTTGAGCAGGGTTGAGGTGGGAAGTGGTGCCCAGGAGCCTGGCTGTGGGGTCTTGGTCAGTGCAGATAAAACAGCAAAACTGAGGGAGCACCTGGCAAGGTGAAGATGGCAAAGCTGATGTTTGTTATGATGCAACACCAGTGTTTGATTTTCAGGCTTGAGAAAAAGTGCTAGCACACCAATTAGAGTCAATCCCGATCCAGTGCTCAGGTATTGCTGTGACAGGTATAGACTTAAAACAGCTAAAACTTTATATTCTTGTATCCTTGAGAATTCCCTGATTGAGAAGGACTTGCCTGTTTCCAMGGGATTAATTTTAAAATGTATGTGRGTCTGTTAGCACCAGCAGTGGTAACAGCAGCTTTTTTTTATGACAGTGATAGTCTGGGCTGCTGTCAGGCTGGTGATCCTGTTGAGGCTTGCAGCCCTTTGTCCACAAGCCTATTGTCAGGYTCAGGACAATCTCTTAGGCCCTCAAAGCCCAATAGAAACCACTCAGCAAAACAGATAAATCCTCCCAGTAGCTGCAATTTSAGTTTTGTGTTATGGCTCCCCAGCGTGTTTGACTACCTGAAGCTTGTGTGAAGTGACACAAGCTCCAGGACCATTCCATCCAAGGAATGCATCTCTTGTTCTTGGGCAGGTTACTCAGGCTGCAGGGCTTTCTTCAGGCTACTTATTTAGGGCTTTCTTCAGGCCACTTATTTCTACCTTCCGCCATTACAGCAGGCTCTACTCCTACCCAGTAAATAGGTAGTTTGAGATGSCTTGTCTTGAGAGCTACTTTTCCATGTTTAAAGCTGCTAGACACTTTGGAAACTTGGTCCTTCTTTGGAATGTTTCTGGACAAATCTAGTTACAATGCCTATCTGTGTGTGCAAAGACATTGGGTTCAGCCAAAATCTCTGCCTCTTGCTGCTATTTTTTCCTTTCTGGAGAATTTGAAGTGTCTGCAGCCTAAGCACATAAATGTGCACAAAGTGGAACATTGTGTAGAAAACACGAGGATTTTCAAAGGAATGGCTTCTGTAGTTTACTTACAGGTTAGAAAACAGCTAAGCCTCCAATTCTAATAAATTGCTTACAAATTTTTTTGTTTTGTTTGTTTTTATTTTTATTATATATATATATATATATATATCTTTAAGAAACAGAGATCCCCCTGACAGCTTTAAAAGAAGCTCTGTCAGCTGTTATTTCAAGTCATCAGGTAAGAATGTTTTCAAGTGAGAAGGTTCATGGGGAATGGTGAAGCAAAGCCCAGCCTGTTTGGAAATGGACAGGTGACCAAAGCCATGCATAGCACAGCCTGGGACCTTGGTCTTCCTCATGTATAACACAGAGCATTCCCTGTGGGACTTCTCACGACGCTGCATGCTCTAAGGATTGCACTGTTTGGCTACAAATGGCTAATACGCTTTGCATTAAAAAATGCAGAGCCTCCATTTGAGCGTCTCTAATAAAATATTTGGGTTTTGTCAAACAAGGAATGCTTTCCAAGGAATTCAGAGTGTGGAGGATCTCTTCCAGTCAGGCTGCAGAGCTGTGCTGGGATGGGGCTGGCAGTGCAGGAGGCCAGGTGCAAGGACTTGGTGCTCATAAACAACCCTCTCCTCTGGACTGCAGGAATGCTTCAGCAGGAATAGCAGGTACGAAGTCCAGGCTTCAGCCTTGCCGTGCAGAGGGAATTTGAATGCAGAGATTCAAGCTGGARTAAATGCTATGCCAAGCACTTCTCCACTACTCAGCAGTAGGAAAATGTTGCATCACATCATTATGAAGTGTATGTACACTTTCTAAAGGGTTTAGTTGAGAAAGAAACCAGAAGACACCAAACATATGTTTATATAAAGCTGTTCCCTGAGTTAAGAGATGTCAGATATAAATTGTCAATGTTTATACTCCTAAACATGACAGCAAATAGCCTTTGGTTTAAATATTCCTCAGGCCAAGTTGAATAGCCTGCCCTGAGGGATCCTTGCGGTTCCAAAGGAGGAGCAGATCTCCTGCAGAGAGGTTTTTGGGGGAACATCAGCTGGGCATGGCACGATGCTGACTTGGCTGCTCTGGAGTAGGGCTTGGYGTTGCTGTCATTGTGCCACAGCTGCTGTGGCACTGTTAAAGCACATTAGGTCTGTGCATTGGTACCTTCCCATCCTGCCCAGAGGCATGTGTGGGCAGCAGGCAGCTGCTGGCASCTCCTCTGTGTGCCCAAGGACAGCGGCCAAGCAGGCTGAGCCCTGTCACACTGCCCTGGGCTGTGGGCTCACCCCAGAGCAGGGAATGCTGGCCAAACCAGTGTGTTGGCATGCAGATGATTACAGTTAAAGAAAATACAATTAATTAACACGGGCTCCATCAAGGTGCCTTCCACTCAGAAGATATTCCAGACCCAAAGAGACTGCAGACAGGCACTTAACTACCTGGATCCATGTAGGAAGGAGGCAGTACATACTTTATGCTTGCCTTGCTAGAGGGGCAGTTTCTGGGGCCAAACAGTTTATGTTCAATGCCTCCTTGCAATCCTGCTTACTCTGCTTCTGATTTAAGCTGTATTAAAGGTAAAACCAGACTATAAGTGAACATGCAGTGTTTTTCACACAATATCCGTCTGTTTATTTGCAATCCAGCACAGGAAACAATGAATTCTTGGGTAATGTGTGGAATTTTTTTTTCCCATGTTTTTTTTTATCCTTTCAGGATTGTTCCTAAAATATAACATATTTTATTGATCTGATTTTTGTGCATGATCATTTTTATCAGACATGGTTATGAAGATTTGCATGTTTTGTTCTCTGCTCTGTGTTCTCCAGCTCCTCTTTAAGAGAGGGTGGTACCCCAGCCTGTTCATCTGCTCATCTGCCAGGCCATCTGCAGAACACTGCTGAACACACTGGCCATTTTTAACATCTTTGGACAGAGCAGTCACAGTCTCAGACGTGAGCTCTTAAACCTCAGAAAACTGATAGATGTGCAAAGATGGAAAAACAGTTCAGGGAAGAAAATCTGCAGGGTGTGTTCAGACATTTAGTCTTGTTTAATGTTCCAGTTCACCAAACTTACACATGCATGGGCTGCTCAGCCACGTGTGCCTTGTTTGGAGCCAGCCTTCATCAAGCCAGCTCAGGCTTTGACGAGGGCAAGGAGGGGTGAGCTGGTGGCACTGCTCCACAGTGGGAAGGGAAGCCTGCTTTGTTAGTTTTTCTGTGCCTTCTTCCATTTTTACCCAGAAAAAGCTGATGTGCTGTGTTGGCAAAAGACTGTAGGAGTAAGACAAGACAAGTTATCCTCCCAGAGTTGACAAAATCACTATTTTTAATCTCTGGGACAAAAAAAAAATAGAGGTGTCAAAATGAAGATTCTGATCAAGGCTGAACAGTCATTTTTCTGTGAATGTATCAAAACTTAATTAGCCATTGTAGAAGCTTTGGTCTTGATGCAGGGCAACAAGAAAGCATAAGACATAAACCAAGAATATTTGTACAAATGGTATTAAAGATTTCTCTTTTCAAGAAGTGACAGATTAACTAACAAAATAATCCATTTTATTGGACAAATTAGTTTGAAAAGTGTGTTGTCTGGCTTACCTCCAACACAAATAATACTATTAAAAGCAGCCAGAAATTGATGCCAAATTAAAAGAAGAACAGTCTGAGCTCTGAGTGACAGAAGTGGCCTTTTGCCAGGAAAGATATGTATGAATGCATGAGGAACATTTTCTTCTTGTTTTTGTATTTACATTTGGCATTAAGAAGCCACCTAAGGGCTGTTAACATCTGAGGTGGTATAAATCTAAACAGGTAAAAGACAGGACAGATTTTAAAAGCGTTTCCTAGCAATTCATCTTGAACACACGGCTACTAAGTATTCTCACTCTTTGAGCGYAGCACCACAAAATAAATTATCGTTTCACATTTTTATTAGCATTTCATTAGAAATAAAATCCAAAATGTTTGACAAACCATATTTTTAAAAGTTTCTGAAGTCAGGTTTAAGGCGAGAGAGGGATTTTTGTTTAGTTTGTAAAAGGGGTAGGGTTTGAGACCCCTGAGGCATTTAATTTTCTAGCRCTGAAGATCCTGCTCCCCTCCTGTTGAGCCCTTTTAAAATTTTCCGTGTATACCTGAGAACTCAGTAAGGCTCCTTCTCAAGGAGGGTGCTAGTCACCGTGAGGAAAGGAGTTGAAATCCAGCCATGAATAATAAATGTTTGGGAAACAGGTGAGAAATCATTCTTGCCCGATGGCTGAAGCTTTACCAGCACACTTAACGCCATCCATCAGACCTTAGCTGCCATAAGTTCCCTTCTGTGGAGCTACTTTACTTTACACTGGCTGAGAATCTGGCCCTGTATGTTTGATTTAATGGAGGCTCCAGTTCAGACTGAGAGCAAATTATGGTGTGTACTGAATGGCTGCTTTCCAGAGGTTAGCTGGACCAGTCCAACAGGAGAGGCCCCRGCTGTCTCTGATCTCACTTCTTCAAACTAAAGACTGTGAAAATAGTCATGGAAATGGGAAACAACTACATTGTGATGAATGTGCATGCTTATAATCCCCAACAGTCTCTGCCTGTCATTTTACTATAAATATGTTCTCTGGAGCAACCATTCTTACATGAAAAATTCTGAATACAGTTCATGATTCTGATATTGAGTGTTTTTTTTTTTTCTTTTCAGTGACAGTGTTTGTATTCCCCACTTCTTGCTTTCACTGGACTGGATGTAAAAGAAAACTTTAGAAGATAYTTGTTTCAGGGAAGTATTACACTAAATATAGTTCCTCAAAGTAGTTTCCTAAGAATCTATCCAGTTGTCCACCTATCTGTCCTATCTTCCCAGAAAGACCTTAAAATTAGTTTTCTTARTGAATAATTTTTTTTCCTGATTGATATACAGTTCATTCTGTAATTCTATTCTATATGTAGAAATAGTTGAAATTTGTGAACAAGGGTAATGAAGATTGATTCTGATGAAATAAGAAATCTTAGGATATGTTACTTAAAATTTTAGGTTTCAGGATCATTTTAAAAGCAGAGGTGAAGATCCTGCAGTGAGATGAGCTGAAGCCCAGCCCTGGTGGCAAATCAGCCAAGATCTGCAAGCTGCCAGGGAAGAGTCTTTCACTACTATTTGCAATACTTCTCTGAGTTGGTCAAAATGTTCCTGTTTCAGATGCTGATGAACTCATTGTCGAAATCAGAGTACCAACAACCTAACCCCCATCAGCAGATATGAGTTATTTCTGTGAAGATGAGTTGCTCAAAATGCTCATTTGGAGGCACATGAAACATCGTCAATACCAATGGGATAGCAGGGCAGTGGTCATTTTTCTGCCATAAAGCCTAGAAACAAATTCAGCCTATAACAAAACAGACGAACCAACTAAACCAACCCTGAAATCTATTACTGTAACAAGTCCTTTCAAGTAAACCCTACTTAGTAAGTAGGCAACTCTACTCTCAATATTTTCTTGTTCTGACCACAATCAGAGGTGTTGGTGCCAGAAGYCAACATACCATGACAGTGGGATTTTTTTCCAACTGTATTGGAGCACAGGAAGTGCAAAGTACCATACCRGAGAGCTTTCCTTGTGCTTTCAAGCTTTCTTGGATGGAGCTATCAGAAACTTTGGATAGGATCTGGGTTATGCTGGCATTCCCAAATGATTTTCCAGCCTAGTGCTGGTCTACAAACCATCTGAGGTTTGCCCATTGCTAATATGTTTAATCTTATCTAATCTGTTTTTATTTAAACAGAGATTAATTGCATTTCTTTGTTCTTTGGTGACTTGATGCTAATCACATGCAGCACACTCCTTCAGATCAGTTACATGAATGCCTGAATTGCTACCTTAGATGATGAGAAACATCTGGGAGAGGAAGTGTAGCAAAGGGGGAAGGAAAAARAAGAAGCAGATGGCTGTATCTGGGGCCTTAGCTGTCGTGGCAGGAGCATTTTTCAAATGGCTCTGTGGGTTCCTCTCTCCTATTAAGATTTCTATGTGGTTCTTTTCTGCTTTAGTCCTGCAGTTATGGTATTGCCAAGTTCCTGAAAGCCTAAAATAACCCAAAACTGTCTTTATCAAGCAAAACCTGGGTAGCTGGCAAGTTCTCACTCAAACCTTATTAATTCTCTTGCAGGAGGTTTCCTGCATATCTGAGTGCTGACAAAATCCATAAGGACCCCCACAGCTGTGCAGTGGGCTTGTGACATTTTAAGATGAAGGCAAATGCAGAAAACTGGAGGTTTAACATAAGCAGAGTGGAAATTGAGGCCAGGGTGATGTTATGAAGTCCAGTCCTGTCCTCTAGATTGGGCTGTTCAAGACACAAGTGACATATGTGCTGTTAAACATAGAGGCAAAGTGTCCATCAAGTTGGGACACCCACAGATTGGACCACAGTTTGGACATGAATATAAGAAACAGGCCTTTATTGTTGTCAGGAGACCTCAATAAACATCCAAATTGAGCAGTGCTGACATGACTTCAGTTTTTTATTGGACTTACCTTTCTCAGCGGCTAAAGGAAATGGCTTTCAATGTTTTTCAGAATATGGGTCTGTAATGGTTTTCAAGGGTGTCCACAGAGAGAATTAAAAACTATGCATGACAGATCAGCTTCTCGTATGCTGACTTAGAAGTGGTCCATTTATGCCCAAGGGTCCACTGACTGTCAATGGAATACCTTTGGTCTGGGGAAAGTCCTGATCCTAGTAAAGCCAGTGACAAAATTACGAGTTTCATCGTAGTCAGAACTGAAACCTCAGCAACTCTTGTGGTGTTCAAGGAAAAAAGAAAACATTTCATTTCATGATTGGATGGGAGGCTCAGTAATGTAGACAGATTGTCTTGCAGCAATGCCAAAAATATCACCTGTGTTTTAGAGGAATAAGTAAAGGACTCCAAAAGCCCAATCTCTGAAGAAAGGCATATTAATCCAGGGGTTAAACTTATATAAACTCCATAAAAATGCACAGCATCAGCTCAACTGACTGCGTATGGCCTGCTTTAAAGGGATCTAGTGGGAAAACCAAAGTACCTTTCACACAACTGTCAGTTAAAAGGCTAAAAAAAGTCCAACATTGCTCAGTGTCTAAAATCTAAACCAGAATCGATCAGTTTTCATGATATTGAAAATGAATGCTATAATTTTGTCCAGAGACTACCTTACTTGCAAGTGTACTGGCTGTCTTACAAAGCCTGGAACAGTCTGGTTGACATGTCTTATTTCATGTATGCCCTTGAGTATGCAACACATTTAAATCACACTGGGCATAGTTAAGTGCATATTTTCCCATATGTTGCTTTAGTGGAAAACTAAACTGAAGCTTACCTGCACGAAGCAGCATTTCAGCATGTCAGCATATTCACTGTGACTGTAGCTCTTGCATAGGTCAGCAGGAACAGGCACTTAAAAAAAACTCTTAAGGTAAGCTCTGGTATAAAGTGTGTATAACAGCCTCTATTTAACTCCCACAGGAGTTTATGAGGCTTAATTAATGCCAGCAAATTGGTTTAGGATCTTTGCGTGAAAGATGATATTAAACTGTACAGAGGGTGGCTTCTGGGTCTTGCTGGTGTTTCAGAGCTGAGAGATCTCCCAAAGCCTTGGGCTGAGCTCTGGCACTGGGCAAAGAACAGATGTGAAAGGGGGGTTTGAGCAGGCATAAACTCATGACCTGTGCTGTCTGCTAATGTTGCTGAGCTCACTAAGCTCAGGAGTTGAAGACGCTGCTCCTGCAGGTTCTGGTCTGCCTGTGTGAAAGAAACCTGTGGCAGGCACTTTTGCAACTTGGATTGACGTTGGCATTTTTTGACTTCTGAGGAAGCATAAGCGTGGTCCGGAGGACCAGCATAGACTGCTCTGCCTCAGCGGGGAAGACCTGCCTGCCCCAGGTACTTGGTGTAGCTGGCTCTGAAGGACCATCAGGGATGGGAGGATACAGCAATTACAGGAAAATTTTTCTTCCCTTTTCCTTGCCCTTGCTATTCCAGAGGGCAACRAAGCTTCATAGAACCCATTTGCTCCAGCACTGCTGCATGTGAATGACAATGCAGCACACCTGACAGAAATATCATATCAAATATGCAAGATGACAGTAGTCTGTAAGCTTCATGATATTTTACAGAATCAGATCTAATGCATATGGTCTATTAAAAATCAAACAAAGATAAAATTTTAATTGACACTGGCCCAAGGAAGGGAAAACATCAAATGTAAACAGTTGCAAATGTAAAATTGCTTATGTTGGAGCTTCTCAGATGTTTGGCCGAGACTTTTAAAATAAAACTGCAAATTCTGTCTCAGGTATTTTCCTAGAGAAGTGCTTTTCAGAGTTTGGACTGCTCAGGGTTGATAGACTTACTAGGTCTCTTAAAAGTGAAAGCTTGTACTGGGCTTGGAGTAGATTTAAAAATAAGTTAATATTTAGTTTAAAAAAACAACCACCATTCCCATCAACTCTGAAAACTCTTAAATGACTGAGAAATTCAGATGTCATGATACATGGTTGAGAAATGCCAGCTTTGCTGGAATTTCTCAACCCATAAAAAAAAAGGTGGGAAGTACCTCATCAGAAAACCAGTACAGAGGGTGCTGCATTAGCTTCTCTCTTTTGGAACTAATCAGGGTGCTTTTTTTGGCTTATAGTATCAGACACTGGATATGAGCACTTTATAAAACCCATTAAGGATCCTCTGCCTCAAGATGCTTCTGAAGGCAAACACAGTGGTAAAGAAAGGTGCTCATGAAGATTGTGTTGTTTGATTGAATTTCCATTAAGAGTAAACTGCATATAAAATAATTGATTACATATCCACCCTGGGAATATTTGGACTCCTGTAGGTAGAATGAGGAGGGGTCAGTGGAATATCTTGTAGCAGATTGAAATTGAAAATTTCATCTGAAATAAACCCTCTAAACATGCCCATGGGTTTAATTCTGTGGGTTAACAAAAGCAAAACTAATGGCCCGTGAAGTTTATCTGTTTCCAGTAGCCACGGATCCATACAGTATCACAGACACATCTGAAGGTGTTTCTTGTTCGTCTGGTCAAGCACTCAATGCCCAGAGACATCTTTCTTTACTTTGGGAGCTTCAAACACATTCATCATTCAGAAAATTCTTTGCATTTCTACAGAACACAAGATTAGCTGAAGATCTCTGATCAGCAGGTTTCTTTAACCACCATGCAAACAGAAAAGTTCACTTTATTAGGGCTGCAATAGGTGATGGCAGAGAATTCTGCTGTCTAGTAAAGTTTCTGAATCCTCAAACTGATACTTGATAAGTACCAGTGGATTTCAAACTTTGAATTTATAGGATATGCTTCTCTTTCCCAAAATCTCGTAAAACAGGCACCGAGGGGAACATGAAAAGCAACCTAGTTATAAATACCTGAACTGTATTGTAAATTGTACACTGGAGGCAAGAAAGAAGGAACTCCCCAACTCAAGAGACAAGCAAGCTTAGTGAATGTGGAGGATTGCATGTTGCCAGAATGCATTTCTCCCATTCCACATCCAGTGGGACTGAAGTAACAGCTGCTCAAAAGAACCCAATCCCTATCACTGCCTCTTCAGCTCTAGTCGGCACAGTAAACTTTAGGGAACTGTTATTTTGAAATTCAAATGCAAACATTTTATTTTGGCTTTCACTTAGTTTTAAAAATGTCTATATTTCTTAGTTGCACTCATGTCAAAGAATTGGTTTGGAGGAATTCTAATTTGATGAATCTAAGAGCTTTGTTTTTGGAATTTTTGGAGTATTAATCTGATGTCCTCTCCTATAGTGAAGGACAGATACCAATGATTTGTTCCTGATTATGCCGTATTTTCCTACAGAAAAAGGCAGTTTAACTTGTGAGGGATGATATGTTAATTAATGAAAACTACTATTTGGGACCATTTGATCTGCAATGATGAAAATCTTACTGCTTCTCATTTTTCAGAAATCTGGGCAACATTTGAGAGGCTATGCCAAGCATCAGGCGTGGCAGGATTTGCTCCCTGAGTGCAATGGGAGGTTGTTCTTGGAAGAGTTTTGGGAGGTTAAGTTGAAGTGTTGCATCTTGTCTTGAGGCTTCTCATACACCCAGTGGAGAGACTCTCTTTAATTTTTGAGTGGAATCCCAAATCAACTTGTTTAAAGACAATGAGGAAACCAATAAACAAATGAAACAAAAGCAAAATAAATTAATTCAAGTAGGAAATAGTACACTTTTTATGCCCTTTGTAATGTTGCTGATGAATGTCTTGTGCTTAACTTTCCTTATTGCCTTTCATTTTGAATTAACAGTCTGGTCAGCCTAGAGATGATGTATGTTTTCTTATTATTTAGGATATATTTTCTATGTCATATATGGAATTTTTAGCCATTTTTCTTACTGAATATGAAGTTGCCGTCACTCCATGGCTTCAGTCTGGTCATAGTTAGACTTTCTGACCACACACAGGCCAGGTTCTTAGTTTTGGCAAGAAAAAAACAACTGGTCTCATAAATTATATTCATAAATATTTAGTGTACTCATATGTGTGGCTTTCTAAATCAAGAGAAGGAAAACCAAGACCTGAGGAAACCTGGTAATTCTGGGGGAAGAATAATCTATTTTCTTGGGAAGAAAAACCTTCTACAAAATCTGTAAAACTGTAATTTACTCCTGACATTTAAAATAAATCATGTTTTTGTACAAGTATAATGTGAATGAAACTACTTCCAGAAAATCAGTATGAGCTTTGACCAACAGAAGTACTTGAAATACTGAACACTGGAAGTATTCAGCATTAGTGAGCAGCATAGGAAAGCATGATTTATTATGCTAGGAAAGAGACTCTCTAATCACATAGGTCCCATTTTTAAGAGTGGGCAGTGGTCTCTTTCTGCACATGACCCTTTCCTGTTAAAAGAAAAAATGGGCTGTGGTAGGTACTGTCAGTGGCTCGAGGCTGGTGGGGGTAATGTGTGGCCCTTCTCCAGCTAGGAAGCCACCAAGGAGAGAAACTTTCCTAGGCTCCTCCTTGGGGTCCAGCTTTTCTTCACCTCTGCACAAAACACAATAAATAGAACTTTTTTTCTGGGAGGGATGGGGGGAGGGGAGAAGTGTTTTCCTTTTTTTTTTTCCTTAATCTTCTTATGTTGATAATAAAGATGATTTTTGGGTCTTCCTGCCTCTTTTCTTTTGCGCATGCAGAAACAGTCTTGAGTTAACATACTTCTTTTCTGTGGCTTTACTAACAGAATTATTACAGTGAATAATAATAATAATAATAAATAATAACATGAATGACACAGCAGCACACAGCTGCTAACAATCTGCATGCCATGTTTGGACTAATGTGGCTCCTGAAAAATGCCAAGTGTCAAGAATCTAAGAAATATGTACTATCTTCTTATCATCATAGCATAGTTTGGGTTGGAAGCCACCTTTAAAGATCATCTAGTCCATCTTTCACTGCTAATACTGCTCAAAGCTCCTTCCAATCTGACCTTCAGCTCCTCCTGACCTCAGGCCTGGCCTTGGTTTGGCTTTATCCCTGCCCCAGGAGCACTACCTCTCTACAGTGCCTGTTGTTCAATCTGCACTATTTTGGTTGCCTTTGTGCTATACTGAAAAATTTTACATGGATACAGGAATGATAACTACACCCAAGGTAAGTTTTTTCCCTACAGTTTGAACAGCATATGGGTTTTAAGTCCAACAGTTTTCTAAAGGCTCACAAAGAAATCYCTTCTCTCATCTTCTTGTTAAAATTCCTCCTTCCCTAATGCGATTAGATTACATTTCTCTCTTTTTTTTTTTTTTTTGCACAACCCTATCCTAAACTGCCCTAAATTGTTTGGTCACCCTCCATTATTTGGATAAAAAATTTGCAAGGCAAGCTAAAAAGGGTCAGGGGAGATGTTTGTGWGCAGGACCTTGTCAAATTGTCTAAGTGGAAGAGTTCACAAGACATATGTGACCAATTTTCATGGTTAGCTGATAGGAGATCAGTTGTGTAGGGTAAGAGCAGAAACTCATGCATCAGTGAAAATTATCACCCCCTGAATCTCTGGCCAGATGTGCACCCCTYGTCCGATCCCGTATTATTTTCAGGTGTCCATGTCTTTGCTCAGGTACTGGACTGGAAGCTTTGAGGCATGCCTTTGGAGTATATTTCAGACTCAGACATTTGATAGGGCTGTGACAGAGCTTTTTTCTTCACTCCTGCCACAGTGCTGATCATTGATAAAATATATTCAGAACACGCAAAACAGTTGGTCACCAAATCTGTAGTAGTGTAAACAAGAGGAGGGCAGGGTGCTCTGTCACTACAAAGCTGAGGGGTAAGGTGAGAGAACCATGAATAATGCTGTTAATGCACCTTGAAGTTACTCCACCAGCCCTGAAGGCTCCTTGGTTTATGGGTACAGCCACAGGACAAATGTTTCTTCTGCAGAAGAAACGACATTATCTTTTGACACATAATCCAACCCCACCCAAGAGATGTGTCTGCCTGTCTGTAGGGCCCTGGGGGAATRCTTTAAAAAATCTGGCTGTGAGGGAGGTGAGGACACAGGGTACAGAGTCTTCATACTCTGTCCCTGTTGCAACAATGGCCATTTCAAGCACTGCTTATGACCTTGCGCCATGYGACAGGCTACTCATTAAACTGGTGGGTCACAGGGCTGGGGGAAATCCTCAGCTCCTCATCACTACCCATATGACACACACCTGAAATATGCTGCAAGAATGCCTGTGAGTTACATGATGGCTTGSAGTGAACAAAGCTCTCCAGAGGAGCTGCTCTTCCAGTGAGGAAGGGAATCTGGGGGACAACTCAAAGAGGATTTCCCACTAGAAGGCATGACACTGTGGCAAAATCAGAGGGAAGAGATGCTTGTTTTATGTAAAGTCTACTCAGAAATAACTGAAATKTGCCCAAACTTAATAGCAGGTGCATGTTCCCAACTGCACAGCAAAGTTAAATGGAGATGAGATCTTTGTGATGGATGGAGAAGCACATTTCCTGCCCAAAGAACTTGGAATAAGAGAGTGCAGAATTTGGCTTCATTTCTGTGTACCTATTTGCTTTTTGTTGGAATATTGCTMTGTGATTTTTTATTAATTCCCAAGAAGCCACTCAGATCCCTATTCCATGGCTTCTAAGCTCAGGTAACTTTTTGAGTGTTTAACAGTGACCAATGGTACTAGTCAAAAATATTATAGCCTCAAATCAYGTTCTCCTGTGCTGTATTTACTACATTTATGTCAAACCTCCCACCCTCACTTCTGGATTTTAAAACACTAGACTAGAAAGATGAAGAGCATGTCTTGGAGTTTCAAATGATACATAATGTTGATTAATAGTGACCTAGAGGGTCAACTGAAATTTAGGGCTAGAGTTTCTAGTAATGGAGGAGAAAATTACTGAAAAGCAAAAATCCTAATTTTTCCCCTTAAGGCACAATAATAGCCATTGTCAAGTTTCAGAAATATAACACCGCGGAGCTGCCTACTGAAGGAAGCTGCTGAAAGCCCTATTAGTAAAGTCCTAGGGAACAGGACTGAACAAATTTGGGGAAGGTACCCTGGGGGACATTCAGGAGGGTGGTGAGATGATCTGAGGGCTCTTTTGATCTCTGTTATTTATGGTTTTAAACCTTGGTATTACTGCAATATTACTGCATATCCCATAGTGAAACAGGAGAGAAGGAACAAAATAGCAGGATCTTGAAAGAGACAGGGAGACTTCGGCTAACATGAGAAATAAAGCCAAACATCAGCAGACTTTTGCAATGGAATGGGTGAATTTCTGCTGTAGACTTGTGGAGAGAACTATCTTTAGGGGTGAATTCCCAGATCAATTGGCCAAAGGCCCAGGACATGGGCAGGGGCTCATACCACATTAAACTGAGTAGTGCTGAGACTCACCTCAAACGAGGGAAGGAAGAAGGGCCCACACTTTAACCTCTGCCTGAGGCCCCCATAAATCTGATGCTGACTCTGCCTGGGAATGTCAGAGGATGGGAGGAGATGGGTAGAAGGCAAGCCTGGTCACACTGGCACCTCTTATTTCATTCCTGTCACAGCTGCAGCTCCTGTCTCCTGAGGATTGACACCGTTCTTCTCTTTTCATAGTCCAGGATGAGGTTGCAGATTTAGTAAGGGATACCAGACACACCATGAAGTGGGACAGAGTGCTGGATATTGACCTCTCTGGATTTTCATTTTCTTTGTATATTCTGTGAGTGAGCCAGGACAGCTTAACTGGCAAGGCTCACAGAAAGAATAAATCAGCATAGTGGGAATGGAGCTGTCATGATTTATACAGATGAAATCCTTGTGTCTGTATTTTCAGTTTGCTTCTGTAATTTATTGACTTTTTGTCCTTTTAGCTTGACTCTGCCTTSCTCCAAGGGTATCACAATGCCATTCCCCACTTCATAGTATTTCATCACAAAACMGAAAGTCACTTACTCTTTGGGGGTTTTTGATGTCTGAGAAGTCTTTCATCTCCATGATGCTATTTTAGGATAAGAACCAARGCATTCTGGATGATATTTCAACTTAAAGAACACTTGTAAATATTTCATTATCAAGAATGACCTGTTTCCAAGCCCTCTCACATCAGAGTTTTAGATCACAAAGAGGTAGCTGAAGGCAGTCTTTCCCTGATGAAGAAAAACCAGCAACTTCGAAAGAGGAGGTCCTCAAAGACCTAAAAATGGAAACTGATTCCACAAACAGGAATTTGTTACCTTTAGGACTTTTRTAAATTTAGGATATTTATGAAAAATGCTTCTGTCTTATGACCAAACTATGTGGCATGGCTGTGCATGTTAATAGAGTCCATGGGCAATCAGATAAGACCTTTTTTTTGACATAAGTATTTGTGGAAACATCAAAATGATAGGTGTTTCATCTGAAATTGAATCTAGGAAGATAAACTGGGACCAGCATGCGACACAAGCATGATTTTTACCCAAATATGGCAGGAAGAAATAACCTGTCAATATATCATATTATGAGGTTATATGATTAATCAWACCTATTTTTTTTCATTCTAAGTGGAGGTAGATACATGAGAAGGACAAGACAGAAAGATATTTCAGATAGAGATAGCAGACAAGAGAKACAGAGGAAGAGTGATGGGGAAAGCATGAGAGAGATGCAATTACTTTTGAAGATGATTGGACAGATTCAAGTTCCACTTTGTATTAGTGTGAATTTTGAAGAGCTCCCTTGGGCTTACATGATGCTCTTTCAGGGTTTATGATGGGCAACTAAAGTCATAGGCAAGGTCATTGTTTTATGTAAACATCATCCTGCTGAAATAAAAAGTTGAATTTACCTGAATTTGATAATTACTTTTATTCTCACTTAGTTTTTAATATTAAAAAACCAACAATTTCAAAGAGTAAATAATTCCTCTCTGAGTTTAGTCMATCATACATTTTGCATATCATAGATTCCTCATTCAGTAATTTACATGAGACAAATCAGGAATATCTATGTTACTGTTAACAACTAGAGCTGGGCTTGACAGCATCATGACCTGCACTTGAATCTAACTGTGCACTTGCTCTTGTAATTGAAGAAATAGTCCCAGYGTAATTAATAATTCTTATATTGCTAACAGTTGTGGGGAAGTGTTTTGCCATGAGATAAAGATTTTAAAATAGCATTAGCACCATGCATATCTGTTTGGGAAAAAAATCCTATCTTAYAGGCTTTTTGTCTCACAGCTATTACCTCTCACCATCTTCATATTTAAATTCACCTCTGGTATTTCGGAAGAAATGTTCCAAATAACTTTACTGGGGTCAGTTTACCTATTATTTATTAGTTATCAGTTTATCTGTTACTTCAATTATGGGACAAATCTGAGGTGCCTTTGTAAGCTGCCATAGCTGYTGCACAAGGAAATATGTTGGCATCTCGAGATTTTGCATGGCTTCCTCAAGATTCCCCCACCCATTCAGGGCTGAAAGAACTGTCTGAACACCATTTTCAGCTGCTGTGAAGATATTTCACATGGTACTTGTAGAAACAATGATTTCAGTTAGCAGTGAAMAAATGCTGGAAATATTTTGAAACCAAAGTTGGTGTGGGCTGAAGGCACTGAGAGGTTGCAACTGCCTATTTTGGTGATGCCAATTGATACCATCAGGAAACAATTTTCCATTATTACTACCATTTATAAAAAGCAAGAACATTGTTAAKGTCGTAGTTGTTATTAATCTGAACAAATGTTAAGGGAAACAATTCTGTGTTAGTGCAGAGATGGTCCTGACACATTTATGCATTGCTTAAACCCCATTGTCKTACATTGTAGGATTTAGTCTCCCTGTACTGGGTTGTCGCATATTTCCTGGTGCTCAGGAAGATGCTTCAGCTGACCATAACTTTGGTGGTTTTCCTGATTCTTAATTACAGCAGTAAAAAGTTAGGARCAGTCTTGCTTGGCAAATGTTTTAAATACCAAGGTATTTTAAAGCAGCTTGCTGTATATAAAGATGTTTGTCAAGTCAAAGAAGGAGGGAACATATGTGATCCATTTCACAAAGTGAAATCTAAGGATTTACCTAAGGACACAGGAATGCTGTGAAGTAATATTTATAAATGTCGCAGGTGCTGTGGTAATTATAAATTGGCAGCCTTACATCATCCTGCTCTAATTAGCTTTGAATTCCAGTCTCTGCACAGTTCTTTGAATGTCAATAATTTTATATCATGCTTGAAAGCAGAATGAAACAACTCTTTTAAATGGAGAAAAACAACCCTAGGGACTCACTCTGGTGCCTTCCACTGCCATTTGGARATGTAAGCTGGAGAGTCTGGGATTCTGGGGGCACCCAATTTTCATATGGGTGATGCTGGGTCATCATGCATGCCAGTGTATTTCCACTGTTAGCAAAATGGTCTGARCTCCTGCAAGAAGTAAAAACTCACTAAACATACAAAAGTTATCTTCTTCAGTGAGTAAATAAATGGTGGTGTATAATAACCAGCTGTTGTATACTCAGTGGAAAAATTGACTGCTTATACTAATTAAATTCTGTGATCTAAAAATTCATGGATGTCATGAAATGCAGACTTAAATGAGCTGTAACTCTGTCCCATATGCCTGTGCTATAATGGGACACAGGAAAAAGGAAAGTGGGTATGTAAGTTATGGATAAATAGAAACACAATTTAAATCCAAATCCAGAAATCATATAAATACGTGTTTATCTTTAAGACTGTGATTTACCATGTCCAAGCCTAATAAAGCGAATGGAAGTATTGATATGTGTAAAAGTGAAGCACATGCTTAAGGTGTTCACTGGACCCAGGATTCTCTGTCCTGTGAGATTTGTACTCTTGAACATGAAAAGAAATTCTGTGCCTTTTGTCAGAAGCWGGCCTCTCTAGATTATTTTCTAGATTTTGGAAACCTTAAAACCTTTATGACTTCTATATTCTGGTCTGATAATTCTTTTCAGAGTTAATAAAATGATGTCAAATGATAGCGCATCTTAATTCATTAATTTCTTGGATCTGTTCCTAACTTTGCGTTCCTCCCTCAAGTCAACAGAAGTACCCACATAAGCAAGATTTATACCTTTATTATTAATAAAGGCATAAAAATACTACTTTCATTTAGAAAATTTAGATTACACAAACACATAGGTGGTTGCCTTTCTGACAGGGCTGATCTTATTTGCAACTGTCAAGGTGTTAAATAGCACATGACAGACAGGGCTTTGTAACACRCACCTGATCTTAGATGAGAAATTATATTCTTGCAAGCTGCAGTACCTGCAACCACTAAGGAAACTCAAATTGAACAGTTGTGTTCTCCATAACGTTATTAAATATGTCCAGCTGAAAAATAAATAGAGGACTAACCTCCTTTGCTGTTGCATGCCTTCTTCCAGTAAGGAAGGTCAGCTTCCTTCTATTTGCTTTTAATGGGCTTTAATATTGGGAAAAAMTCTGGATACTGAGAAAATCAAATTAGTGTCTACTTCAACAATTGTACAAAATTAACTTTCCATGCAAAAGAACTTTTCATGTCTGTTCATGTATTATTCTATCTATCTCAAAGTGGGTAATTTCAGAGGAAAATCAAAAAGAGTAATTAATATTCACAACATTGACTGCTACCCTAGGAAYCAAACCAGAAGTTAAGAAGCCAACATGATAGTTTGGGGATCTAGCTGTAGTGTCACGTGAAAYAAGGGATTGTCAGAATGTGAAGGAAAAAAGTGCTTCTTTCCACAGATCCACACATTTTTAAAAACGGAAAGGTGCAATTTGATATTTCATAAAATATAACGTAGATAGGCCATAAGAAGGAAGCTAAGTGAAAATTAAAATACAAGTGCAGAGCTGAACAATGTCCACTGAAGCTCCATTTTGTGGATAAGCTAGATAGAAATATAAAAYTTCTAAGTGACAACTGATAAAACTTCTTACAGGCAACTGATTAGGGGATATCGCTACCTCTAACTTGGAGCATGTTATAGAGAGGCAATATTTATGCACGACTGGAAGATTCAATTCTCACATTCCCAAGAACCTGGATATTGATATCGCTAGTTGCTCTAGAAAAACCACACAGACCATGAGACAACGAACACACTTGAAATCTGGGTTTTTGATGTAGCAAAATAACAACTTCATTACAGTGTACCTGCAATGCTTAGCACAGAAATATGTGGACAGGCTGCAAGCACAGGGAGGTGTCAGGAGTGTGGGCATTTGGGGCTTCCCTGCAGTGATCTGGTATGTCCTGCTGGCTTGCAGTACAGCATGGTACTTGCTGCTGTCCTCTAACAAACAGTTCACTGTCCTGTCCCCTTCATAGACAGCTGGAGGCCTCTGCTTTGCTGTTTCAGTGTCTTGGCTCAGGGGCTGTCTTTTTAATCACATTTGCCTTTTAGTCATACACCAGCTGGCACATGGGGTTCCTGTCACACACCACTAGCAGCTACTGGTGYTGTGGCAATACAAATAGTGTGGTTCTCCTTCATTTCACTCAAYGTGCTAGATATTTTCCCCAGTACTTTTTGAACCATTTATTAAAAAAAAAGTTGATTTCATAGTTGTCAAGGTTTAGGAATGGTATTTCTCAATTCAGTGCTCCCACCGAACCTGCACCAGCAGTTTCCTTTCCCCTCCAGTTGCTAGAACCAAAGGTAAAGATCACAGACTGAGCAAGAACAATTTACTGCAAACACCAATGAGATAAGAACATGAACAGTAACAGCAACAATATTAATAACAAAAGTGTACAAAGAGAGGGTGATTTATATGCAAAATTCTCACCAAGTCTGGGACAATGAAAACCAGCCATGGATGGGCTCTTTACCCCCAGAGGGTTTTTTTTCCACTGCAAGCCATGCCCTTCTTCCCAGAAGCCAGAAACTCCCTTACTTCTGGATGAGCTGAGGTGGTGTAGAACAACCTAGACACACCCATACAGCACCAGGCTCCACCCCCACAAAGCTACTGCAAAAAAACCCCAACTCTGTCCTGGCCAAAACCAGAATAACAGTGACTAAAATTTCAGACATGTTTTTCTAATAATTAGATTTGTTTGCAGCTTGTAAAAATACACAAAGATATACAAAGCCTTTAGATGGCTGTTTTTCCAAGGGCTTGAGTATATGTTACTGAAAGTTTAATGTTACTGGTAAAGGATAAATAGTCTTCTGTGACAGATTATACATAAGGTTGCCTTGCAAATATTAAATAATTGATAGAGATTCAAATGGGGAATAAATAAAAACTGACATTATTTACTTGAAGTTTTCTTCCTTGCCTTGAAAAAGGAATGCCTACTCCCCAATGTATTTGGGAGAAGAAGGTAAATTTGTTTGCTGCTTTCACATCCCAATTTTAGTGCTGATGGAAGGAAAGAAGCAGATTTTCATGGAACCCGTTCTCCTGTGCTGTTATATCTTCTGTACTCCTTTAGATTCTTACCATGGCTGGTGGCTTTCCATTTCAAGAACTGGATYGAGGTTAACAGGGGTGACAAATCACACTCCCCCTTGCCCTCACCTTGGCCTGGTTCTGCACTTACAACTGTGCTGGAATTTTGGCATTAAAGGAGTCTTCTCTGCTCCCAACAGGAATCAGTTTGGCTTTAGGGAGATTTTTTGCATAWTACAGGAGGGAGAGTTGAACACCTGCACCCTGAAGGCAGATGAAGAATGCGAGAAACTGAAAACCAGGCAGTTTTGAGAAGGCTGGGTACCACTGACTCTCAGACTGCAAGTCTTTTTCTTCTTCCTTGCCTCCTGCTCACCAAATTACAAATACATCCCATTCTTTGATGTATTTGTAATTTGGTATCATCAAGCTTAGGAGTGGAGGCCAGCTGAAYGCAGGAAGCATCACGTACTCTGCTGTTCACTGGATCTCCCACCTCCATGAGCATGACTCCTGACTGATGCTGGTATTTTCATTGTGAAAATAAATACAGAAGGCAACACTCAGARGCCATTCCCTGGCTGGCTGTGTTTCCTACAGAAATGAATTAGCAAAAAAATGAAGCAAATGTGATTGCACTTTATGTTGGTTTTCCTCCTAATAACTTTTGGGTCCGCAGGCCAATTTTGACTCTATTTGACAGAAGGTAAAAGGCTTTAGGATTATTACCTTCCTACAAAGCTGGGGAAAAGAAGCATCTGGATAGAGGAGATAAGGCCAAATGAGTGCCCTGCAGTTGGAAAAGCAAACAGATTCATTAAGCCTGACAACAGCCTGCTGGCCACCAAGCACAGACTACCTCTGTCACTGCCTTTTCCTAAGCAAGTGTGACAGAAGGGAGGTGGGATGGAGACAGAGTGATTCTGAACAGTGCAGGAACACTTATCCAATATATATAGAATATATTCCTATACTTCTGATCAAGAGAGATTTTGCATGGTATGAAGCATTGGAATCCATGATTTTCAAACAAAATTGTGGTCCTGAGCAAGCACTGATATTCTGTTGTGGACCATGCTAATCCTAAAATTGGACCTGTGTACGAAGATCAGATAAACATAGTTGAGATGAGGAAACCTAGGATAAAACCTGGAAACAGGTAAAGTCTAGTGTTTTGAAGTACTTAAGATAGACAATTATCTAAATCTATACATTGGCTTCAGTTGTTATGGCCTGATTTCCCTGCTTCTGAATATCTGAAGGACTCAGCATCTTATAATAGTATTCACATTCAGGTCAATTCTCTTTAGGTGGCTAGATAAATGTGGATATAAATGAATAATTCTAGATACTTGAATTTGGTTTTTAAATCTGATTTTCAGATATGATGAAAAGTAGAGGCTCCCATCTGAAGCCATGGGCATCTGGTCTTTGCAAAAATAATTTAAAAATGACCAAGTTCATGGTTGGAAGTTACCCCCAGCTCTTCATTTTGGAGGGGAAGTGATTAAAAGGTTGAGTTTTACTGTGAGAGGTTACAAAGTGGAGACCATTTCTGAGAAACAGTGTAATCTATTGTTTCAATAGAAATCTGCTTTCATTAGCCAAAACATTAGCAGCAAACAGTCAATATTGGTGGTGCTACAGCATCACTGTATTAGGGAATTTATTCCTGGATGAAAGACCAAGAGACAAATTATTCAGCTCTTACCTCTACTGTAGTGTAAATTTTGCCACAGCCCCTGTGGGGCCCACCAAAAGCCCTCTTTTTCCTTCCTCCTTCCCTTTGCATTTCCATGTGCTCTCCATGGTTGGGTTGTAAATATTTGGGCTGTTGGTATCAGAGTCCTATGGCAGTTCAGGATCTTGAGACAGTGCTACAGAAGTGTTGGGAACTGTATGAGCTTTTAGGCTGACATTCCCTATCCAGAAAAACTGGCTGGGGGGGAATGTGTAGCCATACTCTTCCTAAATTCTCTTCAGGATTTTTGGGTCTGGCATTAAAGAGATAAATTTTTTCTTTAAGGATTATTTTGGACTGAGACTATGTGGAGGAACCCACCTTAGGTCTCACAACTCATATAAAATTTGAACAAAAAATAGTACTATAGAAGCTGGAATCTCCTATTATCCATAGAAACAAGAAAGCTGAGTGTTTTTGGCAGAGGATCTGCTACAAGCATTCCACAATGATCTGAAAATGAAATGCACTGCACAAAACCACTTTTTAAACTAGAAGTGAACACATTTAAATTGTACTTAAAAAAAGAAAAGTGTTGAAACAGCAACTTTGTTTTTTTACCACAGGGACACTGACAAAGGAGGAAGGTCTGTCTCATGATGAATTTCGTATTGAAAGGACACATAAGACAATTTTTTGAAGTAGCCTGTTATAGCCAACTTTCAAAAGGCTTGTAGCACACCCTTGTTTAGAATCAAGATTTGACTACTAAGATTCTGGCCTGTAAAGACATTTAAATATAATTTTTCTATGTCCTGAATGCCAGTTGAACATCTGTTCAAGAGATGTACCTTTTTCAATCTAAACTTGTATTTTTATACTACATAAGACGTCTGAATGGGGTAATGGATATGTGATGTCTTTCTATTTTGTGGTGTCTCTATTCACATCAAATCTCAGAACAGGAAGAGGTTTGATGCAAGGGAATATCTCCACATTTTCAGACTCTGAGGTASACTCTTGGGTCTCATAGCAGTGAGTATCCTCTTCCACTGAGATCTGAAATACAGATGTACAGTGTAGTAAAGGTGTCCCCCACTTCTGGTGAGCTGCCCCACGTAGGGCTTTGCTCAATTATTTCATGTAGCTCTGTCCCTGTTGGCCCATGCTGCTTTTGTTGGTTCTTCTCAAAATAGAAGTGCAGAGTGTCACAAGGAGACAGGGTTCTTTGGTATTTCCAGACTTCTGGGGTACCTCCTGGTGTCCATAAATAAATAGTGCATGCTTCTCTTCAGCCCTAACAGAAGATACTTTGTCAGTGTTTGTGTCATCTTAGTTAAAAATATAAAAGTTGAAATACATTGGAGGTGAATCTTACAGATCTGATCTGGAGATCTTCTCACAAAGGATTTACTATTGCGTCCTGCTGCACCAGCACCATGTTCTTGGTGTGAGTGCCAGAAGAGTAAATAGTGACATTTGTCCTCACAGTGAAGAAAAGAGAACAGAAAAGAGGGAAGCCTGAGTGCTCACTGCCCCTCTCCCCTTGCATGCTTCTGATGTTGAAATCTGGCAGCTTTGGTTTCCATGGATTTGTGTATGTGTGTGTGCTTGGAGACTGTCTTAATTTGCATGGTTCACTGCCAGGTGAGAAAGAGTAATGCCTGAATGTACAGAGCAAACATAGCTGGGGTATCAGACTACAGCTTGCTGGAACAGATTGAAATGGTAGCTGCTCAAGCCTTGCAGGCCTTTGGCAGGGCTGTAAAAATACAAATAATACTAAAGGAAGGGAGACATTCTGACCCCAGCAGCAGCAGGATGCCTTTGTGCGCAAGTTCATCCAGGATCTGACTAACTGTCTCGTAAGGTCCATGTGGAACGTGTGAAGATTTGCAGTAATCCCTTACTGAAGCAAGACAGCAGACTTGACAGCCAAAAATGGCTCTTGCAGCAGAGCCCTGGCAAGGGAACAAGCCTGAGCACAGTTCCATATGGACCTAAGCTATCGTCCTTTCATGTAGCTTGGCCTTAATACTAATGCCTGAAATAATGCCYTGCAAAGATCAGCAGACCTAACAACTGATCAACCAGCCAGCCAAGKGAAGGAGTAGAACAGAGCTGTGGCCATTCAGCTGAGCTGGACAGTCCCATAGCCAGCCCTCAAGGCTGGATTCTGGCTGTGRTGCCTGAGCCCTGCTCCAGGTGTGGTGTGAGACTCTGAGGCACTGCTAGCAGGCTCTCCCTCCCTTTCTCATTTCACACTTTTGTGCCATCACTGCTCCCTCTTTAGCCTGCTGGTCTCCCAGCAGTGGAGCAGGAGTCAGCCTGCTGTGTGAGCCCTGCAATGTGAGGGCAGAGGCTGTGAGCATCACAGAGGGGACAAGTCTCCAGCATCTTCCTTGTACCAGCACTGCCAGGCAGGACCAGTCTACATCTTGGCTTGTAGGCAGGGCTTGGTCTGACAAAATTATTTTAGCTGGCTGGGATTTTCTCCTGATCAAACATATTATGCTGTAAAGTCACTAATTAATTTAGCTTCAAGTCAACTGCACCAATGTAATTTATTTTTGCTCTTACAGGTAAGGATTTGGAGGACAAAGAACACTGAAGTTTCTCAGTTGTTTCAGCCCAAAAAGGACAAGCCTACTTGTCCTTTTTTGGTCTTTGACAGGATGAAGAGGACAGCCCAAGCAGTGTTTCCCAGTCCTGCTCATTGCCTGACTTCACACTTGCAGCTGGTAGCCCTTCTCTTCTGCTCTCGTCAGGATTAACAATTTCTTTCTGCAGCACTTTGTCTAGTGAATGCAGCCCCAGCTACTGCACCAGCAGTGTAAATAAAGTCAGAATATGGCTTCTGTATGAATGCATTTGTGTGTGTGCATGCACACATATGTGAGTRTAAGAACAACAACCTTATGAAAATTTCAATATTTATAGCAAAAGCAGAGATACTTATGTAAGCCAAGCTTTCAGATGAAAAAAGAGAGAAAGGTTAATCACTGATATTTAACATGGAGCGTTACTTAAAATAAAACCCAGTTTACAATAAAAAATAGACGAGGGGTTGTGCAACTTTGGTGTGATAAGTGGAAAACGACCAGTTTGAAGTCATGCAGCCCTCACTCTTTGTCACAGAGCTCCCTTGCAAACACAGCCCCACATTTCCTTTTGTAAAGAAATGTCGTTTTGGGGGGCAAAAGGAAAATATGAATACCACTCTGGAGCAGCACTCCTGGACCCAGTCCCCTATAATAGCCCTAGAAAAACAGGGCAGATGATGTCATGGCAGCTGCTGATTGTCTGACAGACAGTTTCCGCAGCGCAACATGAGGCCCTTTGGTCTCCCTGTCAGGGAGATTGGCAGCTGAATGGCACCAATGAGCGCTGGACTGTATTCTCTCTGGGAATGCTGCCCTCATTGATGGACAGAAAGCAAAGGGAAAGATTGTCTTTGAACCTGAAAAGAATCCCCTTTTTTCTTCCTAAAGCTCCTGCCCCCGCTCTCTGCAGCTCTTTTTTCATCCCTTTTTTTTAAAGGTGTTTTGTTCTACAGAAGTTACTGAGCTTAATGGAACTGAATGACTTTTCCCCTTCACAATCTGTCAGTCAAAAGCTCAACTCCAGAGCTGTTAAATGAAGTCCTTTCAGAGTCAGACAGAGGAAGAATGTGTCAGTCATCCAACAGACCCTGTTGTGTTTTAATCTGTCAGAGGGGTGATAGGGAGAGCAGCCGGGCTCGGCAGGGGCACGTTCCCAGCAGCAGCTAAGAGGCCCTGACAAATCCAGGTGCTGGAGCCAAGAAGTCAACTGGTCATAAACACGGCGAGGTATGGAGCTCCGAGCCCCCAGAGCTCGGCTTTGCAGTCGCCTGTGAAATGTTTGGGCAAACTTTCAGCAAAGGTTCCACTGTGAGCATTTCTAGCAGAAAGCCAGCCTTTAAGCACAGGATGGGTCTGTGTAAGGCATGGCTTTCGAATTAATATAACTCTTAACTAAAACACTGGAGACAGTAATCCTCCAGATGAAATGCATTTAGATAGACTGTGATTCCAAGCCATTTCTGCTGAATTACCTTAATTTTTTTGAGTTTCCCCCATTATATGGCATTCCATTAATCTTACCTATTAAGTTAAGACTGATGTGCAATTTGTTCTGGGGCTGAACAGTTGGTCCTATTCACTCAAGTGCTGGTGTTTCACTACACATTATGAGAAGTACCCACTGTTGCTCTAATAAGAATAATGATCCTTTACTTTCATTTCAAGGGTTTGCTATTTCATCTTTTTTTTTTTCCCAGTGAGGGAGTAGATTTAAACAAACAGCTCCTGTTCTTATCAGATCTCATAGGAAATGTCTTTTGCCTGTTTTTACAGAGATGGYAAACTGTGGTTCAGCACACAATGTAGTTCTGTGTTACTGTGGCAGCTGGACTCCTGATGCACTCAAATATGCTGGCTTTCCATCTGTAATAAAGTGGGTTTATGAAGTGGGTTTGTGTTCCCTGCAGGGCTGTTGCATTTTCCCTCCAGTTTTGCATACCTGTGCTCTGATGCCACGCCCAGCAGTGCCGGCAGAAGGGATTCCCTGCTTGGGAAGGATGCTGTATGGGATAGCATTTTCTTTCCCAACCTGCCTGTTCACTTGTCTGCAAAATCTGGGAGAACCAGTGGCCTCTCACAGCTTGTCATTTGCAAGTTTAGACAGTCTATCCTGGTAGTATTTGCTTAAAAGCTTCAGCAAAATGCATTTTCTMTGCCTTCTCCCACTATGTCCCCAAAAACTTGCCGTGCATTTGCTCAGAGTGAAGAAGATCTATCTGTCTGTGGAACTGTGACCAGTCCTGGGTAAGGACTCTTTTGGAGTTTCAGCTGCTTCTAGAAACCTGTCTTTCATCAATGCAGATAACCATGGCTATAGAAACTGTCACTGCTGTAGAAAACTGCCTATTCTGGGTRTCTAAGAGGTTAAGCTCAGAAATGCAGAGCTTGCTTGGACAGAGTCCTAAGAACAGCACCTGACTGATACAGTGACAGAAGAGGTTTACAGTGTTGACAGCTCTTACCATAAATTTTCAAGTCAGTGGATATGTCCTAGGATAAACAGAGTGCTTTCCTTTCACTGAACTAGATCAACAACCAGAGCCAACAGCCAGTGGGGTACAGAGCCCTTGCAGGGATGTAAAGGTGTGTAAGGATTAACCTCTCCCTGGTCTTGACTTGTTTCCTTTCACAGTCAAAAGAAAATATAAGAGATAGATCCATTTTTTGAAAACTGCCTAGGTGTCACTGTATAATTTAGTTGAGAATTACTTGAGGTGGAGAATAACCCGAGGTCATCCTGCTAAGCCACATAAGACTCCCAAAAAGGATGGTAAGTTGAAGTCATTTGCATTTGGCCACAGAAAGCTCTCTGCATCTGTTTAGATGGACTTGTGCTCTCCAGGAGCCAAGCTGGTTTGCCAGGTACCTGAGTTAGTCGGGTATCTGCTCTGTGTCTGCTGTGCCCCAAAGGAAAGTGCTGCAGTGTGCCTGGGATGGCCAGCACAGATCCGTAAGAGGGGAGCCCACATGGGCTCTCCTTCCATCTGTCACTCAAGACTAGGCTTAGGGTGGAGGAGGTGTGGGAGGGCATGAATGAATGGAGTCTGTTGTCATGTAGATTATTTACCCTCAATGTGGAGGAGTAATTAGGCCCAGAGGGCAGTCCATCACTGTCCTCAGGCTGGATCGGTGGAGACGGACTGGCTCCTCTTCCAGCGATGCTCGGGAAGRAAACTGTGCCGCACACTGGGCCCCGTGTGGAGCACAGGGTGATGGTGCATCTTGATGTGGTCAGAAAGGTCATCATCCCCACTGAAAAGCAAGAGAAGCCCGAGGAGCACTGGCTGACAAAGGCGGTGGCCTCTTGTCTGCATACGGACAGGAATGTAATTGCTGAACATAAGCTGTCCTTGTTTCACGGAGAAGGATCAGACAGCCCCGTTGGGGTTCAGCTGATCTGAGGGAAGGCATGGCCCTTTATGTGTATTGAAAACCTCTCTGTAAAGAAAGGTTCCTTTAACAGTGCCGTAGCTGATAGCTGAAACAAAAACCCAGCCACACTGCCTGGGCTAGCCTGCAACATGGGCTGCAAAATGTGGGAAACAGAATTTCTGAACTCTCAGAATGAACTGAGATCTTCCCAGGCTGGTTAGTGTCCTCACTCTTTTTATTGTTTTTGTTTGTTTGGTTGGTTGGTTTTTGTTTTGTTTTGTTTTTCTCAGATCCATTGCTTACAATGAACTAAACAAATTTCCTTTACCTGTAGGTCTGGTTATTGTATGTTTTCAAGTACATGTGGTATGATYCCATGTGCATGCAGGCAAGCAAAATATAATTCCATTGATAGGAATGCATGATATATCAGTTTGGATGTCTGTCTATCCTGTCTGCATGCTCAGCCATGGAAAATCTTTGGGCTCTAGCAGCTTGTCACTCACTCAGCTAAATAAGTTCCGAGCCATCTCAACATCTGCTTAAAAGTGGCTGGACTGCCACTGAATTGCAAAGGTTCAGTTCAACCCATATAAATGGAAATTTTTACTGCTGGCATAAAAGCATTTACAAGCTGAGACATATATTATAATGGGAATGAAAATAAACCCTTAAAAGTATCTGCACCCCATTTGTTCAGGCTGTGCCTGAATGTTCCCATGCTGAGAAGCACTTCTTGTCATTTATTAACTGTGACTTTAACTAGAAAGTGAAGCTGTTCATTTGAATAAAGTGCATTCCTGGGTCTCCTACTGGAATAGCTGTCATTTTGCTGAAGGGCTGTGTCTCAGTGACACATATGCCAGCAGTAATGGCTGCCCAATGGTGCCATGTCCCTAAACATCCAATATGCCCCACTCCTTGCACTGATGCTGAATGGAAGCCCTAAATCTCCCCTGTGAATTTCCCTCCAAGGGAGACAACAGAGTATTTTTAACAAGGTGTTTTGCTACTTGTTTTTAAATGTTTGCACACTGAACTTTTTGACAAAAATCTGTGAACCCAGACAATCAAATAGTCATAGTCACACACACACACACACACACAAAACACACACATTTAAACACAATTGTCCCTGAGCACAATCTGCAGCTGCACAACCAATTAGCAATATGTGGGTGGGTGGGAGAGGCTATTCAAAACTTGTACTTTTATGCCCAGAAGGGTTTGTATGTGTGTGTGCCCCTGGTAACCACAGAGGGGAAAAAGTGCAGGTGTTCCTGTTTGCAAAATAGTGCCTACAAAATCAGAGACCAGGTCAAGAGCCCAATGAACAGGAGATCCTTCCTTCATTCATTTCCTCAAGTTAAGCCCTAATGCGCTACAAAATTCTTCTGGTTATTGTTAAAGGGCAATGGAAAGCTTCACAAAATCTCTCTAGTAAAGAAGCTTATATTACCCCTAAAAGGAATGGGGGATGGTGGGAGCAAAGACCCTCATCTGCTGTATGGCGATTTCAAGCAGTGAGCTTGGAAGCCCTGCTTTTAATCCAGGAATTTAATTTCAAACAGGTGCTGCTGTCTGTCCTGTTTGGGACCTGAGAGGATTTGAGATCCTGCTTGCTCCAGGGAAAAGCTTGTGCAACTTTTCCTGATGCTTGAAGGTGGCAGCTTCAGATGCCTTGGAAGGAAGAGGCTGGAGCTTGGCGCAGTGGTGAGAAGCGGTAGGAGGCTGGGGGAGCAGGGGCCAAGTGTTGGGTTTCAGTGCTGGGTAACATGTGAGTTGTAAGCCTGCTGCTGTAGGTAGACCATTTTCACTTCTGCATGGGAGCTGGAATACTCATCTTTTGCTGACATTTCCCACTTGGAGGTCTGCAGACCACGAGGTGGCATCTTCTTCTCCCAAGTGATTTAACTACCCCCACCTGAGATCCCTCCCAGGGCCTCGAGCTGTGCCTGGACCCACACATCCATATTCTTTCAAGATGTTTAAGCCTCTTTTCATTAAGTTTGCCCCAGTTGTTCTGATTCTGCTCTTGACCCTTGCTGTCAAGTGTTATAGCAGGATATTAAACTGGCACCCTCTGTTACACGATAGGAAAACAGTCATGAAACTGGAGAGCTGGGCGGACACACTTTCTGCAGCCTGTCAGTGAGGGAGGGCATCCTTTGAACAGCAGACCCCCTCCTCCCAGCCGGGTGAAGTGGGATGCAGCCCTCAGCCCCTACAGAGACAATCCCATTGCCTTCCCATGAGCTGCTGGCTTTGCCTTTGGGATGAGTGGCAGCTGTACCATCACCCTCCTGAGGGCAGTGGGACCTACAGGGTATCCCAGTGCTGGGGGCTGGGAGCTGGCCTGGCCCACCAAGGGCTCTTTGTTTCTGCCTCTTTTTGTGTGCAAATAATTATAGGTGCAATTTAAGTGACCTCCATGTCTCACTGCTTGATTTGAAGGCACAATTAAATACCTAGACGTATAAATAGCCTAAATTGGACCTTTCAGTTAATGTTTAGAACAGCAATAGGAGTCAGGTTAGGAAACTTTGACCTTATACCTGAAAATTAGCTATACTGTACATTTAAACTCCTTAACTCATTGAAACCTTATAGACCCTGGCTCCTAGTCAAACCTCTAAATGTCAGCTTTGCTGACTAGGAGTACATGTCCTCTGGGGACTGTCCATTGTGCAACAAAATGCCCTTCTAGAAGAATTAGCATCATCCTGTCATTCTATTTGTTCCATCAAAAGCAGCAAAGTGTGGAAGAAATGTTTCTTTCCCCCGAGCTTTGTGTTGTGAGATCACTTTGACAATCCAGTGCGTCCACCCTACCATTATGGGTGTGCCATCAACTCCAGTGGTGCAGCTCAATGAACCTCCTGGAGATGTGGATGAGCAGTTCTTGCTCAAAAGTTCCTGGTAAAGTTTGCATGTTTTATCTAATACTTTAGGTAAATGACAGTGAGCAGAGAGAGCAGCTACACTAGAGTGTAACCTTGCCTGAGCTGCATGAAAATGCAGAGGTCTCCACTACTCCAGTACATCAGACTCTTAGAAAAAACATTTTTGCAGAGAGTAAAAAATCTAAAAAATATCTGAGCTGTTCAGCTGCCTGTTAAAGAAGACAACAGTACTGAATTCTGTGGGATCAAAAAAGGTCCTTCAGCTGTGCTTTTGAAACAAACAATTTCTTCTTCTGGCAAAATCCAAAACTCATTGTGAACCTTTGAACTCAGCAATAATCCACAACAATGCTTCCTGGGAACTGCTGTTCTTATGAATAGATGTAGCCATCTGGATAGGGCTAGCTATTGTTAAACATGGTGTTTATATGATGTCATATGCACCTATGCCTCTATAAAGAAAGAAATGCATTTTTCTGCACCAGTGATTTTGTATTTTGAAAGCTAACACAGTAATTTTCCACCCTTTTATGATTAATGTATCCTTTCTCAACCATTCTCCATCAGAACTATGAACTCTTTAAAAAGGCTGCATCTGTAGATCACTATCTAATATTTATGAACTTACTTTCTTTCATCATCTTTCTTTGACCTGGAATCTCCCAGAGGTCCTCAGATCACTGGCTGAAAACCAGAAGGTAGGATATGTGGGAAAATGATAGTGTGAAGCTTTTAATGCTCCTTCTGAAGGGAGCATCAGGCCACACCCCAATCTTTCACTGGATGCTGGTGAACCACAAGAGTAGGGGCAGCATTTGCTCTGTGTTCTTTGTGCAGAGTCCTTTCCTAACAGGCCAGCAGCGTTAGGAAAGGACCAGGCAGGACTTGGCTCTGCTTTAGACTTTGTGTGCCCAGCTTCACTAATAAACAAAACTTCAATAATTATTTTGCAGAACAACCTGACCATAGGTTGTGCTTCCTGTTATTTCCATCAGCCCTGAGGGTACCAGCTGTCAGCTGGGAAATAAACTCCATCAGCAGGCTAAAGCCTTCTGTAGGTCCCTGCTTTTGTTCCTGCGCACACACAGTGCTCGTGGCACATGGGCCCTGGGCACAGGCTTGCAGGTTCCTGGTTAGAGGGATGTGATGCCCAGGCAGGCCTTCATGTCCATCAGGACCTGGCAAATGTCTTGGCTTTGCAGAAAAAGGACAGACTGGGAGGGACTGTGGGCTGGGAGGCATGGCAGGGCAGCCTGCACCATCAGCATAGTTTTAATTTGACTCCCAACACGCAGGGCAAGATTTCACGGCCTCCTCTGCTGCCTTGCTGCTCAGTCCATGAAGTCACTCTTCCTTTGCAAAGACTTATTCTGCCTCAATAAATAGAGTTTTCCACTGCCATTGTTTATTTTACTGGGGGGGAGCTCTTCATGTCACCTTTCCCTTTTTTAATTTTGGCCTCTTATGGACTACATGCTGGTTTGCTAAACCTGCCAATCTGAATGAGTAGCCCAGGGAATACAAGTTCCTATGGGATAAATGCTCTAACTTATGACTCATAGACTAGAATAGTAAAAGCTGATGCATAAAGGGCCCTGGGCACTAGCATACCACTGATGTTTTAAATTTATCTTCTTCAAATGAGAAAGATGTTTTTCTTCAAGACATACAAAAATATACCAGCTCAGTGCAATCTAAATGAAGTTATGTGGGAACACTGCTCTGCTCTGTATTGCCAATCTTTTGTGTTTATATATAATTTTCCATAGGGCATTCCTGTCTGTAAAAGCACTCAGAATGCTTTCCTGTGGACTCCTTTTGACTGGCAGGAATACTAGCAGCCCTAAGTGTCATGTTGTTCATTTGTGCATAGTGTTTTTACAGCTATTCAATAGCATCTGTGAGTCATTTGCCTGCTGAGCCTCAGCTCTTTGGCGTGTGTCAGGTAGAGGTCTCAGGCAGGCAGGGAGAGGGAAGGAGGGCTGGGATCTGTGACAAGAGGTGCCCAGCTGGCAGCTGTGGTGCAAAGGGAGTGTGGGTGCCATGGTCAGCTGCCCTGTCTGCATGGGCATGACACCAGGGAAGGCGTCAGAGGGTTTGACCCATAAGTTCCTCCAGTACAAATGAAGTGGAAGGGAACTGTGGACTGGTGGATCCCTAATTCTGTCTTACCACCCCAAGAGTTGTTTAGAGAAGTGGAAGAAAAGGGTGGGTGACTTCTCTCCCAGAGTAAGCTGAAGAAAAAATTGATACTGTCTGTTGCATCTGGATATCTGGTCCTTCCAGTTACTGGGGTTGACTGGCGAGTGAGCCTTGCCTGTCTCTTCAGACCCGCACATCACTTTGCACAGATTTATTTTCAAGACTTGAGTGTTGACTTCCACAGAGAGAGATCTTCTAGGAAGGCAGCACTTTTGAAGCCATTCTGCTGATTTCTGTGCACCCACCCAAAAATTTAGCACTTTTTTCCTGAAACTTGGCACAACTGAAGGTCCCAGCTGTCCTTTGAGGAAAAGGCTGCCCTTGGCTCTAGGTGAGATGCAGTCAGTGTTTCCTGGCAGTGAGGTGCTGAAGAAGAAAAGAGAGGGGAAGGGGCAAACCTGGGTTTAGGAGTCAAATCCAGAGCTGATCCAGGGGAAAGCATGCAGCCTGCCTGTGGGGCAGAAACCCCTCAAAGATGGGGTCAAGGGTAAGCCAAGCCAGAGAGGACCTGAACATGGAATGCTCCTGTCCAGAGTCCAGTGTCTTGGCAGCTGCCATCAGCAGGGAGCTCCCGGGCTGATCATCTTTAGTGAGTCATTTGTGACTTTTAACAGTGCAGAAAAATATTTATTTCCTTTATTTTCTCTGAATCTCCATGGATTTTTATTCTGGAGGAAAAAGGAAGGGAAAGGGGCAATTTGCGCTTAGCCATGAGGGAGACAGTGCATCTAGTTCTTGAAATTTCATGTGTAATTTAAAGTGAAAAGCGGAAAAAGCAGATAAGTACAACACTGTGCCATGCTAGGCATTAATATCGCTGTAGAAAGAGTAAAAAAAAGYACATTTTTTCCAGAGTTATTCACATCTAATCCTTGGACAAAATTGCTCTTCATGACTCACTCATTCCTCTGTTTTCCTTGTCATACTGAGTTCARTGTCACACAGGCTCCAGAGAATAAACATTCTATAGATTTTGGGCAATATATAGAAAGGGCAAAGATGTGAAAAAAGAATAGAAGAATTTTATAAAAATTCACAGACTACAAAAAATGTTTTAAAATATGTCAGAACCTCTGGATCATCAAAAATATTCTAAAAATTTCCTGAAGGCCAGTGTCTGCTTTCTCAACCACTCTTTCTTGTGAGATTCCAGCTAGACCAAAAATAAAATTACCATCTGGGTTGGTTTTGGATGCAGTTTAGAGAATGGGTATCTATGACAGATGAAGAACTGAATGTGAATGTGAAAATGTCTTAGATTTCAAGTTCTTGCTTTTGTGATCTCTACTTGTACGTTTAATTGAACTGTTTCAATTTCGCAATCAAAGGCATTAGAAAAATACTGTCACTTTTCATGTTTAAGACCRCAGCTGATGTGAATCCAATATTGGTCTTGAAACTCTAGTGAAAAGCTGAAAAAGAGCAAAAGGAAATGATGAAAAGTTCTTATGTTCTCAATTATTTATTCACTGTTTTCCCCCCTTCATTTTCACTCCAGGGATAGTAATGAGTTTTACGAATGTAAGGTGTCAGCTATAGGCTTTTCTGTTGAAACCTCTAAATTTATGGCTCCTTGGGGCATTACAGGCACGGATAATGCATAATTTACAAACAGACTTGAAACTTTCATCTTCCTTTTCCCACTCCTTTTCAGAGCTTTTTGTTCAAGGAGTGATTTGTTTTGCTGTAGTGGAAACCATATGCTCTTCCAAATCTCAGTGGAGTGTAGAAATTCTGCAACGTTGCCAGATGTTGCTGAAGAAACTTCACCTGACATAGAATTACACACACTTCTTTTCTKCAGTCAAAACCATCTTTCTAAGAGAGCATTCTAAGAGAGCATTTCTTCCTGCTATTTGGTAGTGGGCAAGAGGAGACCAAATCACAGCCAGCTGCTGCAGGTACAGTCCCAACACTGGACTCCTGAGGTCTGTGCCTTGTTTCCAGTGAGGCAGGAGCTGGAGGTTTACTGATCCACCTCACAAAAAGATAGGYCAATACTCTTAAATTGGAATCCTGCTTCTGGCATTGATTCCATTTTGTCACTAAGGACTTACCATATTGGATAAAACCAGTCTAGTTCAGTGTTGGTGTGGCTGTGGCCATGCACCTGTGTGTGTGCTGCAGAGCAGGGTGGAAGAAACATCACAGYTGAGCTGGTAAGAGTTACTTTGGCTGAGGTCTCTGTTATTTAACAGTTAGCATATGATTTGAAAGAAAAGATTTTAGTTCTCCTTCTTTTGTTCCCTAACAGATTCTAAAACACTGGATGCYCTTTTAATTCTAAAAATTCCCTTATTCTGATGAGTGTCTTCATGACTGCTTTTTCTTGCAACCATAAATCAGAGGGTTGAGGTGTTTAGGGTACAAGGGTGGGGGACAAGATTGTTCCTTCACTGCAAAATGCAAAATTGTGAGGAGAGCCCCCAAGCCCAGGGATGCTGAAGGAACAGGGGCTAAGCAGAGCTGCACAAAGAGGTGTGAATCCTTATACARCCAATTTATTCCCAAACTGAATAGGACTTGGATTTCTCAGGTACCTTTGTGGACTACTTAATTGCAGTTCGTGGATCCCTAGAAATGGTAGAATCCAGTGGTTTGGTAACTGCTTCAGYGGCTGCCATTTAGGCTACATCTAAAGTGCGATGTCAGTAATCTGAGAATTGYGTTAACAACATGGTTCTGCCTTCACTCCCTAGTGTGATCAAAATGTTATTTCATCTTAGAGTTAACTGGGAGCTGCCTYGAACATTTGTGTGGCCATGGGGAGTCATGAACATCCCAGCTGCATTACCAATAGAGTTGTGCCTTCCTATTCTGTCTTTGGGACAACTGGGGGCTGAGACCTGGATGTGGCCCTTGTCACTTGGTTAAAGATGTTCCCCTCTGCCTCCCACTGATGGATCATGGACATGTTGGGAACTGTCCATCTGGTGAATCCTTGAACTGCTTTGTTCCTCACCCTGAGGCTGTCCCTGCTCCATTTTTGTGGCACTGCTTGCATTGCTGGGACTCTGGCGCTTTGGCTCTCACTTCCACCCAAGCAGCTGAGACAGCTGTGAACATGCGCTTCTGGTTTATACAACGTCTTAAATGTAATCATTCCCAGCCCTTGTGGTCATACTGCCTACAGTACAGTTATCTCCTTCAGGGGACAGGTGACACAGATAAGGAAAACACATACAGATTTTGTTCACTGCTCTAGTATGTCATGGGTCTTTCCCAGGATATTTGAGAGAAACAGCGCAGGAAACTTTCCGAAGGCAGTGCCCCACATCCATCTTCCTCTGAGCACACTGGTCGTCTTGTACAGCATTTCCCTTCATTTCCCAGGTCCTGACACAATACTCCTTTCTAGATAAACTGCTMAAAGTTACTTAAGACTTTTTTGCCCCAACCCTTCTCTAAGTCCAGGCAGATTCCTACCAGTGTCTGTTTACCCTTCCTTACTTCTTTCCTACTCCACATGATTCTCATGCCTCCTTGCAAACAGGATGCATATCCTAGATTCCAGCTAGTCTGTTGATCCAAGCATCATTGTCTTCAGCATTTTCTGCTGGGATTTACCAGATGGCTGCACTCACTGGTCTGGAGATGTGAGTCTTGGTGGCAGAGCCTCATGTGTTCCCTAGCAACAACTCTCAGCTCTGTGCTGTAACTGGTATCAGCTGTCAAAACTGACAAAAGTTTAGTTTTCTATGCACTTCATTTACACACACCCATGTGCTCAGCCTCATCTGCTATGCTGGAGGTCCCCTCACTGTATATGAGGGTGTGATGGACTGTGATTTTGGCCACTCTTGTTTGGTTTGTTCTGCTGCATTGTGTTACATGTAGYTCAAAGCCCAAGGTTGCCAGCATAAGTGAAATGCAGCATTTAAATGGTGTGCTATGTGAGGTTAAATGGGGGGTTTAAGTACATACAATCACACATTATAAATGGATCCCTCATCATTACAGGAAAATATAATTAATATGAGAGTTATGTCTTTTTATTTTTAGCTGTAAACCTAGTTCACACAAGGAATGCTTCTGGCACATAGGATTGTTAATTATCTTTTTAGCTTAAAAACAGAATAAACTATGATAGCTTTATTCAACAGGGCACTGTGGAAATACAGCAAGTCAGCACAAATACACGGCCTGTCACAGTCATTCTTGTATAAAATATGACTCACAGTTTTGAAACATATGGTCATACAAGTTTTAATTTAAGTGGCATCTTCTTCAGTCAGCAAAACGAGGTCTGGCTTGCCTGCAGGAAGTGGAGTCAGCACCTTCACCTGCTGAAGTGAAAAGGCTCCCCCAGTGACCAGTGTTGGTTTCCACAGTTGGTGTATGGCTGAGCAAAAATGTGAACCTTTGCACTTGATGCACACAGGGAAAACCCAAGAGCCTTCCCATTCATTATCTGCAACTGCTGGAAATGCAGCTCATCACATACCTTGTGGTCACACAGCCTGTGGTCCCCCCTGCCTGAAACCCCCCCGTGGATAACCAGATGCACCCTCATACCATGAGACTAGACTTTCCCACGAACTCTTGTTTTCAATTTTGCCTCTCAGCCTCAGTAGGGAGAGCCCCTTACCATTCCATCCTGCCAAATATCTATCATCTATCTATCTATCTATCTATCTATCTATCTATCTATCTATCTATCTATCTATCTATCTATCATCTATCTGTCATTTTGTACTGATGCATTGGATAGATTTAGAAGCCTCCCCTGATCCTAGAAAGGAAATAATAATTAGCACCTACTCTCGCAATAGGAAACGATCATCTCTTCTGGAGGAGAGGAATAGGGCTTGTCCTCCCACTCCTGACAGCTGCTGCTGGGAGACATTTCTGGGCTGTCAGAGCCTCTTTATGCACAGATTCTTTTGTAAGTCTTCATTGCCCACACCAATAGGTCTACACTTGACATCTGTTTTTCCCTGTGATTAGTTTTTTTTTTACCTTTCTCAATGTTTTCCCTATCCAACTCATTCTTTACTGCCCCTCCCGTGGTTGTTTTTTCTTTCTACTTCTACTTGGTCTTTATTGGATGTTGAAAAGATTTTGGGGCAAATGAAATGCAAACAAAATCTAGATTTTGTATCAGGCTKTTCTGGAGTTCTGACAAAGAGGAGTTTCCTTTGGACTGGGCAAAGTTAACCAAAGGAGGAAAATTGGATGGCCACTGGAAGTTCAGGTATTTCACTGTAGAGCTCTCATTGCAGAGCAGTTCTTGTAAATGTGAGGAGAAATATATCTATAAAGAGTTTGCCCAGGCCTTCCCAATGAAATGGAGTAATCTGATTTTGTTTAAAGTTTTTTGATCCAAAGGGCAGGAAAACAATTCGCTCATAAAGAGTATCTACAACTGTGTTTGAACCTCTGACACGGGAAACTGAGGAAATTAAACCAGCTGCTACCAGTTTCTCTGGAGCCAGAAAGATGTAAAGCTTACACCAGAAAGATGTAAAGCTTACAGAAAAACAAAAAGGCCTTTTTTCCTCATGTTGTCATTTTCTAAATTAAAGAAAAAAAAAGGAAAAAGATATTTTTGGAAAGGGGAAAATGTCTTTGCTTGCATTTCTGYCTGTAATACAATGTGTGGCTGATGAGAGGCTTGTGGTTTATGCTGTTACTGTAGGGAATGAGATGACTTCTGAAGTTGGAGAAGGGCTGGAATGAGGCTAGCTCCTTCTGCTGCCTTTGTCCTGTCCTGAGCTGTGCCCTGACAGTAAATTGCACACTATCTTAAAAYGACCTTTCACTCAGACTGGATGGAGATATTTTTAATCCACTGGTAGGAGCAAGTGACCTCTGACCTTCTGATATTCAATGAGTGCATGGAGGCATTTTCTGCTGCTGATGGGTGGTCCTACTAGATGGTGGCCACAGATGTCTGCTCTTGATAAATTCAGTGTTCAGATAGTGGGAGGGGACCTGTCACTGGCTTCACTGGAGAGTGAAATATGTAAGTTATAGGGAAGTGTTTCTGCTGGCTTTTAAACTCCATCACTGGTGGTGAGGACTGAAAACTCTTGACAGTGCCTTGCAGTGCCTTGGGATAGGCCCCCCTCAAGTCCTTCCACAGCTGTTCTGGTCCTGTGCTGGGGACCCAGCTGCACCACGTGCAGACAGCTCTGAGTTTCCTTCACCCTGACGGCTGGGTCAGCTGTTGGTCAYGTGAGTTTGCTTTTTGTTCTGGATGTTGCTTTGTGCACCTGGTAGAAAGCACACTTGACAGCATCCTCCTTATAGTGAGTTAGCCTGGTTAATTTGTAATTAGGACTTTCTTGCACTGGAAACCTTCATCTGGTAGTCCATTCTCAGAGAAATTTCTGCTTCTTTGGTCATAGCAGCTTTTCAGTGACTAGCCAAACCCACTATCATTGCTGGTTGGGACACCTTATTCAACTTCACCCAGCCCTCTTGTCCATCCCCTTCTTGCTCACCTCTTTTCTTCTGGTGCCAGAAATTTCTCTAAACTATTGTGTGTTGCTCAGTGGCAATAAATATTAATAAAGGTATGTCACTTTACTGCTGGAAGAGTGGGAGAAGAGGYGAGTGATGGATGTTTTACTTCAGAGGCTTGGCTCCCTTTGGCATGTCTTTTCCTCCCAGAAGAATAGCCAAATTATATTCTAGTTTCCCTTCCCAGATAAACTACATCCTCACATCTGTCTGGCTCTGTTCCAAGGTGTTCCAAGTCAGTAGGAGCTGGGAGAAAAGTTTAACATGCAAATTGAAAATGTCAAATTTGGCTTTGTTTATTGCTAGTTTTGTAGAAAGGAGGAAGTAGAAAGTCTTTCTGTCAGAACAGCTCACTATTATTGTCTTCCTTTGAGTAAATGAACCTCTGAATTGCAGTAGAGGGAGTGTCTGGGATGCTAGGAGAGACTGCAGGGACAGTTCTGTAGGAGCAATCTTGGATGTGCTGGAAGAGCTGGAAGTGTGGTACTGGGAAGTGTGCAGCATTGGAGTGTGCCTTTAAGCAGTTGAACGTTTTGAATGCTGGAAAGAAGTGGAGAAGAGACAACTGCACAAGAGGTGTTTTGTTACAGTGAGGCAGGTGTGATGAGACTGCTGAGCTCAGTGTGAAACCTCTCCATAGAACGCTATATACKGCACTGACCCAGTGTTTCACTCTTTAATTGCACCAGTTCTGTCTGAAAGACACAATTCTGTGATCTAACATCCCATTAAGACTGAGAGCATTTGTTTATGCAAATTTAACACATCCTTTGGGAAACACAATTTCCATGAAGAGCTTTTGGGGTGCCCAAGGTGCTCTGCTGTGAATGCCATGCATTTTAATTACACAGAGCAAGTGTGTTCTATATAGATGATGTTTTGGTCTGGATCAAACCAGAAGACCAGAAATGCTAGGGTAAATTTAAGCAATAAATATTAGTAATTCCATCAGAGGACAAACGTATCAGGAAGAGAAATTAACCAAGCAAAGTGTGTGATCATGGTAGGACCGATGCTGTCACAAGTATTTGCACTCCTTTGGTGCAGAAAGAGATGTATATGAAGGCTCCAAATAATGGGGCCTTCATATCAAGATTGTTCATGTGTGAGCACTGATGTGCAAAGATGTCTGAAGATCCTAGGAAACTGACATTAGCTGAATTTGAGAAATGGAGGAGGTAATGAAAAGATCCAGAGTTAAAGGTACAGCCCTGGTAAATATGAAACTGATTTATCCATAACGGTTCCCACTGTGTCTATTTGTTTAGTTTTCTTCTGCATGTGCTGTAAAACTGGAGATGAGCAACTTTTCTGACACAGCAGCAAAGAAAAAAGTGCCTCATGCCACCTAAAATTGAGTACTAATATACAGACAGAGAATAAGGTTTTGCTTGGTGGTGTAAAGAAGTCCATGTTGTTATTTATGGAAGCCAAACTGTTATGTGAAATGGACCATGAATCTCTTGCTACCATTGCCAAATTGGGTCTGTCCAGCACACTGCCTAGAACAGAGACAAGTTTACACTGCAGAGGTGTGATTTGTGTATCCAGTGCTATCCTGACGGAGAGGTGTTAATAGCAGGCACATACCAGAGCATTCAATGAAAGTCYCGCAGTTTGTGTCACTTAAAAAGTACCTCACAGCTTAAATTGGAATATGGATTATGGTACTTGTGATGATTCCATGATGAAAGCCTATTAGGAAGTCCTTACCACAAGAACAGTGTTCTCTTGGCTTGCCTTATCCATTCAGAGAAGCAGCTCCTCATAATAGAGGGGATTTTCTCCAAAGTGATTCATAAGGAGTTGAAGAAAAATTGCTGAAAGAGATAGATGAAGGCTTTGAAGGCTGCTTAGGGACAGGACAAGAGATGAGCTAAAGATTCCCAGTGAATAATGATACTGAGAAAGTTGTCTAGTTGTTGCATATGTCAAAAATACAGACCACACTGAGTGGAATAGTTTATATTGGTGTTCCAGGGAAAAATAAGCATATTGCCATCCATAAGTACTTACTAGACAAGTAAAAAAATGCTTCAAAAAATCACAAAATAAAGGCAAATTGCAAAACTGGAYGTATTTGGGAAAAATAACTTTTAACTGAAGCTTTAACAAGAGATTCTCTTCTTTTATTTTTTGATATTTTGTGCMTTTTTTTCTTGTGTTGAATTAAAGTGGAGACTGCTTCTAAACATTACTTATGAACATTTAAAGTTCAAACAACATCATTGATACAGTTGGGACTAAAAAGACAGATTACACTATGGATGTTGATATTGTTCTTTTAGTTAAAGTGGAACCCTTAGTTACAGAGGAAGTTCTCTGCTGCCCTTCTCTGGGCAAGGTCTATTGAGTTAATCACTGCACTTAAATAAAACTGGATTTGAAATAACAGGGGAAGAGTATAACTCTGTTTTTTTTGTCTGAATCTGAAGTCCTTACCTGCAGAAGTAGGGCGAGTTAAATCAATGAGACTATTCACATGGATAAGCATTAATCATACAAGTAATGAGAAAAGGTTGAAGGGTCATTCTTAAAGTTGCTAAGAAGTTTGCAGCTGCTTCATGTGGACTAWCTATCATTATAGTTCCCCAGTTACTGCTTCTAATGCAGTGGTGATTAATTAAACTAGGGTGATATTGACCCCAAGCCAGTTTGTTCCCTGTTCAAGCCTCCTCTAAATGGTGTCTGGAGGACTGAAGTGGGTGTGAGGTGTGCAGGCCAAAGCCTACAGCAGTGTCTCTGCATGAAGTCCATTCCATCCTCTGCCGGTTTCAGGTTTCCTTTCTCAAGAAATTTGTCTTGGCGCCTGAAATGGAGTTTCCAGTCCCCATCCCCCTCTTGGCATCCCTGTCTGAACATATCAGTTATCATCTCATGCTACAGCACAGAGAGCATAGAAGTATTTATAGCTGGCCATGGCTATCAGGAGAGATTTGCAGTAGTCTCTTCAGTGCTTCCACACATGCCTAGAGTAATTACTTCCTTTCCCTGAAAAAGTAAACTCACATCTTCCAAAACAGCAGCAGCCTTAGGGCTGAATATTCTCCCAGGTGTTTTGTTCCCTTGGCATTTACAGGCATCAGGATGTCATTTCTGTTACTTCTGACTGCTCAGGGACTGTCCCTACTTAACCATAATATCATTACCAGAAATCTTCATCAGCCTTGAAGCTGAATGACCCAGGAATCCATTGTTTCAGTTCTGAATTTGTCTTCTGAAGGGACAGCCATATCAAAACCATCTGCTTTTCTTGTGTTGAGGAGAAGAGCATGCTGTATTATATGGCTTCTATTAATGGTGAGATTTTCAACAGCACAGGAAAATATTTCCAAGCCTCTGATTTTTTTGAATCACTGTTATTCTTGCTTCATACATGGTTGCAGTGCAATATAAGAAGAACATTCTTGTATTTGTTCACGCTTTCAGGAAGAAACTGGCTGCTGGTACTTTTTCTTGTCTAATTCCTTAGTCTGATATATTTGTTTATTTATGATATATTMTTTTCTTTGTTCACTTCCTAAGAAGAGCCTTAATAGGAATGAGCCGCTTTGGTTTTGGAGTTTTGCATTTTCTTTTGAAACATCTGGAAATTTTTAAAGGCCCAGTAAGTATATAGTGTTTTCTGAATCAAGGTTCTTACTATTTTCATTAAACCAGAAGAAAATTTAAAAGGACAATGATGAAAGGCATTGTTATCACTAGCGGTAAAGTGTACTGCCCTCTACAACTTGTTACCCTTGCACCAATGAAAATTCCCATGCCAAAAGAAAAGAAAAARGAAACACAAGAAATATTGTGGGAGATTCCCATATTTGATTCTCACTCAGTATTTCAGAAGAAGATGCTCTGCCAACATACCAAGGGAAAACATTATTTCCAACTCCAGAYGAGTTATTTCTTACCCAAATCTGCACTTAGTCTTTTTTTCCTGTTCCTTTACACACTGTGGTTTTTTATGAACAATTGTCTACTAAGTCAGTATCACACTCAATAAGTTATCTGTTTCCAACAAAGAAAGAGGGAAACAAGAAAACTTCCCTTCCTGGGAAAGAAAGGCCGGTGCTACTGGCATAAATCAACAAAAAGTGAGTTTGTTCATTTAGCTATCCAGTAAGTCCTAATATGTCATCATGTCATGTACAGGATTCAGCTGCTTTAATAGTGTTATCCTTTTCTCTTTTTAGAAGGGAGTTCATTTCAGTAAGCTTGTAAAGTACAATACACTGTATTAGAGGTTTCATTATTCACGAGGACCAACAGAGAAAAGAAAGATCTTTCCACACGTGATTAATACTTCAGCTGAATACCATGTGCTGGATGTGGGCCATCCATCAGCAATTTAACATCTGTAATCTGGCCATGGTGAGTCATTATTAACATCATGAACAAATCATGGATGGTCTGTGGTCTTAACATAGTTTATGGGTCTTGTACGAATTGAATGTGTGTTCAGCCTGGGGATGAAATGTGGATGGTCTAAATTAGAGGCAAAGGAAGTTATGAAAAGGAACCTTGCCATTTATTYATTTATTAAGTAGATGTATATGAGGATTGTTTGTAAAAGTCTGGCTCTCAGCCCCTCCCTAACAGGGAAAGGTTAGAGGATGGGAAATTCACTGATAAAAAAATAATAAAACAGAGGGAGGTGATCAAATCCAACACATAGGCACATCCTTGWACCTGAAAAGGCAAGCAGAGAGTTTGGTGGCAAGCCTGGTTTTGTTTAATTACACCCAGCACAGTGAGCTGTGGGCACCAGCACATTGGTGTGGGGCAGGGTGGGGTTTCACCTCTCCTCTATTTCCCTYGCTGAGGACAGATGGCCTTTTTGCACCAAGCTGGCTCAGTGTTGTGACTCTGCCAGCTATAACTTGACCAGTGAGCTTAAAAATGGCTGWGGGCAGAAGAGACTGCCAAGGGAATAACCTGATGGTGCTCATCTCCTGCACAGGCAATGATCACCTCTAACTGCACTCATTAATTCTTCAGCAGGGAAACCTTGTCTAGACAGATTTCCCTGTGCCATGATCCTTTCATTCTGGGCATGCTGACAGCAAGTGGCATGTCTCTGTGACATGACTCAAGTGCTGCCATTACCCTTGAACTCTGCCTCATCCCACCACAGAGATGCTCGTGCTGGAGAGCTCCTGGTGTGTGCTTCTGGGCCTRTAAGGGGCAATGGGCTCAGGGGAAGCCCTCATCCCTGGGGTACTCTGCCTTCCTGGGTCTGATGGAATAGAATTTGGCTAATCATTCAGGCGTTTTCTAAAAAAGAGCGTGAAGTTGGATTGGAACAGTCTTTTTATTTCTTTGGCTTGGGGAGTGTTAGAGTGGCTGCTGCCAGCTTAGATAGATCCTGTAATGCATGTTTAATCATTCTGATCACTCCTGTGACTAGAATATATGATAGTTGCTTTGGTGATGCAAATAAACAAAAACCTGGGACATGCCTGGTGCTGTTTGGGGCTGCAGAGCTGTATAATCCATAATTTTCAGACTTCTCCATCCATGAAGAATAAATCTGATCTCATCCAGGCTTCTGCTTTGGTTTTGTCTCTGCCTTCACAGAAAAGCAGTGCAATAGCTCTGTCAGGGTGAGTTTGGTTGAATGGCAGGTTCTGGAGGGGAACATGAACAATTTCTGCAAATTGCCTTCAAAAGCAGCACAGGATCTTTCAGTCAATTCTAAGAGAACTGTTTACTGTTGCATATGGCAGTCATTATTTTGAATAATAAACCTACTGAGAATCTGAACAAGCATGGGCCAACAGATGGGTCATCTTGCTTAGCAATTTAAGCAAGTAATTTATTTCAATCACCAGGACAAAGCATGTGATGATTATTAATTCCTTGCCAAGACACATACAACAAAGTCTCACAGACTTCTGAATCTTGTAACCCTTATGGAAATGTACACCTTCTCTTTTGGATCTAGGACCATTTTTGCTTGCTTGCAGCATTTTTTCATATTTCTTAATAACAAATCCCATTTTCTGATTCAAATCAAGAGCAGGTAAGAAAGTAATAACTATAAAATTCTAATGCAATGTTATCTGCATTTGGGTAGTGCTATGCAAAAGCTCTGCACTAAACAACAAAAAAAGAGAAGCATTTATATTATTTTCAGTAATAATTATGTATCCTATCTTCCCCTGAGGTCATTAGAGTTAGAAAAAGAATATAAATGTTTCAGCTTCCTCTGGTAGCAACAAGACAGAATGGTTTGCCAATTGAATTAGTTACTAAAGTCTCCTGTTCCTTCTCTTTGGAAATGGATGCTCAGCTGCCAAAAGCTACTGAAGTGATGATTYTGAGAATTTAAAATTTGTTGTCATCTCAAGAGATCAGGCTGTGCAGACAGCACAAGTACCTTGGTACCRTTGCACAAGTGTGTTTCCACACCGATTTGGAGCTGTTGTCACCATGGTGGTTCCAAGCCCATGGAGTGTTCCAGAGTGTCTGCTGTGATTGATGGGAGGGTGCAGCTCATCCTACCACTGAGGACAGCTTGTGTAACATTTGCTCACCACTCCAGTATGGAGATTTACTGTGGGCTGCACCACAGCTCTGCTTGAGGAGTACAGCRTCATTGTCGGACAACCAAGTGTTATTCCAAGGTGTGTTCTCTCTTTTCAGTGAGCGTCAGCCCTTTTTCAGTGGCCAAAGTTTGCTGGCATGAGTAAATTCTGCAAAAAAATCAGAGCTGCTTTGGGCACAAACTGGCTTTGCAAAAAACTGCCAAACCCTGCATTGGGTTTCATACTGTTAGCATGCCTGATAATTTGCAGTTGTAAAACAGTGCAGGCAGAGGGAGTCATGAAACAACATGAGAGGTTTTGGTACCTGGTCCTGGAGCTGCTGCAAATCAGTTCCACACAAAACTTCCCACAGGTCTCCWCAACGTGTGTGTCACAGTGCACTTGGAGCTCCTGATGGCAGCATCATGTGGCTGCGCTGATCTAGACCTTGCTTAGCCCTGTGGCCAGTGAGGTAAGGAAAGTTATTTGGGTCTTGAAGAGGCTGGTGGGCTGCAGTGAGAGCTGAGGCATGAAGTAGGCATGGTGGGCTCTCACACATGCCATACCTCTCCTTGCAAGCCTTCTCAGCCCATGGCAAATGCAGTCAGATACATTTATCTAAACCAGTTCATTTAACCCTCCTTTCAGCCATCAAGGTGCACATTAAACCTGTGTAACTGGATTGTGTGCCTGATTTTTACAAATAGCAAGATTTGTAAATACACAGCATGTTTACCTGAATCTCTGCAGTATGATCAATGTTGTCATATAAAATTTAGCTACTGATATTTCATTCTGAGCCATAAACATTGAATGAATGTTTAAAATGGTCTCTAAAACTGCAATATTTACTCACTAGCCAATGCCCTGTGTGAGCAGAAATAAAACTTGTCACCGGTACGTTGTCCTAGACATTAAAAAATAGTGAGTGAGTTATGAAAAGAAGCTCCTTCCTCTTTTGGGAGATCTGTAGCTGGTTTTGAGAATGCTTATGGAGTGCTAAATGGGCTTAAGAAGCAGTAAGTATCCCTGAAAGATAGAAAGGGAGAAAATGTGAGAAAAGCAAAATAACAATCTATGTCCCAATACATGCTTGTCTCAAAGGCTATTTCTCCTCAGAAAAGAAAAAATTCTGCCAAGCTCATAAAATTCAAAATATTTTACTTTGACATTTTCAAAAGGAATACTTCTGAATTGATAATTTCACAAWAACTGGTTCATCAAGAAACAATTGAATTGAGAAAGCTTGGAGATAGTCCCTTTTTTTTGGGCCAGAACAGAATGACTCTTTTTCTTTCACCGCAAATGATGAAACATGATTAGTTTTGGATTTTTGGATTCTGAAAACCATTTGCTTTGAAATTGTGCTGCATTTTTTCCCTCTCTGCCATGTCCCTATGGCACACTGAGCCTTTTGCCAGGCTCCTGACCTCTGTTCTCCACTTTGTGCCCCCAAACTGGCCATGTCTCTTGGGCAAATGCAGGCAGGCACAAAGAGCARTGGAGACTGGCTCTAGCCTGTGTGACCTCACCAAACCCCTTCAAAACCAAAATGGAAATTCCTTTTGGGAGCCAGCTGGTTTTGGATGTACTAGGGCTTAGCCCTACTTTCCCTTTTATCTCTAGTATTTCAGCAACATTGCTGTGGTTTCTAAACTCTCTAGTTACAGCACACATTGCATCTCCCACCCATTGCCTTCAGAGCCGGCTGAGGACTTCTGTCCTTTCAGAAAGAAAAACCTTAGTGCATTTAGAGAAGTAAAAGTTCCAGATGTTTTGCAAACTATCAAAATACACTGGATTTTCTTTTTGTAAGGAACTTTTCACAACCTGATAAAAGCCTATTTTCTTAGCAAACAGATTATATGTCAGCCAGAGGTGTGAAACCTTAATAGAAAAGAACCATATGCCAGTTAAGGAGAGGGGGAAAAAAGGCAGTCTCCAAGAATCACTACATGCTTTTCAGTTCCCTTAAAAAAATAAAATTCAGTATCTAAGAAGAAAATCAAAACAAAATATGTTAAAAATAGTTAAAGGCAAAAGAGAATTCCAAGTGTAGTATCAAACATTGGCATGGAGTTTTAGCTACATTTTCTCTTTTTTTTACTTGAGACAGAAAAGTATGCAAATAACAATCCATGGGTTTTTTTAAAGTACATTGAGTGAATCTTTACAGGGAGTGGATGAACCAAACTTCATTTGATGAAATGCTAAACAACAATTCCATTAATGGAATAAAACTCCAAACTACATTTCAAGTAGTACATTTCTTGCATTTTGTATTATATATGTTGAAAAACTGGTAAACTGACTCATGAAAAAAATTACCTGTGTGAACAACTTGTTTTGTGTTGAACATCTTGTGTTTTGTGACAGACAGAAAAAGTTTAATAGAAGGATGCCTGACACAGTACTTTTCATCAGCAAGTGCTCTACAAAGACAGAGAAGTTAACAGGCAGTTTCTTGTACAGGTGGCAAAACAGAGATGCAGCAGCTTCCAAGAGCAGAGCTGCAATGGACAGGAATCTCCTTAGGTATGAAGGGGAAATGAGACTTTACTCTAAGAGAGACTTTACTGTCTAAAGGGAGTACAAGCACAGGAGGGATCTCCCAAGACACCTTCTTACTCTCTCCTCTAACTCCTTTCCAGGCAGAAGATCTACACTACCCCAGACAACACTTGTTTCCTTACTTTTGCAGGGTTATGATGGATTTCCAGGTCTAACAGAGGAGCCTCTCCATGCTGGGCCATCTGCTGTGGCTTGGAAGGGGATTGCCCTCTTAGGAAGATGAAGGCCTGATGACATTGCTGGGTGCCACATTACAAACACTGTCTGCCTGGCTGGGCTCCCTGCTGTCCTTGCATGGCCAGCAAGGCAAGAGGCTGCAGCCTGCCAGACAGGGCGGCTCAGCACAGGGGGACAGGGAATAATGCTCAGTTTGCAGTCAGGAATGAGCCCAGCACACAGCCCTGCACAGGGACACCCAGTAGGAATTAGGGGGATAATGAATAGAGCCACTCGCAGACCACACATGCTGCTTCAATGACTGGCCTCTAACAAAAAGCAAAGCTCTTTGCCAGTGGCCAAATTCCTTGGTACACATTGTTTTGCCATGTAACAGGGATTAAAGTCACATGTTGTATTTGAAGCTCTTGGGATGAAAGGCTTAGTGACCTATGTGGGATGATGGTTGTTCACAAAGGGCTGGTAAGTTGCCAATCTCTTTTTGTTGAGTTAAATATGAATTTTTTCTCATTAATATTAAGCTGTGGGTTTACCTTTCAGAAGCTTGCTTGTTATGCCTTTTCAGATCTATATTTCAATACAGTTTTGGCATGATTGTGAGTTCTTGTGTCCTTCCCTGGGGTGAGCAGCAGTAGGCAGCTACACCAATATATTGGTCTACATTAAACTTGTAAATGTGTGCACTGAGAAGAAGTACAAGTCCAGTCAGACACACTCACCATCGCCAAAATATCACACATCTCTTCAAGTTCAGAGTAGAACTGCAGCTCATCTTTTGGAAACTGAACATGAGAGAAGGGAGTTTTGCTGATACTGACCTCCACCATCTGAGCTCCTCGCTCACATCTCCCCTCCCATGTCTGCTCATGCACAGGGTGAAGTGCACTACAGGTGCACTGCAGTGAGCCAGAGGGATTTTTACTTTCTCTGTCACATCCCACTGAAGAGTTGCCTGTCCCTTTTTGCATTTCCCTCAGACCAGGGCAGTGAAGAGGAAAAGCTGAATGAACACTGAGTCACAGTGAAGAGGCTGGTCCACATCATCAGTGAAGATATCTGAGTGCCTGCACTCTCCCCTCCATGCAAGCTTCCTGCAAGCTTTGGATATATGTACAAAAGACAAAAAAGCTCTAAATGAGCTAAAATGAGGCTTATGAGGAGCAGAAAGTGTGCACACTCTGAAGATTATAAAGAATCAAGAACTGGGTGAGACAGGAGGTTTGAGGTAGCGAAGCATAAGTAAATCAGGCAGAGTTATATGGAGTGCATGCTGTCCCTCATGAGCTGTGTCAAAAAGCACAGGACAAAGCATGGGGGGAAAATCACCTCACTTTGAAATAGGTTTTAGGGAGTGTGCATATGAAACCAAGTGACAGCAGCGTTACTCTCTTGAGCACAGTATCACAATAGAAAATGAATGTACGCTCAAGTGCAAACAAAAGTTCTTTAGTTGGAGATGGCCACAGGAACATGATCTGGCTTGGTGCTACAAAGAGTGACACAATCATTCCTTTGGCAGTGAACCAGCTGAAAGAAAAGGTAGAATGCAGGAGTTAGGTCAGTCACCTTTTCTATGTGGAATGGCAGTGCATTGCCTGAATATGTGGATAGGCTACAAAAAGGAAGAAAATACACATACAATATGTGTAATTGGAGCACAATAAGATGCATCCATCAATGGGGTAAAAGCATATCTAGTTTTTGATCTCAGCAAAAAGGCAGAGACCATATTTTCTTAGGAAGCCCTTCTAAATGTGGTAGAAAAATTGAAAGAGTAGATGGAGGAAGACAAACTTTCCCCAGCTCAAGTCTGAAGCCAAGTTCCTTTCACATTGCAGCAGAGGTGGGCTGACTTTTGATCACACAAACATAAGTAAAACCCCCAGACACTCAAGGTGCAAAAAGGACACATTCCCTTGCCTAAGTATAAGCCAAATGGAAGAAATTCAATGTGTAAAAGGATCATATTCCATTGCTTCTAAGTGGAGACCTTGCTGAAACCAAGTATTTTTTTTATATGTGAGGCATCAGCTGGGTTCTGAAACTCTCCTTAGGAGAAACACAGAACACATTTGTTCAGATCTAACACCTTATAGTGCAGAAGAAACTCTTTCCCTTGCCTGCTGSGTTTTCCTTGACACCTATGACAACTCACTGGGTAAAACAACAGATTTGGGATGGGCTGGATGTTACTAGAGTCTACCTAGATGACACTTGGATTTTGGAAAAAACAGAGGCTCTTAACAAGTCTGGGCTGAGCCACATCTGCTAGCTGAAAGTTAAACATCATGTCACCATAAACTCATTTCACCACGGAAACAACAGATGGATGAGGGCAGGTGACAGGGTGTCCTGTCCTGAGTGATCATGGTAAGGCTGTGACCAATACAAGCACTGCTCCTAAGTAGGCAAAAAGATGTTACAGAGATTCTGAATCATGCAGGGAAGTGCAGGTTTTGTTTGATTACCTAAAGGAGCAATTCAATACTATAAATGCTGGGGATTGCAGGGAATTCAATACTATAAATGCAGGGAATGCAGAATGTTTCTAATTGCCCTAGCTGTAAAGAAGGAATTACAGAGACCCTTCCTCTGAAGCTTTCTGATGATAAGTAMACAGTTAGGATGACCCCATTCTCTTCAACATCAAGGACACAACAAACTGTAGGTGATTTTTCTGGAGTCTGAAACCATAGCTGCTGCCTCAGGGAAGATGCTCCTGGACACATGGCAATGCAGAAGGTGACCATCACTAATCACAGTCAGGGCTGTGCACTTAGGGCCCAACTCAGCCTGGATCTTCTCTCACATTTAGCATGTACTAGTATGAGAAGCCCTGCTAAGTTAAAATCATGTATATAAACACCTGAAGGGAGGGTATCAGAAGATGGAGGTGAAGCTGTTAGTCAAGTGGTGTGGGCTTTCAAACTGTGAATTGTGATGATCCTGCACAGGCAGCTATGCTGGGTGAGTGAACTGGCTTCTGAAGGCTTGTTCTTCTTGTTTACTGTACTTCCCACTGCAGAAAAGGAGCCCTGTTGTGCTTGATTTGCTTTTGTATGTCCTACCTGTGTGTGCTGACTTGCYTTCCTGCAAGTGCTGCCCTAGGACAGGTCCATTCTGTCTTGACTGATGGCCTCCAGCAGCTGAGGATCTTAGACCTACCTGAAATATTGTGAAATTCTGAAAAAAATATCAGGGCTTAGCAGTGCTTCCTGTTGCTGCTTCATCTAAGAAAAATGGAGCATCTCTTAGGAAAACACAGCAATATGTGCAACAGACTGGGAGAATCACTCTGTGCCCTATTTGCAAGATAAAGAAGTTGATGGAAGAGYCCCTTTTCCCCTTCATACAGTGACTGCATGAAGGTAATTGAGTTTGTTACTCATATGTAGGGGGCTAGGATCACCCTAGGTATAGACATCTACTGCTGCTCTTGCAAACTCCCAATAAAAGAAGTCTTATCAAGAAAGCTTTAAGTGATACTTCATGTGGATAAAAGCATCAGGAAACATCCCAGGCAAACAGGAAATAAAAGGGAAGTCAGACTTGATTTGGAAAGCTGGACTTTTTATTGGATGCATTAAGATGAAAGAGCAGATAATAGAGAAGGGAGAGCTGCTTGATGTAGGGTCAGAAAAATGGTTCTTCAAAGCTGGATCTTCTAGATATCTTTTAACTAAATATGGGCTTGGGTTTTTTTGTCTTACCTTTCACTGATGGATATCATAAAACCAACTGTTCCTTGCATTAACTCTCAGGAATTGTGGCATGCCTTTGTGTCATTATTCTTCCTGCAAGCTACCCTGTTCCACTACTTAGTATGCAGTAGATACATGTGTAAACTGTGGCACATAATTTCCAAGATGATTAAAATATCTTCCCTTCCCTTCCCTTCCCTTCCCTTCCCTTCCCTTCCCTTCCCTTCCCTTCCCTTCCCTTCCCTTC